>OX578142.1:19941267-20036267 GCA_951213105.1 Amaurobius ferox | reverse complement strand
AGATATATATAGATATATATATTTAAATAAAAAATGAAAGATTTTAATCGTAAATTATGCATAAACTACTGTATGAACAAAAAAACCCATCTCTAGTATATCTGTTACAAATGAGTAACTATAGACTAAGACTAAGGATAAAAATAGAAGGTAACATATCACTACAATGGAAAGGGGGATGAGAAGAATATTAGGATACAAAATTCACAATTAAAAATATATAAATAAAAATAAAAAGAAAACACGGCAAAAATGAGAAAAGGCAATAATAATTAGCTCAAGATAAAAGATTAAGACATAGAGAACAATCAATTGAAACTACACAAAAAATGGCGGTTAGTTCGAAATTGCATTCTCATCAGGACAGCCGTACAATTCGAATCAAAACCGATAAATTAGCCAGTTGCTGACAATGGCGATAGTATTTATCTATAGACACCATTGGAACTGTCTACTGGCTAGTGGAAGGAGAAAAATAAATCAATTGAAGTCCAAATCAGTAAATTAATACCTCCTCGAACAGAAATATGAACTCAGAAGCATAGTTACCACGTATAAGTGGAAGAAGCGACTGAGCATTTCACCTCACTTTGTCAATGCGAGTGGGCACCGGAATGAATACATTTGAACGATGCATAATATGATGGAGACTTTCAAAAATAGTAATCAGTATAGGACTCAGGACAAGTGGAAAATAGTCATTCGAAAATAGTAAACAGTAATAGACTCAGGCCAAGTGGTAAGTTAGGTGATACGAATGGGTGAATTCTCAAAAATGAGTTATCCAATCAAAGATAAATAATGCATGTGGAAAAATATTACGTGGTATATTTGAAATTATTAATAATATTATTGACAAATACTTCCGGATATTGGTAATTTTAACAAATGCGTTTAAGATTATTGATGTGGGAAAGTGAAACCGAGGATCAGAAAGTTGATGTATTCGAAATAGCTGGTTTAAAATGATGTTTCTAAACAATTGAATAGAATTACAAGATTGGTAAGATAGCAGCTTTATGATAGTGAAGTTGTAACAATCTTTTTTATCATATAGATTGGTGATTACATGATTATGGAGGGTATCTATATTTAGGTCTAAAAAGTTTACAGTTTATATATATATATATATATATATATATATATATATATATATATGTATATATATATATATATATATATATATATATGTATATATATATATGTATAAATATATATATATATAAGTATATATATATATATATATATATATATATATATATATATTATATATATATATATATATATATATATACATATATATATATATGTATAATTATACATATATATATATATATATATATATATTTATATATATATATCTTTTTTCAAATGGCCAAGCACTTGGCTTTCATCATTCGCCTTTGTCAGCGGCCAGAACGTGAACCATTTAGCCGTCCTAGGACGTTGTCCCAGGCGCACCAGAGGGGGGGCGGAACACACTGCGCTCACAACACAAACATCCATGCCTTACGTGGGATTCGAACCCACAACGCGGCGGTCGAGCGATTGCTGTGGAAAAGCTCGTCTTGACCACTCGACCACCACGTCGGCATATATAAATATATATATATATAAATATATATATATATAAATATATATATATATATATATATATATATATATATATATTTATATATATATAAATATATATATATACATATTTATATATATATATCCTTTTAGTTATCTTAGAATATTTTGCAAAACATTTACTGCTATCTCTGGAATAATTCCGAACAGCATTTCATTTTTTATTCATCTAACTCCAAACTACACCAGATCAGGGAGACAATGTACGGAGTAGAAAAAAGCTCCTGCTTTATATCTGAAGAAAAAAATGGATGAATCATATATTAATGATTGATGGATCTTGATACGAAATGAATTAGAAAACAATAGAAAGAAGTAAGTTTGAGAAATCGAATATAACTTTTTGTTCTCGCAAAATATTTTCATAGGTAATAAAAAACTTATGAATAATAAATACAATAACAGAAAATGCATAGATAAAATAATCATATGTTTATAAAGAGATTATTCAGAAATCTAAGAAAAATCATAAAAGAAATTTACATATAATATAAAATTCAGTATAATTTTTACCTAATATCTAAGCACAAGAAATATGTATACATCCATGTGGCAATAAACTTTCATTGATCGATTTCTATATATATTCTGTGTATACAACGGTGACCGTATTTTGGAACTATACACATGCAAAGGCACTCATTTTATAAGCATTTAAACCACTCTAGATCTTAAAATGAGCGTGTGTTCTAAAATTAAATAAACTTGTTACTTTGATGAAATTGAAGTTGTTTGCTTTGCATACATAAATCACCAAATTCATCCAAAATTCTTTAAGAGAAAATGAGATAAATGACAAGGGAATTTCAACAAGCTAATGCTCATAAAATTTCCAGATCGTGCCTTTAAAATTAAGAAGCCAAGTTACATATGCATTATTTATTACATTATAGCAATTTGAGAATTTTCATGTTGCCATAAAGTTTCACCTCCTTATATTACTGGTACTATTTGTAAATAATTGCAAGTTTATTTGCAAGTTAAAGCATCTGAAGTGGGCAGCACATCACTTTCCTTAAAAAATGCAATGAATTTACTTTTTTCACAGTGAAAAAATGATGTATAAGATACACGGCACAGTGTTTTTGCCGTTGAATTATACATTTGGTGCTTTTCCGGATGAAAATATGTAGAACTATCTCGAAGTCCCCAATTAACTTATATTTCACATTATTCTAAATTGCAAATTATCAATTTTAATAGCATTATCAATAAGTAATAGTCTATATGTGAAAATATTTTAATAATTAATTCATCAATTTGGAGTCATTTTGGCAATTTTGAAAAAAAAAATTTGTCAATCTGGGGCATTTGTAATAGTCGCTTGATTATTACCGAGATCGCAAAATGTATCATCAAGTGTTACAAACAAATGAAGAGAAGAGCGTTTCTTATATACTAGAAAATATGCCAGTTGTATGACGGAATTCAAAATTTGCAAAACATTACAACCCATTTACGTCAATTTTGTCAATTTGGTGAGATTTTTATCATTTTTGAGAGAGTTTCTTTAATTTGACAGCATTTAAAATTTATCGACATCCGCCCAAATTCGTCGAAAAATTTTTTGCCAAGAGTTACGGGCTGACGTACAGTAAAATGTGTTTCTTCCTTCAGTAAATACTTATATTCTTTTCAAGATATTACACTTTCATCAAATAGCTATCATTTTTATTGATTTAGCGTCATTTTTATCAATTTGTTGAAATTTTTTTTAATTTGATGACATTTTCGTCAATTTCGCAGCATTTGAAAAACTTACCAAGTAGACGGTATTTCTCTCAATTCGTCGCCAAAGTTTCGCAAGCGTTACTGACGGAGAAATATGTTATTTTTATACTAGATACATAAACTGTTGGTGAATTATTAGGCGTCAAGACACAAAAATATTACGCAAAGTATCTTCTCTCTTGAATGGAACGATCTAGATCCATGACAAAGATGGTTAACAAATTTATCGCATAATATTACACATGGAAATTGGACATGTCAACGGCCGTACCGTGCTGAAAACACCGGTTATCGTTAGATCACCGAAGTTAAGCAGCATCGGGCGCGGTTAGTACTTGGGTAGGTGACCACCTAGGAACACCGCGTGCTGTTGGCACATTTCGGGCGCCGTAGTTCGGTGGTTTGCGCGCTGGATTTGGACGCTGCCACAACTGCCGCCGTGTTCATGGGGAGTACGATCACGTTAAACATGTGGGTCCGTAAGTCCTTCCGAGAGGTTGGTGGTAGGGGGAGGAGGGTACGGTTCCTGTGGATGCCTCCCCCACTGGGTTCCGGTCTAAATTGGGTGGAACTTCCCGGCCGTCCAAACAGTTACCTTACACCTTTCTGGTAGCCGGCCGTCCAAATAGCTGGTCTTAGTCCCCTGGACGAGTCGGACGGTCTGGGTCTTCAACACCTTTCTGGTAGGTCGGACGGTCTGGGTCTCACAACAACAACATGGAAATTGGACGTATTTCACAAGAGTTAATACTTCTTTTAATTGTATGTGATTTTTTGATAAATTAATTTAAAAAATGTGCAGTATCTCGAGAACAATTCATGCTAGCGTTCTGAAGCTTGTGTCAATCGTTTTCTGATGAAAAGTAACATAGCAAATAACTATTTATGTAACTTTTTGATGGTTTTGATTTTTTGATGATTTTTTCGGCATTTCATTCCAAAACTTTTGAACGTTCGATTGCCATTACAAAACAAAAGGTTACCAGTAAGCACTGACTGTTATTTTTGTACCAAATTTTGTTTGAATTTCTTCATTTGTTCATAAAATATCGCCTGCACAGTCTCACAGACACCTCCCAACACACACATACACACATACCCGTAGACATTACCTTAGAAATGTCCGATTCTTGTTAAGGGATGCTTGAAAAGTGGTCTCCTGTCGAAAACTTGAATTCGAATTTCGACCCAGTCACAATACTTCCCTATACATTATACGATGTACATATTGAAAGTAAATATTGCTGTTAATTTGAAATGCATATTATAAAAATCTGATGTGGGCAGCACATGACTGTCCATATATACTGCAATAGATTAACTTCTTTCACAGTGAAAAAATTATGAAAAGATCCACGGCACAGTGTTTATAACGTTAAATTGTACATTTGGCGCTTTTTCGGATGACAACATGTAAAACTGTTTCGTATCCAATTACTTATTTTTTGTGCAACACAAAATTAACAATTATCAATATTGATAGATTCCTCAATAAGTAATATAATCCATATATTAAAGTATTTTAATAATAAATTCACTAAGTAGGCGTCATTTTCATTAACATGGTGTCAGTTTCGCAATTTTGATGATATTTTTATCAATTTGTGGTTAAATATATTACGCAATTTGCAATATTTTGCTAGATTATACGCCAAGTTCGCCATGTCCGTCGTATAACGGAAACAAAAATTTGCCAAACATTACCTCCCATTTAGCGGCATTTTTACCAATTTGGCGACATTTTCGTCAATATGGCAGCATTTAAAATGTCGCCAATTTGGCTATATTCCGTCAAAATTTGTCGCCGAAATTTTGCTAAGCGCTACGGACGATTAAATAGTTTATTCTTATATTAGATTCTTATATTATTTCCGAGATATTGAAGTTTTATCAATTAGTTGTCATTTTCTCGGATCCTTTTGAACTGAATTTGAAAAGATTTGTATATTTGTATACATATAATTTGATGTGGGCATCGCATGACATTACTTATATAATGGAATGAATTTTCTTCTTTCACAGTGAAAAAATGATATATAAGATTCAAGGCACAGCGTTTTTAACTATGTATTGTACATTTGGCGCTTTTCTAAATCACGACATGTAAAACTATTTCGATGTATCCAATTAATTTATATTTTATGCAACTCTAAATTAACAATTATCAATATTGATGATATCCGCAATAAGCAATATAGTCAATTTATGAAAATATTTTAATAATAATGAATCATTAATTTGGCATCAATTTCTTTATCTTTGCAATTTTGACTATAATTTTTGTCAATCTGGGACGAAATATTGCCAACTTGGCGATATCTCTCTAAATTGGGCACCAAATTCGTCTAATTTATTGACAAGCATTACAAACAAATGGAAAGAAAAGCACTTCTTATATGGAAATGTCTGTTGATGAATTGGTAGATATCGAAATTTAAAACTATTGCACACAGTGTTTTCTCTCCTGAATGGAACGAACTAGATCCACGAGAATGATGCTAACAAATTTATCGCAAAATATTATATATGAAAAATGAACATATTTCACAAATACTTAATACTTTTTTAGTTTTAATGTGATTTTTTTGATAAATGTATTTGAAAACGTGCAATATCTGGAGAACGATTTATGTTATGTTAGCGTTCTAAAGTTTGTGTCAATCATTTTGCAAAAACTAAAATTACACAAGACATGATTGTTTACTAACATTATTAAATGTATTGATTTTTTGATGAATTTTATCACTGATACAAATTTTGTACTGAATTTCATTCGAAATGCTTTTTTAAGATAATAAATTTTTTAAGATAATAAGATATCGTCATAGCACAGACACACACAAACACATAAATCACCTCTAAAACGTTCAATTCTAGCTCATTGATGCTTGAAACATGCCCTTCCATCGATAACTCTAATTTGAATTTTCGATCCCATTACAATACTTTCTCTATACATTATACTGGAGTACATTGTGTTCAAATCATTCTATTGACACTGTTTAACTTGCAGTATTTTGTCTCAAATTTGTTTTTTGCATAACTAACTCTTTTACTCTCAATATTTTAGCAAATTATTGGTTTTGATACATCTTGGATATGTTCACAAATCTATCCTATGCAGCATTATTCTTAAAAAATATCTTCAAAAAAGAAAAAAAGCATTTTTAGACTTAATAAAAATTAAAATTTTATATGATATCTTCAAAACTATACATCCCAGTTGAGCGATTTTTTCCCAGAATGTTTATAATGATGATATAATCGTATATTTTAAAAAGTTAAAATGATATATCCAAAATTCAGAAAGGTAGAATTTTGCATTTTAAACCACAGTTCCTGTCGCAACAGAAGTATGTTTCGTATCTCTTGCGATGGATAAATTACTTGCTGGATTAAACTTTTTTCAAAATTGTCGAAGTTTCATCCAAATTTTGTCTATTAAAGTAATATCTATTAAACTCACTTCCATAACTATTGAACTAATTTGAATTTATAAAAAGTAAAAGTGCGACAAGACATATTGTTCCGGGATTTCAGCTTCCCCTGTGCCGAATTATGCGGCAGTCTGATACTTTGATTTCCTGCTACAGAAATAGAAACAAATATTCCACACGTATAGAAACAAAGACTGACATATTCTTTTGACATGTAAGATAAAACGCAAAACAATATTTAGCACATATATGATCGATATCAAGATATGTTATAATTTTAGTATTGAAGTTAGAAAATCCAAGCCAAATTTTTTTATATTTATACGTGTTACAGAATTTTGATTATGTATTTCTATGTGTGAAAATGTGTGATTAGACAAGCATGTTGCATAGTTCATTAAATATTTATGAAAGATTCTGCTGTGAAACTTCATGGTAACTTTCAGACTCATTTTAAGTCTCTCTAGATTATTGTCTTTATAGATTTAAAATACTTTCGTAATCATTATCAAAACAATCACTGAATGCATATTTATATTTGTATTTTGTTTCATTAGCAATGCAATTGTGACTGGTGTGAATTTATTAAAAGCATGCTTAAAGTGCATATTCATACATCAAAAACATGTTTCAGCAAATGTGCTTTTAAAGGTCAAAAACGGAAACATGCACAAAATCGTATATACGTTTAGGATTGGAAATTAAAAGCAATGCCCATTAATTAGAGTTTTCCTTTATTCGAAAGTGCCCGTTTAGGAGGTTTTGCTGAAAACTCTTTAAATTAACATTGTACACTCACATCTATTACAAATAATTTTAGTACTCGAATAGAATAGGGCTCTGAGAAAAGTTATGATCCTTAAAAGGATCACTTCAAATACCAAAACGAAAATGAATTTACATTATGACTGAATAATCAGAGATTGAAAAGGGTACCTGTACAATTTTTTATGGTCAGCCTAATCTTCTTTTTTAGGATGCGCGAAATAAGAAATTATAAAAAAACATGCATTTTTCTATGTATTTAAAAATAAATAAATAAATACGAAGAAATTTCCCAGCGGATTTGGTTTGGCAGATCGTTAGGAAGAACATTCTTCGAAATGTTAAGCTAAAAACTCTTTCATAATATGTATTTTACTTTGCTAAGAAACCGATTTGTGTTAAAATAGCTCAAAATCGTGTTTTAACATAAAATATCTAAAAAATTACTCGAATTTAAAAAAAAATCTTGCCAAGGTGCATCGTCCGGGGACCAGTAGTACCTCCATAGAAACTTTTATCGTTGTCTAACGCTTCGATTTTCCATTCCAGACAACATACCTACACACACACAGCGAGAGATAGACAAAGATATTATTTGATTCTGTAAGATGAAACCTAAAAACAAAACTTTTTGAAACTATTAGCTTTAGATTGAAATCGAAGTCGGATAAAACATATGGAAATGTAGAAATTATCACGCATGTTAAAAGGATAATAAATTTTCTTTAGAAAATAAATGAAAACTTCATTAAACTTTTGAGCTCCGGTTTTTCAGGGGGATAAATATAATAGTCTTTATCTGCAAGACAAAAAGATGAGGAGACACTTATTTAACGACTTCCAACGTATGACTGGGAGCTATTGAAGAATTATGGCATAGTTCTGAAACCAAAATACCTGTATTATTTATGACGGTATTAAAAGATGTTAAGAAAAAGCCATTTATCACTGAGTGGCACACAGCTGAAAAGATAGAAGGAAAGGTCGGTTATATGCTTTAGTCTATAGTATGGCACAAACACTTCTGTTGGCTGAGGATCTTTGAAAATAAAAATGGCACTGAGTTTTCAAAGAAGTTTTTTCTTTAATGCGTTTAAACTATTTGCATATCATCTGTTATTGACTGACGAAAGCTATCTAGTTATTACAGATTTTCATTATCAGGTCAAACATTTATTTCTTTAAAAGGCAAATATTTCACAGAAGATTAAAAAATAGAGATTGTGCAAAAAATTTATAAACTAGCATTAATGTGATGGCAAATGGTGGTATACTTCATTTTTGAGGGAACTATTAGGTATGTTTATTCTCTTTTGCATACTTATTTCGTAAAGTCATATGAATTTTTGTTTGTGACATCTCCAGAATAGGAATCGAAAATATTTAGTGAACCTTCATTTTCCTCTAGAATTTGATACTGAATTCTTATCAGTCATAATTTAAACTATATTTAAATCGGATTCAAGAAATATATGTTTAAAAAAAATGAAAAATTTTCAATCGAAAGTGTCTTTTCCAGAACAAGAAGGGAAAATACTTAGTAAGTCACTTCACTTCATACTGAATTTGATGCTGAATCCATATCAATCATTATCTAAGCTCTATCTGTAAACAATCCCGAGAAATAAATAGTTCAAGAAATATTTTGAACTAGAATTGGAAGAGAAACCGCAAATAAAAACCGTTAGTATGCCGCTCCCATTTTCCTCTCGAATTTGATGTCAAATCCATGTCAGTCATCATCTAAGCTATATCAAATCTTAAGAAATATATGTCTTAAAAAAATATAAATTTTTCAATTTGAAATAACATTTACATCTTTTAAAATAATTCTCGTAATATCTCTGGAATTCGAAGCTGAATACAAATCAGTTATCATGTTGACTCTATCTATAGTCATTCTTGAGAACTAGATGTTTCAAGGAAATTTTTGAACCGCATGAACCATTCCTAATAGACCACACTACCTCCTTTAAAATTTGATGTTGAATCCATATATATTAGTTATCATCTAAGTTCTATCTATAGCCAATCTTGAGAAATAGATGTTTCAAGTAAAACAAAAATTTTTGAAACTGAAATCGATAAACAGAAGTGGAAATTCTTAGTGGTTCTCGATTTTCTCAGAAATGTATTTTTTTTCGTAAAATAAACAATATTGCAAAATTTTTGCCACCAGTAAATATGGTCATTTAGATACACTGACTTCCAAAAGTTAAGCACGCAATGCAAATTTTCATTTCTGAAAGCGTATTTGAATTTGAGTGGTTAAAAATCGCTGCTGATGTAGATAGCTGTATGCAAATATCGTATATTACAGCCAATCACGATTTACTGTCGGGATATATGCTAATCAGGCAGTTGTTGATGACGCCAACATTCTGAAGGGTTTGAGGAGGTGCATTTAAATGCTGATACAAAGTGTTTATAACTTTTGTAGGATTGTTTTTGATGATATTCCTGTTTCTACGGCTGAAAGAAGACGAATGACAGATGTTGAGCGTCGGCGTGCTGTCGGACGCATTGAAGCAGGACAGTCAATCAAAGATGTTGCTATTTCCTTTGGCGTTGATCATTTGGTAATTTCTCGATTATGGAAACAAATCCAAACAAGTCAAACAGTTGTCCGGAGACCTGTGTCAAGTCGTCCAAGGGTTACCACACACCTGGGTTCGATTTCAGCCACTGCCAAAACTACCGCTTTGTTCACGTGGAGTACGATCACGTTAAACATGTGGGTCTGTAAGTCCTTCAGAGAGGTTGGTGGTAGGGGGAGGGCATACGGTCCCCGTCGATGCCTCCCCCACTGGGCTCCGGTTTAAATTGGGCGACACTTCCCGGCCGTTCAAACAGATACCTCATACTTTTCTGTTGAGTTGGACGGTCTGAGTCGAAGAAGAAGAAGGGTTAACACCCTTTCTGATGATCGGTATATTGCTATAGTAGCCAAGCAGAATCGACGAGCGACCTTCACAACTGTTACATCCATAGTTACAGAGGCACTTGGTAAGACAGTATCTGCCAGTACTGTGCGTCGAAGGCTCCTCTTGAAGGGACTGTACGCCCGAGTACCACGTTTTTGCGTTCCATTGACCGTCCTAGCCAGAGAGGCAAGATTAAAGTGGTATCGTCAACATCTCATTTGGACTGTCTCAGATTAGTACAACGTCTTGCACGGACAAGTCCAGATTTGCCCTGGAATCAGATGATAAGCGTGTAAGGGTCAAGTGAGAACGAAGCATGCGCAATCAGGTCAAGAACGTCATCGGACATCACATATTCAGAGGTGGCAGCGTCAGGGTGTGGGCTGGAATTTCAATGAGATATCGCATGGAGCTGCACATCTTTAAAGGTGGTTCTGTGACAGTTTTACGGCATTGGGATGAAGGCCTATACCCCATTGCCAGACTCTACGTTGCAGCAGTTGGTCCTGACTTCCTCCTTATGGACGGTAATGCCCGTCCCCACTGAGCTAACATCGTTGACGAATACCTGGAAAGTGGGGGCATTTGTCGTGTGAAGCGGCCGGCTTATTCCACCGACCTTAATCCCATTGAAAACCTTTGGGATGCGCTGGGGCATGCTGTCTCTGCACGTATACCTCCTCCAGCCACTCTCAGAAAGTTGGAAAGTGCCCTATTGGAGGAATGGCCTTTGCTAGCATCTGCGATAGTTGATCACCTCATTGAAAGCATGGAAAATCGGTGTAAAGTTTGTGTGAAGGTTCGAGGCGGTCGCATACCATATTAATGTAAGTTTTGTTTGGTTTGTTTGCCTTTAAACATCATTTTGTGAATGACCCAAATGTGACGTCATCATACAACTTATGATAAGTAAATATTTTTTACATCTTTGTACATAATTCTTGTTTCTTTACTGCAAAAACACATTTGCTAATTTCATGTACAATTTTGATTTAATCAAAGCTTTACTTTTCCATTTTTGTTAATTTTACCGTCCGTGCTTTACTTTTGGAAGCCAGTGTAGTATACAAGTACGCAAATTAATTTAATGACCCAATTTAATGACCAATTGTTAATCACCCAAATGTGACGCCATCATATAACTTACGAAAAGTAAATATTTTTTTTCTTTGTACATAATTCTTGTTTTCTTTAATGCATAATCACATTTGCTACCTTCATGTACAATTTTGATTTATTTAAAGCTTTACCTTTCCATTTTTGTTGATTTTACCTTCCGTGCTTAACTTTTGGAAGCCAGTGTAGTATACATGTACACAAAACACAGGTTTTAAAAATCTGATGTGGGTACCACTTAACTTTCCTTACTCAGTACAATTACTGTACATCTTTTAATGCGAAATACGGATGGACATAATCCACAGCACAATGTTTTAACGTTGAAAAGTTTTAAAATTATTTATCAACTTATATTGAGCGCAAATCTAACTTGACAATAGGAAATATTGTTAACATCTGATAAGCACTATTCTCTATATTATATTAAATTAAATTGCGTTATATAACATTAAAATACGTTTTTGTACACCTAAGCATAAATATATTTTTAATGCATCCCTAGATAAATGAAAAAAATCTTTAGATTTTCATTAACATATTTATTATTTGCTAAATAGTATTATATGAGATTTTATAATGAATCCAAAAAACAAGTATTATTTAGTACTAGCCGCCTTCAGCGACCAGCCTGTGCGCTACCCTTGAAAATTCTGACCGTGGCAAACTCGCTGGCGCGACCTACCAGAAAGGTGTAAGGTAACTATTTGGACGGCCGGGAAGTGCCACCCAATTTAGACCGGAACCCAGGGGGGGAGGCATTCACAAGGACCGTACCCTCCTTCCCCTACCACCAACCTCTCGAAAGGACTTACGGACCCACATGTTTAACGTGATCTACTCCGTTTGAACACGGCGGCAGTTTTGGCAGTGGCGGGAATCGAACCCGGGTCTACCGAGTGCAATTCCCGCGCGCTAACCACTGGGCTATCGCGCCCTCAACCCCGTGGAATTAACAAATTTTGGTTTAGTTCAATGACGTTAAAACTAATAATGAAATTTTAAGGCACCGCGACAATTTCCATAACTTTCTTTTTATTTTTTTTAAATTTCTTCAGTGTTAAAGTTTTATCAACCACCACCCGAAGTAACCAATACATCGCCACAATTTAATCCAGCATAATTAGCCAAAAACCTTATAGAAAGCAAACACTAATTCGGTTTTTAATCGTCCCTAGGTCAAAAAATATAACGTAATATCATTTAAAATATCCTTATTCCATCGTTCCATCATTTAAAATAATATCCATTACAGCGGAAAATTACGAAATTCTATTCTAGATACTGTGAGTTCATACAATAAACAGAATGGAGCCCTATGAAACATACATACGGGTTATCAGATGGCTAACCAAGATTTTACCATTCCCTTGGGCAAGCCCTAATAGCATCTAAAGCGAAAACTCGTCAAGCTCAAAGTTCCTGCGGTCTTATAGATTATTCCTTTAAACTTGACAATTTATTACTCGAAACTTGGCATTAAATTTAAACATCGACGACCAACTGTGCTATTTACACTTATTTGTGATATATTAATAATGTTATTGTTATACATGTTGTAAGATTGTTTAACATTTTCGGAGGTTTATTTGGCACTGGAAAATGTCCTGACGTTGCGCGGGATTTAGGATGACCGGTCGTGGCGTACCCGTGTGTGCGCTCATGCAACCCTTTACATTATTTTATGTTTTTATAAACGAGCGTATTGTTAAAACGCTTAGTTTTCGAGAACTCACTGTGAGTTTCGGTTTAGTTTTTATCAGAGCTTTGCATCTTAATTCCATGGCAATGCCGAGTACATGATAAAAATATGTTTGTCTTTCCGTTTGTGTGGATAACACACATGCTTCCGACAACCGTTACATTTGATAAGCAAACTTTCGGTAGGACAGACGAATTAGTTTCATAGTTACTTTAAGTTGAAGCACGATTTTAAGCACAAATCTGTTTCTTAGTGATCGAAAATATTATCACAGTGATATCATCGAGATCATCATCATCTTGATATCATCGAGAACATCAAAGAAAGTTATTTCTAACGATTTTTAAACCGAATCCGTTGTGTTCATTTATTTCATTTCAGAGACATCGAAATATGCATGCTTTATTTTTCATTTTCCTATTTCACTATATCCAAAAATGGAAGATTAGCGAAATTCTATAGATTAGCAAAAATATGGGGGATTAACTTCGGATTCAAATTTAAAAAAAATAATTGCTTTATTTTTCTGATTTTCTGTAACTTTTAAAATAAAAGTATAAAAATTTGGATTTTCGGCTTCACCTCGATACCATTCTTTTTACGGGTGGTAGCTGACATCACAAACTTGGAGAGCAGTAGACGTTTGTGCGCATGTGTGGTTACTTGCTGCGCACGGCTACACATGCGCTGAAATTAGAAGATTGAAATGAAAGGTGAGAATGATTTTGGTTCAAAACAGGCTATTTGGAAATTGAGTGGTGTTATCTGTATTTGTATTTTTTACGTAGCGAGTGCTTATTTAGGATCCAGGCCATGACAAGTAATTCCTTTTATATTTGATATATTAAATAATTTATTAAATACTTTTTATTTTATTGATATATTAAATAACTTGCTAAATATTATACTTATTTCTAGTTTTTAGCTAAATATGTCTAATCACAAAATGAAATATCGTACTTAACATCTCGATTACCGTTTCCATCCCCGGCCACAGACACGGAACATGAGTCTAAAACCAAAGTTCAGTTCTCTTAAAATATTGGATTCTAAAAATTTTGAAAAATAACTCTTATCACTAAAATATTAGAAAATAGGATGTACCATGTCGTTCTGTAACTATAAAATGAGCGACGGAGCTGGTTTGATTTCTGAAACTTTATATTTCCCCCCTCTTACCTCAACCAATTTTCCAAAATTTGGAATAGATCCAAGGAAAACTCAGCAGAGGATAATGAACGTGCGTGTTACATGTGAATTAGTTTTCTAGTATTTTAACACATTCTGATAATAAATGATTTTTCTTATTTCAGATTGTTTTGAAAGGGTCAGCTGTAGGATTCACGTACGCAGGAAGATCTATTTCTAATTTATTATGAGTGGCAAGGAAAGTTACTTGCAATCTGGGGATCAATGCAAGAGCAATACATGCATAATATACAGAATTATATATATATATATATATATATATATATATATATGTCTTCTGTATGTAAAAAACAAAAAAAACATTTTGGGTTTATGGTGCTTTTGTAATCAAAATAGCCAGTTCAGCAGGAAATTGTGTATTATGGGCATAAAGGTTGATTCTTCTGTTGAATTGATTTGTACGTTAGAATGTAACAATCCCTTTCTTTCCTTAATGTGCTAATCATTCGCGGTGACAATTCATGAGTAGCAACCATTTACTGTAATCCTATTACAGTTACCTTACCTCATTATAATAAATATTGTCATATCCTCAATCAGAAGTTTGATAAATCAGACGAAAGCATCAATTGTGACAAAGTCTGACCTTGATTATTTAAGAGCTATCAGCCGAAATCGTGGATTCCCGTTGTTAATTCTGCTTTTCCAACTTTTCTATGCCACCACAGTATAAGAAGGATCGACATCACATATATGTAGCAACGGTGAATGTCTTCTACTCTTTTCATGGAACTATATACATAAAATTGAAAATCTCGCTGTTTGTCTGAGTGTGTCTCATCATTACGGGAGAAAGGCCGCACCGAATTTCACGAAATTTTGTGGGTACCCACTTAAAATTTATTCCATGTTTCAAGTGTTTAGGCCCTGGAGTTGTCGAGATATTCTGAAAAACCCACAATTAAAGCTCCCGAAGAAAGACCATTATGCAGACGAAACTTTTCCCACTAATTCATTTTAAAAAATTTGATGTAGGCAGCACATGGTTTTCCTTACATAATGCAATGAATTGACTCTTTTACAGTAAAAAAATAATATATAAGATCCGCGGTACTGCGTTTTTATCGTTGAATTGTACATTTGGTGATTTTCCGGATAACAACATATACACTGTATACCCGATTATCCGTGCTAATTAATGTTCGGGTTTACACGGAAAATCGGAAAACACGGATAATTGAACAATGGTCCTGTAACCCGTAAATAAATTAAAAATGAACAAGAATCCACCAAAAATTAACATAAAATTTAAAAAACAGAGTGTAAACAAAATATTTTTAATGCTACGGTTTAATTAGAGTAGAGTAGAAGTAATAAGAGAAAACTTCCATACAAATTCAATTTTTCTTTATAAAAAATTCTGTAATATTTTGTTTATGTGCCGTGTTTCAAACTGCACGAATAATCCGCAAACCGGATAATCCGCACACGGATAATCGGGAGTTCAGTGTAATTCTATTTCAAGGTATCCAAGTAAAAAATTTATATTTCGCGCAACTCTAAATAAACAATTATCAATATTGATAGCATCATCAATAATCGATATAGTACACATATTAACATATTTTAATTATTCATTCATCAATTAGGCGTTATTTTCATTAATTTAGAGTCATTTTTTTAATTTCGACGATACTTTTGTCAATCTGGTGCGAAATACCGCCAAGTTGAGGATATTTTGCTAGATTATTCGACAAGTTCGCCAAAATGCATCACCAAGTGTCACAGACAAACGGAGAGAAGAGCATTTCTTATAAACTAGAAGGTATGCCCGCCATATAACGGAAATCAGAATTTGCGAAGCATTAATTTCCATTTAGTGTCATTTTTATCAATTTGTCGATATTTTTGTCACTTTGGCAGCATTTAAAATAGTCGCGAATTTGGCGACGTTCCTCTAAATTTCTCGCTAAACGTTCCGGACTAACGGAAGGAGGGATGGGTTATTTTTATAGTCTAATCTTACGTTCTTTCCAAGATATTGAACTTTCATTAATTAGTCGCCATTTCATTGATTTAGTGTCGGTTTCATCAATTTGGAGAATTTCCATCAATTGGGTGCCATTTTCGTCAATTTGGCAACTTTTAAAAAGTCAGCAAGTTGGAAATATCTCAACAAGTTCGCCACCAAAATTTTGCCAACGTTATGGACGGAAAAATAGGTTATTCTTACAGTAGATACTTATATTCTTTCCAGTATATTGAATTTTTGTCAATTAATCGTCATTTTCATTGATTTAGAGTCATTTTTATCAATTTGGCGACATTTTCGTTAATCTTGCAACATATAAAAAAGTCGCGAATTTGACGACATCACGCCAAATTCGTCGCTAAAATCTCACCAAACGTTATGGATGGAGAAATAAGTTATTCTTATAGCAAATTGTAATTAGACTATTGGCGTTAAACTACAAAAGAATTACCCTAAGTATCTTTTCTCATGAATGAAACAAGCTAGATTCACGAGAATGATGTCACCCAATTTATCGCATGATATTACAAAAGTAAACATATATCACAATAGTTAATATTTTTTTTAATTTATGTGATTTTTTGATAAATTCATTCGAAAATTGTACAATATCTCGAGAACGGTTCATGTTAGCGTTCTAAAGTTTATGTCAATCGTTTTCTAAGAAAAAATACATAAAACATGTCTATTTGCATAACTTTAGCAAAGGTTTGGAATTTTTGATGATGTTTTTTTAAAGTTCACTCGAAAATTTAGGGAGGGTTCTGAACATTCGATTGCGTGTAAAGACAATACGCTTCCAATATTCATGGATTGTAATTTGTGTACCAAATTTCATTCGAATCGTTCCATTTGTTCGTGAGATATCGTCTCCACAGACTCATAGACACGCACACACACAGACATCACCTCAAAACTAGTTGATTCGTGTTCAGGGAATCTTGAAACGTGCTCTCCTGTTGAAAACACGAATTCGAATTTCTGACCCTGTTACAATACTTCCCTTATACATTATACTATGTGTTAACGAAAAGTAAACATTATGTCATTTTGCTTAGCAACTGATTTGAATCCAATGCGCTTATGCGGCAGGCGATTTTTATTAAATCTTTTTCAATGTGAATAATTAAACAAAAAAGATCAATCATGCTTAAAGCATTGATTATGAAACACTTTCCAACTTCAATGCAATTTTATTTAAACATCTCTAAAATGCAATACATTCCTCGGTAATATTTTAAAACTTATCATAATACTACATTAGTTTATTATATTTGAAAACTTAAACCTTCATCGAAAAAAATGAACTTCATTCAAATGACGGCATTGAAATATAAATTGACTGGTTTAAACATCTCTAAAATGCGATACATTCCTCGGTAATATTTTTAAAATTATCATAATACCACGATAATTTATTATATTTGAAAACTTCATCGAAAACAACTGACATTCATTCAAATGACGTCATAGAAAAAATAACAGGCCTGGCTCTCTCTATAAAAGCAGCATTTTATTCATAACATTTTCCCATTCATTTCATTCATCACAGTACTAAAATAATTTATTTTATTTAAAAACTTAAGACCATGGAACTACAAGTAACTAAACTATATGCTTAAAACTTCATCGAAAAAAATCGTCCTTCTCTCTGTAAAATCAATGAATATTTCATTCATATCAGCTATGCAGACTTCATGAGCTAAAAAATTTTGCATTAAAGAAATACAGCAGTTCTTATACAACTCATCCTACATATTTTGCTGTTTACATTTTACATAAGTGAAAAATAGGCTTCGTTGTAGAAATAATCAAATTTGGATGATCATTTAAACTCAAATATATTGCAATTGCTTTGTTTCAGTATGGAGATGCACAGAATTTAAGCAAAAATAAAGAGGTTTTAGGACGGATACAACACTCAATATGAATAAAACATAACTTTAAAAATCACGATTTTGAGACAAGATGGATGCCATTTTTCATTTTGAAGTGGGTCACGTGATCTTTTCATATCATGGTCACGCGATTTTTCATATCATGGTCACGTGATCGCTTCATATTAGACGTGTAATTAATATTTTAAAATTTATTTAAAAAACTACTGCATATAATTCGCTGAATTTTTTTTATATATTTTATGGAACAATTTGAATATTACCTAAAATTTTCGAAGCAATTTGTGAATTTTAAATCCACTTAAAAATGTTTGAAAAATTAGGTCCCATAGGGCTCAATGTATTTCATTTTTTCAACCCGGGTTCATTCCAATTTTGATTAAGTCATTTTTACGGCAGTTATCCATTCGCTCCATTCGTAGCTGACAGACAGACAGACAGACAGACAGAATGAACAAAGTCATAAACACTTTTCAACTTTGTTGTAAAATGCTAAAAAGAACTTTAAAAATCACAATTTTGACACAAGATGGATGCCATATTTCATTTTGAAGTGGGTCACGAGACCTCTTCATATAATGGTCATGTGATCGCTTCATATAAAAGGTGTAATTAATATTTTAATTTTTATTTAAAAAACTACTGAATATATTTGCCTGAATTTTTTTTTATATATTTTAGGGGATAACTTGAATATTTCTTAAAACTTTCGAAGCAAGTTGTGATTTTTAAATCCGCTTATAAAATGTTTGAAAATGAGGTCCCATAGAATTCAATTTATTTCATTTTATGAACCCAGGTTCAATCCATAACTAATTGGGGGATATTATTCATTTATATTTCCATAGGTCCCACAGACCGTCTGAACAACATACTAAAATTTCATTTTGATAAAGTCATTTTTACGGCAGTTATCATACTAACGGACAGACAGACAGAATGAACAAAGTCATAAACATTTTTCAGCTTTGTTGTAACGTGTTATTAATAACAAGAAAGATCAATCATGCATAAGCATTGATTATTAAACACATTCCAACTGAAATGCAATTTCATTTAAAAATTTCTAAAATGTGATACATTCAGTGGTGATATCTTTTACATTATCACAGTACTACAGTAATTTATTATACTTAAATATTTAAAACGGTATCGAAATACAAATCATCTGATTCTCTATGCAAAATCAATGAATATTTCATTCATATAACTTGTATTCCAGACTCCAGAGCTAAATAATTTTGTGTGAAAAAAATTCCGCAATTTTTATGTAACTCACCTTACAATCGCTTGATATATTTGCATTCTGTATAAGTTAAAATTAGGCTTGGTTGAAGTAATATTAAAATTTTAGGAATCATTTAAAATCACAACTATTGTAATTGCGTAGGCACGGAATTTAGACACACATAATACACAGATACACTATAATATATGTGTGTGTATGTATTCAAAGTATTGGAATCATGTCGAAGATCGGAACTCGAATTTTCGAAGGATCTACACGTTTCGGGGCTTCTAGAATAAGAAAAAACTATTTTTAGGAAGACGTCTGTGTGTGTAAGTGTGTATCTGTGTCTATTTCTGTGTGCTTGTGAGGATATTGCATCCACTCTAACTGAAAAACTGATGGACCGAATTTCATAAAATTTGGTAGGTATGTTTTTTATGGGAAACCCTGATGTTCATTGGATTATAGTACGATTCGTAATAAAAGAATCTGCCTTTTTGCGAAATGGCCGGCAGAAATTGCCTTTATCTACTCTAGCTAAAATCTAATGGAACAAATTTAACAAAATTTGGTGTATAATATTTCAATAACCTACAACTGATTTATATACCTAATTTAACAAAATTTTGTATATAAATCATTTGTAGGTTATTCTAGTACGACTCGGGAAAAAGGAAGGGGCTATTTTTGCGAAATGGCCCGCAAATATCGTTATATATAAAAATAAAAGACTGCGTGTGCTCAATTATATGAAATAAATACCTATTTTATACGTGATTTTTGACAACAAAAAGAATGAGACTAACTCCATTACTCTAGGACTAGCCGTTCTTGAGATATTCTAGTTTCTTCGTGTTTTCGCTACGGCACCTTTGACAATAAGTCCAGCTATCAACTGAGTACCAAATTTAAGTTTAACGTGCAAATTCAATGTCATATAAAATACCTATGGCTGTTATTTTGTGCAGATAAACTCAAATTATTATTGAAGAAATAAAGAGAACGTGAATATGAGCCTGCAGGGAAAGACATGTGCACATCTGAATTTTTAACAATATTACAACAATGATTTATAGAAGTGAACGTGTATTATTTGCAGTCCATTTCGAAAAAAATGTAGGATCTATATTTAAAGATCCACCAAATTTTTGTAGAATAAAATGTTCAACAAATTTAAGCTGTGTACCAAATTTTAACTCTCTAAGACGTAGAAAAGTGCATTAAACTTGCCATCAAATACGTATATCATGATGAGTTATATAAAATTAAAAAAAAATTTGAAAAATTGTTATCTACCAAATTTATTTTAAAATGTGAAGCCTCTCTCATATACAAAATAATTAAACTCTTGGAAAGATATTTATTATATAATATATCTCTTTTTAACACTTTAGAACATAGTTGAAAAGTGTTTATGACTTTGTTCATTCTGTCTGTCTGTCTGTCTCTCTGTCTGTCTGTCTGTCTGTCCGTTAGCACGATAACTGCCGCAAAAATGACTTTATCAAAATGAAATTTTAGTATGTTTCTCAGACGGTCTGTGTGACCTATAGTAATATAAATAAATCATATCACCCAATTAATTTTTTATTGAACCCGAGTTGAAAAAATGAAATACATTGAACCCTATGGGACATAATTTTTCAAACATTTTTTAAGTGAATTTAAAATTCACGAATTGCTTCGAAATTTTTAGGAAATATTCGCATTATCCCATAGAATATATAAAAAAAAATTCAGTAACATATGTTAAGTAGTTTTTTAATTAAAAAAATTTTAATATAGGGAAAAAAACAAATTCAATTAAATTCTGACTTTGAGATATCCTCCAGAAAGAAAAGAGAGATATATTATATAATAAATATCTTTCCAAGTGTTTAATCATTTTGCATATGAGAGAGGCTTCACATTTTAAAATAAATTTGGTAGATAACAATTTTTCATTTTTTTTAATATTATATAACTCTTCATGATATACTTATTTGATGGCATTTTTAATGCACTTTCCTACGTCCTAGAGAATTAAAATTTGGTATATAGATTAAATTTGTTGAACATTTTATTCGACAAATATTTGATGGAGCTTTAAGTATAGATCACACATTTTTCTCGAAATGGCCTGAAAATAATCCCCGTTCACTTCTATAAATCATTGTTGTAATATTATTAAAAATTCTGATGTGGACAGCACATGTCTTTCGCTGCAGACTCATATTCGTTCTCTTTATTTCTGCAATAATAATTTGAGTTTATCTGCACAAAATAACAACCATAAGTATTTTAAATGATATTGAATTTGCACGTTAAACTTAAATTTGGTTCTCATTTGATAGTTGGACTTATTGTCAAAGGTGGCGTAGCGAAAACGCGACAAAACTAGAATATCTCAAGAACGGCTAGTCCTAGAGAAATGGGGTTAGTCTTATTCTTTTCGTTGCCAAAAATCACGTATAAAATAGGAATTTAATTGATATAATTGAGCACACGTAGTCTTTTATTTTTATATATAACGATTTTTGCGGGCCATTTCGCAAAAATAGCACATACCTTTTTCCCGAATCGTACTAGAATAACCTACAAATGATTTATATACAAAATTTTGTTAAATTTGGTATATAAATCACTTGTAGGTTATTGAAATATTATACACCAAATTTTGTTAAATTTGTTCCATTAGTTTTTAGCTAGAGTGGATAAAGGCAATTCCTGCTACCATTTCGCAAAGAAGGCAGATTCTTTTATTACGAATCGTACTATAATCTAATGAACATCAGGATTTCCCACAAAAAACATACCTACCAAATTGTATGATATTCGGTTCATTAGTTTTTCAATTAGAGTGGATGTAATATCCTCACAGACACACAGAAACGTACACAGATACACCCTTACACACACAGACGTCTTCCTAAAAATAGTATTTTCGTGTTCTAGAAGTCCCTAAACGTGTAGATCCTTTGAAAATTCGATTTCCGATTTTCGGCACGATTCCAATACTTTGAGTACAGACACATACACACATATATTATCTGTGTATCTGTGTATTATCTGTGTATCTAAATTCCGTGCCGATGCAATTACTATAGTTGTGATCTTAAATCATCCCTAAACTTTTATTATTTCTTCAACTAAGCCAAATTTTAACATATGCAGAATGAAAATATCTAAAACGATTGTAAGATATAAGAATTGCTGAATTTTTTTCACACAAAATTATTTAGCTCTGGAGTCTTAAATACAAGTTATATGAATGAAATATTCATTGATTTTGCATAAAGAATCAGATGATTTATATTTCGATACAGTTTTAAATATTTAAGTATAATAAATTACTGTAGTACTGTGATAATGTAAAAGATATCACCACTGAATGTATCACATTTTAGAAATTTTTAAATGAAATTACATTTCAGTTGGAAAGTGTTTCATAATCAATGCTTATGCATGATTGATCTTTCTTGTTTCTGGTGGATATCCCAAAAGCCAGAATTTAATTGAATTTTTTTTTCTCCCTATATTAAATAATTTTTAATTAAAAAACTACCTAACATATTTTACTGAAATTTTTTTTGTTTTTTATGGTATAATGTGAATATGTCCTAAAAATTTCGAAGCAATTTGTGAATTTTAAATTTGCTTAAAAAATGTTTGAAAAATTAGGTCCCATAGGGTTCAATGTATTTCATTTTTTCTACCCGGGTTCACTAAAAAACTAATTGGGTGATATTATTTATTTATATTCCCATAGGTTCCACAGACCGTCTGAAAAACATACTAAAATTTTATTTTGATAAAGTCATTTTTACGGCAGGTATCGTGCTAACAGACAGACAGACAGAATGAACAAAGTCATAAACACTTTTCAACTATATTGTAAAATGTTAAAAATGTATATAAAACAAACTTTATTAAAATAGAATTTTTGACTGAATTAAATCCATTAAAGATTGCAGGGATTATTGATATTTTCAATTTATTAATCTGTTTTGTTTTGGCAAATAATTTTGAAACTCTTATATTGCAGCATGGGTAATCTTCAACTAATACACAGGTATATCTCCAAATCTACGAGAATATAAGTAGTACGAGTCCCATACAATTTTAGCGTTTTCATTTTGGCATACATTTTAGCATTCAAATTCCCATTATTTTTATAAATTTGTTAACAAATGAGACCGGTATGTTTTATTCTTCATATCTGCCTGTAAAAATAATTTTGTATAGCGTGAACTAATATTCTATTACTTCTTTTTAGGAGCATTAATTAAAATATTTTAATAGAATGTTTTGCATGACAATGTCATTTAGAATGCTTTAGGAATTTGCACATAATTATGAATTTTAATTTTCTTTATAATGTATATAACGTACGAAGAAGGAGTATACTTCTAGTTAGTCATAAAATTAATATAATTCTCAATAATTAGTGCAATTTCCAGTTTCCTATAGAGAATTATCACTTATTGGTCAAACTAAATGTATCTTAAAGAACTGGTTAAAATAACATTAAAATTATATATCAAGAAAGATCAATCATGCATAAAGCATTGATTGTGAACCACTTTCCAACGTTAATGCAATGTTTCTAAACATCTCCAAAGTGCGATACATTCAGGGGTGATATTTTAAAAATTATCACAATACTAGAATAATTTATTATATTTGAAAACTTATTCGAAAACAAATGAACTTTATTCAAATAACGGCATCGAAATATAAATTGCCTGACTATAAAAACAATGAATATTTCAATCATAAAAATTTTTCCATTCCTTTCATTCAGCTGCGATATTTTTAAAATTATCACAAAACTAAGCTAATTTATTTTACTTAAAACGTAAAACCAAGGAGATAAAATTACTTTCTAACTCCATGCTTAAAACTTCATGAAGAAAGTAATTATATGGAATCGTCTGCTTCTCTATTTAGAATCAATGAATTTTTCATTCATATCAGCTATATTGTAGACTCCAAAGCTAAATAATTTTGCGTTACAGAAATTCAGCAATTCTTATACAACTCATCTTACAGCTTAATGTGTTTACATTCTCCACACGTGAAAGTTAGGCTTCGTTATTGAAATGATCAAAGTTTGATGATCATTTAAGCTCTATAAATATTGCAATTGCGTTGTTGCAGTATATAGATGCACAGAAAAAAAATAAAGCAGTTTTAGAACGGATGCAACACTAAATATAAATTTAAAAGAAAGATCAATCATTCATAAAGTATTGATTAACTTTCCAACTGCAATGAAATGTCATTTAAACATCTCTAAAATACGATACATTCAGCGGTAATATTTTTAAAATTATGACAATAATGCAATAATTTATTATATTTGAAAACTTAAAACTTCATCGAAAAAAATGAACTTTATTCAAATGACGTCATTGACATATAAATCGCCTGGCTCTCTATGAAAAAGCAGTAAATATTTCATTCATGCACTTTTTTCCATTCCTTTCATTCATCACAATACTACAATAATTTATTTTACTTAAAAACTTAAAACCATGTATGTAAAAGTAATTTAACTCCATGCTTAAAACTTCATCAAAAAAGTCTGCTATAAAATCGTCTGCGTTTCTATGTAAAATCAACGAATGTTTCAGTCACATCAGCCATATTGCAGACTTCAGAGCTAAATAATTTTAGGGTAAAGCTATTCACTAATTCTTGTGCAACTCATCTTACAGCTGGATGTGGATGTGTTTACATTTTCCATACGTGAAAATGGATAAAAAAAACTTGCTACTTATGCAATTTCACCGAAAAGCATTCGGCCTATTATGTTTATCGATTGAAATAGCCGCACTAAATTTTATTCAAAGCGCACAATTTACTCAACACATATCCTGCCATTAGACTAATAAACAGACTGACACACGACGATCATTAAATAATGATTGATTCGTATTCAGGGATGCAGAAAGAACACAATTCTCTCCTTTTCTAATGTATGGAAGGGAAATAAAAAACATAACTTATTTCAATACATAAACAGGGAGTTCGAATATAATATTGAAATTAGAATCATTAACTCCTAACTATTTTAATTGCATCTGTCAGTTCCTTTATACCTAAATTGTGTTTGTGTTGAGCAATAAATCTCTACCAAAGCCTTTTCCAAGCCACAAAGAGGGGAATAATGAATAATTTATTCCCTTTTTATCAAGTATTCGGCAAGTACTCTAGCGTAAATAGTTTGCGCAAAATGAATTGATGTCGATTAAATGCCGCGCTATTGGGACCATCAGCGTTCCACTCAGGTATTTCATATCACAGAATGATGCGATTAGGCGCGTGCTCTGATGCGTGCCTCATCACGTTTCTCGCTTGCTTCCAAATACTTCTTACCACAAGCAACATCATATGTGCAATTCTTCGTCATTCAAAAATGTATATCGGAATTTCACAACTGTTTGTTTCGAAAGTACTTTAGAGAAAGATACTTCAGTTTTCTTGAAAGTATTTCAACTCGCATTTCACTTCCAAAATGAACACTTGTTGAAAACCCAGACCGTCCGACTCATCCTAAGGACTCGAGTAACCGCTTGTGCGGCCGGGAAAAAATGAACAATTATGAAATTGCAATATAAATTTTTCAATATGAAATAAAGTCTGAGTTATTACTTCCAGGTTCGAGCAATTAGAAGGAATAACCACAGTTTAAGCGCATTTTTATTCACTATTAGACGGCTCAATAAGTTCGTTACTAATTCCCCCGTGGTGAAGGAACGCCTACGCACCACGTCCACAAGACCCCCAGGGCATCCCATGGCGAAGGGGAGGAAATTTTCAGCTTCACTTTTATAGAGGCTCCCCGAAGGGCGGAAGTCTGACTTGGCCTCGACATGACAACATCCATGCCCGCTGGCGGGATTCGAACCCGCAACCCGGCAATCCAGCGATCAGACGGAAACGAATGCCCCTGACCGCTCGACCACCAGATCGGCGACTCAATAAGTAAAATATCTGACTGCTTAAGTATAAGTATTATCATGACACGCATTTCAAACAACCCTGTGTAATTCTCCATTATTAAAATATTGGTTGTCAATTTCAATACTTATGTCGGGAGGCACTTCGTTTTTTTAGTAATTAAATGGAATATTTGAATCTCTAAAAATATTGAATAACTAAATTGTGACGTATATTACTACGTAAATAATAGGTTGTAGATAGACGATCGTTTCGAAAATGCTTAGATTTCTTTTCTCAGTGCGGACACACACTAAAGCTGAACAACACTAAACACAAATGCTATAGCTAAACACACACAAAAGAAAAACCGACCTTGCCGCGCATAAGAAAGTGCGCAACTACTGGTCCTAAGACAATAATGTCGCTAAATGTAACAGAAGAGAAACAAAACGAGAAAAACATGAGAAAATATATGCGCGAAGTGATGGGCTGAAAAATAACAACACAGAGAAAACAAGAAAGATTATGCATAAAGCATTGATTTTAAAACACTTTCCAACTGCAGTGCAATTTTATTTAAAGATCTCTAAAATGCGATATATTCAGCTGTAATATTTTTAAAATTATTCCAATACTACAATAATTTATCATATTTGAACACTTAAAACTTCATTGAAAAAAATGAACTTTATTCAAATGACGTCATAGAACTACAAATCGCCCGGCTTTCTATGTAAAAGCAGTAAATATTTCATTCATACACTTTCATTCCATTCCTTTTATTTATCACAATACTGCAATAATTTATTTTACTTAAAAAATTCAAACCATGGAGGTCAAACTAATTTAACTCTATGCTTAAAACTTCATCGAAAAGGTTTGCTATAAAATCGTCTGCTTCTCTATGTAAAATCAATGATTGTTTCATTCATATCAGCTATATTGCGGACTCCAGAGCTAAATAATATTGCGTTAAAGAAATTCAGCAATTCTTATACAACTCATCTTACAGCTTGATGTGTTTACATTCTCCATACGTGTAAATTAGGCTTCGTTGTAGACATAATCAAAGTTTGATGATCATTTAAACTCAAATATATTGTAATTGCGTTGATTTAGAATATAGATGCACAGAAATTAAGCAAAAATAAAGCGGTTTTAGGACGGATGCAACACTAAATATAAATTAAAAAGAACTTTAAAAATCACGATTTTGACACAAGATGTATACCATATTTTATTTTGATGTCGGGCACGCGATCTCTTCATATAACATGAATGTAATTATTATTTTAATTTTATTTAAAAATCTACCGAATATATTTTGCTGAATTTTTTTTTTCATATTTTTTATGGGATAAATTGAATATTTCCTAAAACTTTCGAAGCAATCTGTGAATTCGCTTAAAAAATGTTTGAAAAATTAGGCCCCATAGGGTTCAATGTATTTCAATTTTTCAACCCGGGTTCAAGAATATTTCATTTTGATAAAGTCATTTTTTTACAGTTATCGTGCGAACGGACAGACAGACAAAATGAATGAACAAAGTTATAAACACTTTTCAACTATGTTGTAAAATGTTAACAAGAAAGATCAATCATGCATAAAGCATCGATTATGAAACACTTTCCAACTGAAATGTAATTTTATTTAAACATATTTAAAATGCGACACATTCAGCGGTAGTATTTTTAAAATTATCACATACTACAATAATTTATTATATTTGAAAACTTCATCGAAAGCAAATGAACTTTATTCTAATAACGCCATTGAAATATAAATCGCCTGGCTCTCTATATAAAAGCAGTGGATATTTCATTCATAATCTTTTTTCCATTCCTTTCATCCAGCGGCGATATTTTTAAAATTATCACGATACTACTATAATTTATTTTACTTAAAAACTTAAAACCATGGAGGTAAAAGTATTTTATAACTCCATGCTCAAAACTTCATCGAAAAACGCAATACTATAGAATCGTCTGCGTCTCTATGTAAAATCAGTGAAAGTTTCATTCATGTCAGTTATATTGTAGACTCTAGAGCTAAATAATTTTAGGTTAAAGAAATTCAGCAATTCTTATACAACTCATCTTACAGCTGGATGTGTTTACATTTTGCATACGTGAAAATTAGGTTTCGTTGCAGAAACAATCAAAGTTTGATGATCACTTAAATTCCAAATAAAAATAAAAATAAAAATATTTATAGGTCTGTCTCTGTGTATGTCGTCATTTGTAGCGGAAAACTAAGCTTCAGATAGCCGCAAAATTTGGTACTGGGTTATCTGAACTATCGAGGCGACAGACATCGGTGAGATATTTTTAAATTGAAATAGTTTAGATATTTTATATTGAAGCCATATTTAGGCAATTCTCACACAAATCGGTTCCTAAGCAATCAATAATATTATCACAATTTCCATTTTGGCATTATTGGAAATATAGAAGGAAGTTCTTTCTAACGATGTTTGAACTAAATCCGTAGAACAATTTCTGAATTTTCATTTTTGATACATCAAAAGGCGCATGTTTTATTTTCTTATTCCTCGCATTGGAAAAAGGAAGGTTAGCGTAATTGTATAGTTTGGCAAAATATGGGTGCATATTTTACATGCAAATAGTAACACATTTTTTTTAATTACTCTATTTTCTGATTATCAGTTAATTTTCAACCAAAAGCATAAATATCGGGATTTTTGATTAGGTTCTTCTTTTGGTTAGCAGAAACTGGACTTTGCTATGAGGATCAGTGAGCATGCGCGATTATATATACGTTGGAATCTAAAAGATTTTTTCATGTACCGTTTTAGGAGCAGTTCATTTTCTCTTTTAATTTAAAAAGGGGGATGAGGGACGACTACGCCTTTTGAAAACTTGGCTGATCGAGTTCAGTTAATCCCTGTTTTAAATAATTTTCTAGTTTCGAATATTTGTTTAAGAAAATGCCGAAAATAATACTACAAAATAATTTTGAGAAATAATTCAAAAACCAATCTAAAATTGAAATATTTTATTAATAATAGAAGAAACAGTTTACTAAAAGTATCAACCGGTTCCATAGACAATACACGGTAAGAACGCAAGAAACATATATTCTATACGGACTTTTATTTCACGGCGGATGGCATCATTTACTATATGTTATCATGCGCAGTTGTTCAGATATTGCACTTTTTTCATCTTAAGACAAGTTGGTACCTTTCGATACACGAAAATATTGATGTGCTCCAATTGAATGATATATTTTAAAGGTATAATAAATAAAATGAATAGAAAAAAATGGAAATTTTGTTACAAGTTTTTTAATTTAAAAATTAGTTTAAAATCATTAATTTCATGTTTTTAAAAATGATTCGATTACTTCTTCTACATTCACTATGATCTATCTAATTCTATAGGGAAGAATTTTGCAATATGATGAGGAAAAAATAAAAATTTAAATGCATAAGAAATCATGTTTATTTAAGTTTTTGCACAGATGTGTGTTCTGTTATTTTTCTCCAAAACAAACTCCTTAATTATAAAATCGATCAAATTGTAAGTTATACACATAAACTTTCGTGCAAGATATTGAAAATTGAATTTTAATAAAGAAATTTGAATTTAATTTTTTTTTAATTTTACTTACAGTGTTCCTTTTTTTTTGTTTTCATAATTTTGTTTCATAACCACCTTTAATAATATGAATATAAAATAAGTGGAAATACTTAAGAAAATCATTCAAAGGATACCCCTAACTGAATTAAAATTATAGAAAATGGCATATACACGCTGTTATCCAATGAATTAAATGCTTTGTAAATACTAATAATATCAATACTTTATACGTAAATACTGTTTTGTCAATTTAGATGAATGGTCATCCTTGTTTAGGATTTTAAACGAGACGTTGTCAAATTGTTAGAAATTTTAAGTTTTCCATAGGAATCATCCTATTTCTCGAAAGAATAAAGTGACTTGTATGAAATCGTATATGATTATTTCAATGGGTATGACAAAAATCCTATTGATTTTCAGTGAAATCGAGGCACAAAAAATCTTTAATTTGTGTTATTGTACTCTTACGGTATTTTAATTTGTTAATATATAGTGAAAGCGAAGTGTGGGACACATCCTATTTTGGCCTTTCTAGTAGGTCGGACGGTCTGGGTCTCAACAATAACAACATCCTATTTTGAAGTTATCGTTGAAATTTTATAGAAACATTATTCATTTCCAGTTAATCATGGGTAAAGAATAGCTAAAAGTGGAAAATTCATTCGTATATACTGGGTTCCTAAAGAAGTCCTTAAGCACCCCCAAAAAGTTTGTAAGGTAAGGTCTATGTGTTTATATGCTAGGTTTACCTACAGTAGAGGGATCATACCCGATAGATCAAAAGTGGCCTAACGGATAATTTAAAAAGTTTAGATGACGGTGTGGGCAGCAAAGCGAGATAGGCGATAAAATACGATTAAAAAGCTGTAGAGCATTGTCTAATGAGTATAAATCGACTACAAAACTGTTGCACAAGGCATTTATTCGACACAATAGGATAAATTCTCACTGAAAGCCCTATTAAGGAATGATTCAACAAACAACACTTACATGAATGGAAATCAAGTGAAGAGTCTATTTAAAATGCCCTTCGTCAGAAACCATGCACATTTCAATTCCAGAAAGAATATGACAGCATACTTTGACAAGCATTGAAGGTACCACCGTATTAGAAACTTTAATGATACAACTTTTGATAGGTATTTGTTGATAGGTATACGCGTTTTGTTCGTTCCTAATATCGATATATACTCAATAGACGATGCTCTAAATCTTTGTAATTCACTTTTATAGTCTATCTTAATTGTCAAATCGGTTATTCTAATTTTTTAAATCCTCTTCTAGGCGCGCTGCAGTCATTTTTATTCGATCTGGAATTACCACTTTACTACAGTTATACCTAAGGTGTACACTCATGGACTTTTGCTTGCAATGTTAGTGGAGTTCTTAAGGACTTTAATAAAAACCCCGTATTACTATCAATTTATAAAATAAATAGAATTCGCGTTTTAAATCTCCAAGTAAATTTATTAATAAGTCTTCTAAAACACATACTATTTCTGCCAGTGTTGGTTCTAGTGTATTATAAAGCAATTCTGATAGAAAAATGTAGAAAAATTGAATTTTAGATCTGCGACATTTGTACATCGGCATCTATGCTGTATGTCAGTATGCGGTAATCACGTGCCCCGAACACACGCTCGCCCGTTGGAGTGACTGCAAACTTCTCATCGTCGATAACGTCGTGGTTTGTTGTCGGATTCGAACAAAATATGCTGCATTTCATAATTTTGTCAAAACTATAATTCCCCCATTTAAAATAAATGATACTTTTGTGATCATTATATAGACACACGTTAAACTTTTTCCATTCAAGATATGTGAAAGGAGTGATGTTTCAGATAAATTTATAACGAGGAACAGAGTTGGTTATTTGCTATTTTCTAAAGCATTGAATTCTTTGAACTTTATGCGAAAGTTCCTTAATGGATAATTAAATATTACAACTTAAAAAAACGCTTTGTTGGTACACCAGTATAAAACTAATAAATGTAGCAAGCGGTTTCGGAGACAAAAGAAGAGTGGCTTGTCTCCGAAAAGCAGGAAAATATCTAACCTGCTTTTGCAGAAAAATGTGTTTTGCTTTTCTACTTCTCTTATAGAATATCTTTTGACACACATTTTCTCGCTTTTGCGGGGAAGATTCACTTTTTTTTATTTTGACTGAAAGAAATGTGGATCCTCCTTTACCTCCGAAAACGATTAATACATTTATTACTTTACACACATACATAATGTAATGTATACACTCATGTCCAAAAGTCAAACATAATTCGTAAAATACAAAAAATTCGAAGTTAATATGGATACAATGGTTCACAATCTGTTGCGTTGCATTGGGGGACGTAGGTAAATCATTGTGCATTTGCAAAACAGTTCAGTCTACGTCGACATGCGCAAAGCACCGGCGCAAGTCGAAACGAGTATAAAACGGCCTCGAGCGGCATGGCCATTTGAGGCAGAATTTCGCAATCGCTGTGGTACGAAGCGTTGTTAACAATAAAAAAAACGAAAGATGTCACAAAGATGTCAATTGGACATGCTTTCGAAGGGACGAATTATTGGAATGCTGGAATCCTGTCGATCTCAAATCGAAGCGTCTCGAATTCTGAATGTGCCTCAGTGTGTGATCTCCAGACTGTGGCAAAGGTTTCAAACCACTGGAGATGTTACCCGACGACCAGTACCAGGTCGACTAAGGGTAATAGCAGCTCGGCAAGACCGATATTTGGTGATAACTGTGCGACGTCAGAGGAACCGTTCTGCCAGACAACTGTGTTTAGCCCTGACAGTCGCCACAGGATCACTGTTTCGAGACAAACTGTTTACAGCAGACTCAGAGACGTTGGTCTCTATACCAGACGACCAGCAGTTTGTATCCCCCTGACGTCTGCACAGAAACGCGCGCCCACAGTGGAGTTTGGAACATCGGCAGTGGGGTGGACAACAGTGGGGCAATGTCATGTTCAGTGATGAGTCCAGGTTTAGCCTGCAAACTGATTCTCGTCGTACCACGATCTGGAGAGAACGTGGAACGCGTTTTCACCCGGGAAACATCACGGAAAGACATTGTTTGGGGGAGTCATGGTCTGGGAAGGCACCATGATGGAGGGCCTCACAGACCTCCACATTTTTTACACAGGGCCAGTTTCCGGTAACAGACACATAAATGAAGTCCTTGAGCCTACCGTTAGATTGTGTCGAGGTGCTGTTGGTCCTGATTTCATATTCATGGATTATAACGCGTCTCCTCACCATGCGGCCTTGGTCGACGACTTCCTTCTAACTGAAGATATCAAGCACATCCAGAAGCATGTCAACTCTCCTGATCTGAATCAATAGAGCATGTATGGGATATGCTCGGGAGACATCTTGCAGCTCTCCGCTACCCACCAAGCTCCTTCTCGGGATTGAAAACTGTTCTCTGTGAGGCTTGGAACTCTCTGAGCACACAACTCATCCAAACCCACATCAAAATTATAGGGAATCGTTGTCTCACACACCGTATTAAACTGCAGCATCACATTGTTTTAATCATTCTGTTTTACTGAGGTTGACACTCGTATTGTGACCCTTTTTCTGTCAACCCTTTTCTTTGGATAATAAAAGTCGTTATTATCCTTGTTTTGCACTGTTTTCTTCTTCTATAACCCTATTACACCAGCATACATTGTTTCCTTCCATTCCGATGTAAATATTCTGAAATTTTCACATAAACAGCAACTATGCATAACTTTTGGATATGACTGTAGGGTAACTATTGTGACTTCGTATTATAATGTTCGACGGAGCGCGTTTCAAGTATCACCGAACTCGAATCAAGTGTTTTTGAGGGAAAGTTTTTGTGTGTGTATGTATGTATGTATGTTAGTGTGTGTGTATGGTTGTATGATAGCGTATGTGTATGGTTGTACGTTTGCGTGTATATGTATGTTAGTGTGTGTGTATGTTAGTATATATGTATATACCTTACTGTGTGTGTTTGGTTGTATGTTAGTGCATGTGTATGGTTGTATATTTGTGTGTGTGTGTGTGTATGTATGTCAGTATGCATGTATATTCGTGTACTTTCGTGAATCTGTGGACACGATATCTCGCGGACGACTGAAGTGTTTCGAAAATAGTTGGTTACGTTTATTACAACCAGTGACTACTGTAATTATATTGATTTTCAACAAATTCCAATGTTTAGAGCCCCCCTCCCCCGAATTTTCGGGATTAAATCATTTAACTAGTCTCAGATGTATACCAAATTACAACTTCCTAGGACGCAGAAAAATATGTTTAAAATGCTATAAAAAAAGTTGAAACAGACAGACACATTCTTCGGCCATGATGAGTTAAATGAAAGCTTTAAAAAATCATTACCCAAAATACCTTCAATAGTGTTAAATAAATATGTAATTAATCATGCATAAATTTGCATTCATAAAATATGTTCATTTTCCATATTGAATAGTATACAACAAATCTGTTAAAATCATTCTGAGGGATTAACTCATAGTTTGTTCCATTTTCGAAAGAAGACACTTTTTGTAATATTTTCATATTTTGACATCAAAACATTCGTCGTAGTCACGGGATATTACAATTAAATGTTAATTGCATTTAGATGAAAGTGTGGCATGTGTGTATATTTAAATCATTCTCATTGGACTAATAAATTGTGAAAAACTGTCAATTTCAATGGACGTGATGTTCTGTCAATGTCAAAAACTCTATGCTGTGAATTTGTACATCATAATTTAGCAGTGAAAGAAGTAACGTCATTGTATTATGGTCCACATCGTATTTTCTTAACTTTATGCTGTCATACGAGCAAAGCGTTTTATTTCCTGCTATTTTTAACAGTACATTTAGATCTTTGTGAATTGAATATTGTATTATTGCCCCTAATGAATGAATATTACATTAAGCATTTATTAAATAAAAAATTACACACTTTCGTGGTTTTAAATATTTCATTATATATTAGGGGTATTATTAATAAAGGTCATTTTTGAACACATTTGTTAAGCTAATGTATTTTTTAAAATAAAGCATACTAGGTTAAATATTTTTAAGAAATTAATAGCTCTTTTATTATTAAACAAAGGAAATTCGATTTTATGAAAACAAAGCCTTTCAATGAATAAAAGATCTTTGAAATCTTTAACGGGTCACAATGAAAGTGTGTTAGGTATTGATGGAAACTTACTGCAGGTTAAAAGGTAAAGAAAAATTTCTACAGCGTAAACCGCATTAGTATAGGAAAAGTAAAACTTCAAATCAATATCTAGCTTCTATAGGAAAAGCACAATTAGTATATTTAACTAATGTCGGAATTTGTAAATTATTATACATGCATATATGAGTATATTGATTTGCAAGCAAAAACATCACTTGATTATATAATAATCAGCAATTTTTTCTTCGTACCGAAAAAAATGTCAATGTATAGGTTAAACAAAATCTACTTAATGATAGCTAAAGTTAAAAATATGTTATATTTTTAGATAAATTATAAATGATAGCTAAAGAATATAATATAGTAGAATCCTAGTTATCCGTAAATAGGCTTAACCGAATTTGTCATTATTATTATTATTATTAGTTTTTATTTTACGTATTAATTTGATTTATGTTTAATTATTCTTACCTATACATATTTTTTTAACATTTTTAATATTGAAAATAATGTTTAACGTGCAGTGTGGATAATGATTGATGTAAAAGTGAGATATATCAATGCTTGATACAGTAGTGATTTTAATAATTTATGTGGTGTTACGTAGTGCGTAGTAAAATTTAGATAGATGCTGCTTACTTTGACCACTGTGTATATAGAATCACTTTATTTCTTTACAAATTATATAGTTACTTTCTTCTGCTGCTCAATTTAGCATCGATTTAAAGTTGCCCTACAATGCCACCTTTTAAATAGTATCACATCAAAAACTGCTGCTTATACTTCAATATACTGAACTTTGCAGCCTCAATTTGCATAATGCTAGTATTCTTTGTTTCATTGGGCTCTTCTTCAACAGCAGAATCTCCTTTTATTCACTGCAGGAAATATGTCTGTATCCCTTAAGCCTGGAGAGTTCACTTCGGTAATAATAGCTTGCAATTTCGTCCCGGTAGCTCAAACGGTAGAATGTTGACTAGCCAGTTCGAAGATGCAGGGTTCGATTCCCGGCTTGGACAGCAAGGTTAGCTACAAGTCCCGCTCATCAGTGTTTGGGCAAGGCAGATCTAAAAGTTGGATATCCTGGGTAGCACTTGAATACTTCGGTATTAAGACCTGCATTGCTACCCAAAGATCCAACCAAATCAGCTTCCATACCCTCAAAAACAAGCGATTGATTGAATCATATTTTATAAATATAATGATATTTAAAGCAGTAATAAGAGTATTGAAGGAAATATATAACTGCAGTTTGATAAAATTAAATGCAGAAGCATTCATTTTAGGAACGTGACAACGTTCCGTCATGTCCGAATCCGTAGCTGACATGTGTATATTTTACATGACATGACAAAACCCGATTTTTAGAGGACTGTACCTAGTCCCCAAGATATATATAACTTTTTTATATAATATGACCGCAATGCTGATAAAAACAAAACAAAAATAGTTGCACATGCTGCGTTCAGGGTACCCTAGACCAAAAAGTACAGCTCCTGTCCTGAGAAAACTTGACGCAAAACATTTTCAGACTTTATGAAATTTTTGGAAGGAAAATTTTATTTTTTGTGCTTGGTAAGGAGTTTTTACTATGCAGTGGTGTTTTTATAAGATTTCAATACTTTTTGTAGAAATATTTATCAACGTGATTACGCAACAGTGACATAGCAGGCATTGCTAATTTCACTTTACTGCGACCACCCCATATATTATCATGTTTTTCCAATTTTGGAAATTTTGAATAAAATCTATCTTCACGTTTTGAAAACAGTATATACCTCCAACTAGAGCACACAAAATGGGTCATTAATGATTAAAATCGGTTTTGTAGTTTAGACTAAAGTCCGTCAACATTGAAGAAAATGGCCGAAAAATCAGGTTTTTACAATTTACGAAATTATAATTTATATGTATCTTTATGTATTAAAATAAAGTATATATCTCCCACCAAAGTATATCAAATGAGCCAACATTCATTAAAATCGGTTCAGTAGTTAAGATGTGGTTCGTCAATATTGATGCAAACAGATGATGAACAGGCTGGACGAAAATCTTAAAAAAAAATCTGATGTGGGCAACACATGACTTTCCTTATATAATGCAATGAATTTACTACTTTTACAGTAAAAAATAGGTTTTTCTTATAGTAAATACTTATATTCTTTCCAAGGTATTGAATTTTCGTCAATTAGTCGTCAATTTCATTGAATTAGCGTCATTTTTATCCATTTGATGAGATTTTCGTTAATTTGGCAACATTTAAAAAGTCGCCAAGTGTTTTGGCGACATTCTGCCAAATTCTTCGGCAAAATCTCGCCAAGCGTTATGGACGGAGAAATAAGTTATTCTTATAGCAGATAAAAGACTATTGGTGTTCAAATGCAAAAGTATTACTCAAAGTATCTTTTCTCATGAATGGGACGAGCTAGATCCACGAGAATGATGTCACCAAATTTATCGCATGATATTACATATGAAAAGTGAACAGGTTTCTCAACAGTTAATATATTTTTTTTAATTTATGGAATTTTTGATAAATTTATTCGGAAAATGTGCAATATCTCGAGAACGGTTCATGCCAGCGTTCTAAAGCTTATGTCCATCGTTTTCTTAGGAAAAATTACATAAGAAATGTCTATTTGCTTAACTATATTAAAGGTTTTGATTTTTTGATGGTATTTTTAAATTTCACTCGAAAATTTAGGGATTTCTGAACATTCGATAACGTTTAAAAACAATATGCTTCCAGTATTCACGGATTGTTATTTTTGTACCAAATATCATTCGAATCGCTCCATTCGTTCGTGAGATATCGTCTCCACAGACTCACTGACACACACACACACAGTTATCACCTCAAAAATGTTTGATTCGTGATCAGGGATGCTTGAAACGTGCTCCCCCATCGAAAACTCGAATTCGAATTTTCGACCCCGTCACAATATTTTCCTTATACATTATGTATATAAGGAAAGTAATAAATACATAAAATAAACAATGTAGACTGATGAGGCGTGGCTTAAAAAAAACCTTCCCAGACGCAGTAAAATCCCCTATTAGAAAAGTCGAACGCGGGGACTTCCGTGGAAGATGTGCTCTATTCTTGGTGATTATTTAATGCGACCATTTAATAAATAACCAAAATTAAAATTACTTATGAAATCGAATTGTTGCGTTTGTTGTTAAAATCCCAATAGACAAGGTAGGATCAAAAAGTTTCGGAGACTGTGCTAATATCTCCAACCCTGATTGGAGGAGAGGGGAACTATTTTACCAATGCGTAGAAGCACATGTAACGCGGGATGTGAAAAGGAAGAAGAAGGTGTTTTGCCAGGAATGCCTGTCAGTGAACGGTAGTCGTTTGCGTTCGTCGAAAACGGAAATGACGTTTCAAGAAAAATGTGCGAATTTCGAATTCTGCCAACTCCTCTGTCGGGAAATCGCCAACAGAAACATTGCACCTACTTCAGCAGCAGGTTTGTTTACTGCGAAAATCAATAGGCATCTAATGTTCATTAATTGAATAAAACGTACGAAATTTTATGTAGTATGCTTGATGAATGTCGTGACCACACATGCAACATTAAAACATGATTGATTTGTATTCTGTTCAAAACGGTTAAATATATCAATAGCCAAAAGTTAATTTTATAATCCTATCACATACTATAGCACGTATTAAATATTAAGAGTATACCCGTTTTTCGTTAGGAAAATATAATATAAACTTAAAATGCACAATTATGTGCAAATTCCTATATACCATACTATTAAAACGTGTCCGCCAATAAAATGAGGCTGTGAGACAGACGCGAGTTACCAGGAGTAAAACTTGCCAAAAAACTAATTGTTATAAAAAACTGATAATTAGTAACGGCTAGAAGGGCAATGCCTGCTAGTAAATATGATAAAAAAAATCTGATGTGGGCAGCACATGATTTTCGTTATACAATGCAATGAATTTACTACTTTTATGGTAAAAAAAAATAGGTTATTCTAATAGTAGATACCTATATTCTTTTCAGGATATTGAATTTTCTTTAATTAGTAGTCATTTTCATTTATTTAGTGTCATTTTTATCCATTTGGCGAGATTTTCGTTAATTTGGCAACATTTAAAAAAGTCGCCAGGTTGGCTAAATTCCGTCAAATTCGTCGCCAAAATTACCAAGCGTTATGGACGGAGACATAAGCAACTCTTATAGCAGATAAATGACTATTGGCATTCAAATACAAAAGTATTACTCAAAGTATCTTTTCTCATGAATGGAACAAGTTAGATCTACGAGAATGATGTCACCCAATTTATCGCATGATATTACATATGAAAAGTGAACATGTTTCACAACAGTTAATTTTTTTTATAATTTATGGGATTTTTCGACAAATTTATTTGAAAAATGTGCAATATCTCGAGAACGGTTCATGATAGCGTTCTAAAGTTTATAGCGTTCTAAAGTCGTTTTCTAATGAAAATTTATATGAGAAATGTCTATTTTCTTAATTTTTTAAAGGTTTTGATTTTTTGATATTTTATTTAAAATTTCAGTCGAAAATTTAGGGGGAGGGGGGGCTGAACATTCGATTGTGTTTAAAAACAATAGGCTTCCAGTATTCACGGATTGTAATTTTTGTACCAAATTTCATTTTAATCGCTCCATTCTTTTGTAAAATATCTTCTCCACAGACTCACTGACTCATACACACACACACACACTTTCACACACATACACACGCATACACACAGATATCATCTCAAAAAAGTTCGATTCGTGATCAGGGATGTTTGAAACGTGCTCTCCCGTCGAAAACTCGAATTTGAATTTTCAACCCCGTCACAATACTTTCCTTATACATTATACTATGTATATAAGGAAAGCAACTAGTGAGGCCCACAGGCATTCTGCCCTGTAATCAACAAGAAAGATCAAACATGCTTAAAGCATTGATTATGAAACACTTTCCAACTTCAGTGCAATTTTATTTAACCAAGTCTAAAATGCAATACATTCCTCGGTAATATATTTTGAAACTTACCACAATACTGCATTAATTTATTATATTTGAAAACTTAAACCTTCATCGAAAAAAATGAACTTCATTCAAATGACGGCATTGAAATATAAATTGCCTGGTTTAAACATCTCTAAAATGTTATACATTCCTCGGTAATAGTTTTAGAATTATCATAATACTACAATAATTTATTATATTTGAAAACTTCATCGAAAACAACTGAAATTAATTCAAATGACGTCATAGAAGAAATAACACGCCTGGATCTCTCTATAAAAACAGGATTTCGTTTCATATCATGGTCACGTGATCGTTTCATATAAGAGGTGTAATTAATATTTTAATTTTTATTTAAAAAACTACTGAATATATTTCGCTGAATTTTTTTTTTATATATTTTATGGAACAATTTGAATATTACCTAAAATTTTCGAAGCAATTTGTGAATTTTAAACCCGCTTAAAAAATGTTTGAAAAATTAGTTCCCATAGGGCTCAATGTATTTCATTTTTTCAACCCGTGTTCAATCCAAAACTAATTGGGTGATATTATTCATTTATATTCCTATAGGTCCTACAGACCGTCTGAACAACATACTAAAATTTCATTTTGATTAAGTCATTTTTACGGCAGTTATCGTGCTAACGGACAGACAGACAGACAGAATGAACAAAATCATTAACACTTTTCAACTTTGTTGTAAAGGGTTAATAAACACAAGGTACGCAAGACAGTTTCTTACTTGTGTTGAGTTTGTTTACCGAGTTGAGTTGTAGGCCAACGACCGTACCGTGCTGAAAACACCGGTTCTCGTTAGATCACCGAAGTCAGGCAGCATCGGGCGCGGTTAGTACTTGGGTGGGTGACCACCTGGGAACACCGCGTGTTGTTGGCTCTTTTCGGGCGCGGCAGCCCAGTGGTTAGCGCGCGATTCTCGCCGCTGCCAGAACTGCCGCCGTGTTCATGCGGAGTACGATCACGTTAAACATGTGGGTCCGTAAGTCCTTCCGAGAGGTTGGTGGTAGGGGAAGGAGGGTACGGTACCTGTGGATGCCTCCCCCACTGGGTTCCGGTCTAAATTGGGTGGCACTTCCCGGCCGTCCAAACAGTTACCTTACACCTTTCTGGTAGGTCGGACGGTCTGGGTCTCAACAACAACAACAACAACCGAGTTGAGTTGTATATCACAAACAAAATTCATAAAATGATAAGAAATAAAAGAAATTAATGTCTCACTTTCAATATCTCATGTCATACACTACGTAAAGCTCCATGGTTGCATCGCAGTTTATCGTTGTGGGAGAAGTATAGTCATTGCATTATACAAAATCTGATGTGTGCAACACAAGACTTTTCTTATATAATTCAATGAATTTACTACTTTTACAGTTAAAATAAATGTTCTTAGATACTTATATTCTTTCCAAGATATTGAATTTTCTTCAAATAGTCGTCATTTTCATTGATTTAGCGTCATTTTTATCCATTTGGCGAGATTTTGTTAATTTGGCAGCAGTTAAAAATGCCGCCAAGTTGGCAATATTCCGCCAAATTCTTCGCCAAAATCTCGCCAACCGTTATGGACGGAGAAATGAGTTATATTTTTACACCAAATACATGACTATTGGCGTTCAAATACAAAAGTATTACTCAAAGTATCTTTTTCATGAATGGAACGAGCTAGTTCAAAGAGAATGATTTCACCAAATTTATCGGATGGTATTACATATGAAAAGTGAACATGTATCTCAATAGGACATTTTTTTTAAATTTTATATGACTTTTTGATAATTTTTTTGAAAAATGTGCAATATCTCGAGAACGGTTCATGTTAGCGTTCTAAAATTTATATCAATCATTTTCTAATGAAAAGTTACATAAGAAATATCTACTTGCGTAACTTTATTAACGGTTTTGATTTTTTAACGATTTTTTCAAAATTTCATTCGAAAATTTAGGGGGGTTCTGAACATTCGATTGCGTATAAAAACAGTAGGCTTCCAGTGTTTACAGATTGTGATTTTTGTACCAAATGTCGTTCGAATCGGTCCATTCGTTCGTCAGTTATCGTCTCTACAGACTCACTGACACACACACACATACCTTTACACACACACACACAATCACAGACATCACTTAAAAATGTTTGATTCGTGATCAGGGATGCTTGAAACGTGCTCTCCCATCGAAAACTCGAATTCGAATTTTCGACCCCGTCACAATACTTTCCTTATACATTATGTATGTAAGGAAAGTAACAAAGGAACGGGCCGCCCACATCATGGACTCAATTTCAGTATCTAGTGTCATACATTCGTAAAGCTCCAGAGAGTTCATGAAATGTTTACCCGTGATTGAAACACGTTTGGCAACATTTTGTAGCAGCGTTACCCAGAGATTTTTTTTCCAATGGCCAGGCCAGGCACTAGAATCTAGCACTAGACTCTGCGTCGACTTACGTCGTTTTGCCCTATGTACGACCGAAATCGTGAACCATTTTGCCATCCTAGGACGTTGCCCCAGGCGCATCAGAGGGGGCGGAACACACTGCGCCCACAACACACAACATCCATGTTTTACGTGGGACTCGAACCCACAACGTGGTGGCCGATCGATCGCTGGAAACGCTCGCCTTGACCGTTCGGCCACCACGTTAACTTAAACGAGCTAACAGCACACGGTGTTCCCAGGTGGTCAACCACCCAAGTACTATCCGCGCGCGATGTGCTTAACTTCGGTGATCAAACTTGAACCGGTGTTTTGAGCACGGTAGAACCGTTGGCCAGAGATAGATAGACGGATAATTCAAGGTGTTTACATTATTACTAATGTTCAAGAAAAAGGATTATTTATTCATTTGTGTGTGTGTGTGTGTGTGCGTATGTGTTTTCGAGTGTTCATATAAGTATGAATCCATTCGCATTGTGTGCAGCGAGTGGAGTCGTTTCGGCGTCTGTTTTTTTTCTATTTGATCAATTTCTCTGTGAAATTTAAATATATTAATTAAGATCGTCGGTATGTGAGCTGGCTGGCTGAGTGGTTATGTTATATGATTCCAATTTCAGAGGCTATGGGTTCGGCGAAATCGACTCACAATCAATTATCACAAGGTGAGCCATTTTTTTTTTATCTCCGCTTTTTCTAATCAGGCTTTCCGCTATGTTTAAATGGATTAATCAGTACCGTCGGTATGTGAGTTGGCTGGCTCTGTGGTCATGTAGTCTGACTCCAGAGGATGTGGGTTCGAGTTCGTCCACTCGCATTGAGTATCGCGAGTTGTATCATTTTGATAGATGATCAGTTTCTCCGTTAAGTTACGAATAGATTAATTAGGATCATCAGTATGTGTGCTGGCTGGCTTAGTGGTCATGTTGTCTGATTCTTATTCCAGAGGTTGTAGGTTCGGGTTCATCGACTCGTGATTAAATATCCGGAAAGTGTGTCATTTTGGTACAGGTCCTTTTTTTTTTACCAATTTCTCCGTTAAGTTTCAATAGATTAATTAGTATCACAAGTATATGAGCTGGCTGGCTTAGTGGTCATGTTGTCTGATTCCAATTTTACAGGCTGTCGATTGGGGTCCAGTCGTTTACAAGTTGATTAATTTTGATATCCGTGCTTTTTCTGATCAATCGCTCTGTTAAATTGAAATAGATTAATTAGGAGCACAAGTATATGAGATGGCTGGCTTAGTGGTCATGCTGTGTGATTCCTATTCCAGAGGCTGTGGATTCGGGCCTATCTATTCGCCATTGAGTATCCGAAGTCGTGTCATTTTGGTATATTTTTTTAACTGATCATACCAGTTTTTCCGTCAAGTTTAAATAGATTAATTAGGATAGTTGGAACGTGAGCTGCTTGGCTTAGTGGTCAGGTTGTGTGATTCCGCTTCTAGAGTCTGTGGGTTCGGAACCATCGACTCCCAATTAATTATCGCGAGTTATGTCATTTTGGTATCTGCTCTTTTTCTGATCAGTCTCTCCTCTAAATTTAAATAGATTAATTAGTTCCTTCGGTATGTGAGCTGGCGGGCTCTGTGGTTATGTTGTCTGATTCCATAGGCTTTGGGTTTGAATTCATCCACTCGCATTGAGTCGAGCGAATTGTGTCATTTTGATACTTGTTCATTTTCTAATTAGTTTTTCCGTTAAGTTTAAATAGATGAATTAGACCATCAGTATGCGTGCTGGCTAGCTTAGTGGTCATGTTGTCTGATTCCTATTCCAGAGGTTGTGGGTTCGATTCCATCCACGCGCGGTTAAGTATGGTCATTTTGATATATGAGCTTTTTCTTATAAGTATTTCCCTTAAGTTTAAATAGATAAATTAAGACCACCGTTGTATGAATTGACTGGCTTAGTGGTCATGTCGTTTTCTTCCAATTCCATAGGCTGGGTTCGAGCCTATGGAGTTGTTTTGTTATCAGTGCTTTCAGTGATCAGTCTCTTCGTTAAACTTAAATATATTAATTATGATCGTCAGTACGTGATCTGGTTGGCTCAGTGGTCTTGTTGTCTGTTTCTAATTCCAGGAGCTATGGGTTCGAGTCCACCGGAATTGAGACGCTTGTGTTCTGGGTTTTGTTGTGTGCCATTAATGTACATGGTCAAGTATATTGTTAATAAAAATTATTTATTAATTAGTTAACCGGAAGTGACGTCATTTCTTTTAAGTCTACTGAAAGGCACATAAAAAGAGATCTGGCGTTTCAGAGAAGGATCACATTTTGGGACAACGTTAGCAGGAGTCACGTGGTGCAAAACAATCCCTGCACGAATTTGGACGAGAAAGGATGGCGGTTCGACACCGAAGCCAGCGGGCCGAAGAGAAACCCCCACCAGCAACGGCGGAACCAGCTCACCGCTCGTCCTCCATCTCGTGCAGATAATTTAGTAAGAAATATAAGAAAATTTAGAGGATAACAAATTAGGAAATATAAGAAAATTTAGAGGGTAACAGATAGAAGAGAAAAGACCTAAGGCGACCGAGCTAACCAAATCTCACAATCCCGTAAATTCTTCCAAACCGCCGGAATGCGCGAACACCCGCTACTCTCTAATTCTACAATCTTACCCTGGAATCGAACCCCGAGCCTAAGACCCCGCAACTCGACGTCCCAAGTCTTTCGGCCAAGGGGGCGACGAGCAAAGCTTCCATTTCGGTATATTTAAGTTTAACATTTAATAGGTCCGTTTAAATAATCTGATAAATCGTGGCTAAAATTTGCAGGGGACAGAGCCCTCGACTAAAACGTTCGCTTCACACCGTTACCGTGACACTCTACCTCTGCGCTAAGACCAGTGTTGCAATAGCGTTTCATTTAAACTATAAAATGTTCTCTCTGAATAGGCGATTAGAATAAATCTGGGGCAGAAACCACAAAATCTACTACTCTGACAACATTTTTTATTTAACATTGCGTTCGAAAGTAATCGAAAAAAAAAACATCGCGTTCGAGGTGAGGACAGAACTCGCGATCAACATGTCAGCGCTTTCGCTGTCCAACTCTTTAACCACCAGACCGTTGGAATCACAGAAAAAGGTGAAGCTAAGTACTATTTAAGTTTTCATTAGGAAAAATTAAAAGCCAGGTATCCCTTGAATGCTATATTTTAATTTAGAATTATATACAGAGAATAAAATCAGATGTTATATCCAATTTTCCTTATACTTTATAAAAGAAAATTGCAACGATTACATCAACTTTTTACCTCTTACATATAAAATTATAAATTGAAATGTAGCATTCAAGGACTTCCCAGCTCCTTCCTCCTCCCACATTTTTAATGATGAGCTATTTCCACACGGGAAAAGTTCTATCATCTGATTTGAACTAAAACTAAAATCTATATATTTAAAGCACAAGCCCTTTTTAATATTCAACTTCTGAGAATGTATCGAACCGATTTTCAAAATTAATTTTTTGTTTGTTAGCTGATACTTTCCGGATGAGCAGAAGATATAGAATTACCCCCCAAAACCCCAGATTTTTAAATGGAGGTGGTAAGTACATTCTTTAAATTATTGTACTGTTATGGATTGGCTGATCGGCAAAATCTCAGTAGCACCGTCGGAAAAGCATCAGCTTAGCAACGGAATTTTTTGGGGTTCGGGGGCCGCTAGGCGCAGAGGTTATAACAGACGGTCTCCGAATCGGAGATCGCTTAAAGAAAATTTACATTTTTTCTCAAACAAAATGAATAACGATTTTCGATTTGTCTCATCTTCTAAAACAAAAGCATTTATTTTCATCACTCAATTTTTGAGGATCTCTCGACCCGATTTTAAATGTTTATTTTGTATAACAGTTGATATTTTCTGGATGAGTTATAGTTTAATAACATATACTTTGCCAAGGAATGTATACAGAAGAAATTTTAAATGTTTCACAGTATGACATGCTATTGATTTCCCCCCGATATAACATAAAAAGTAAAAGCGGAGACAATATTGAAGAATAAAACATCCTGGTCCTGTTTATAAATCAATGTATAAAAATATTAAGTTTGGTAAATATACGGCAAAATGAAGGCTGTGAAATGGTAACAAAAGTATTTCTGAACTGTTTTTATTTTCCCTGCAATACGTGGTGACTTATGAGGAAAGTATTAGAATCATGCCGAAAATCCCAACTCGAGCATTCGACGAATCTAGGCGTCTTGGGACCTCTAGAATACGAAAAAACTATTTTTAGAGTGACGTCTGTCTGTGTGTCTGCCTGTGCAATGTATGTATCCACTCAAACTAAAAGACTAATGGATAGAATTTCATAAAATTTGGTAGGTAAGCAGTGCTGGATTACCCAATAGGAACACTAAGCACGTGCTTTGGGCACCAGTAAATTAGGAGGCACCAATAAGAAATCCAAAATGTATTAATTTGTATATATTTGCTTAATACTTACTTAATAATAGAGAGCAGTGAATTTTCTACAGCTCAGTAAACTTTTGGGGCCCGAGCGAGCTTTAACATTTTTCTGTCTTCCGGGGTTATATAGTGGTTGCCTCCTTCAATGGTGACTTTATTACACCTCATCAATACTAATATAATCAATTGGTCTGTATTACAGTAAGTAGTAACATTATACGCATAAAAATGCTAGTAGGGAGGGGAGAATCTTTGTGCGAAATTTCGGAAGTGCGTTTAACGCCAGGGTGTCTTTTTCAATTACAATTTCATTACAGTTCTTTAAAAATTAAAATACTGCTAATTATGCTGCACTTGGAGCCCAAACCATAGCAACCTGTAGATAATCCGAATCTGTTAGGGTCATTATCCATTGGGCGTATGTGATCCTTCGCCTGGAGGCCCCTCAAGTAACGTAATTAAAAGATGTCAGTTTCAAGAGGTGAAATATTACCTAAACTCAAATAAATAAAAGAGAGCTAAGAACACGTGCATTACAAAACCGCTTAAATCTCTGATATCCACTGAAAGTGAACTAATGGAAATTATTTTGATCAGATAATAGAAGAATTTTATTTCGGAGAGATTTTTAAATAATATGGCTCTTTAAATTTAATTATGTTACTATTATTAATTTTCTTTTTGCAATTTTGTTACTTTCAAAGAAACCACAGGAAATGCTTTAAAAATAATGATTGTTATTTATTTATTTATTAAATCTTTGTTAATAATATCATTCATCTTGAATTTTTTGGTGGCCTGTGAATCTGTAATTTAAATTATTGAAATATTCGTTTATCTCTCTATATTTAAAACAATCTGATGTGGGCAACACATGACTTTCCTTATAGACTGTAATTATTTTACTACTTTTACAGTAAAAAAATAGGTTTTTCTTATAGTAGATACTAATATTCTTTGCAAGATATTGAATTTTCGACAATTAGTCGTCATTTTCATTGATTTAGAGTCGTTTTTATCCATTTGGTCAGATTTTCCCTAATTTGGCAACATTCAAAAAGTCGCCAAGTTTGCGACATTCCGCGAAATTGGTCGCCAAAATCTCGCCAAGCGTTATGCACTAAGAAATAAGTTATTCTTACAGCAGATAAATGACTATTGGCGTTCAAAGGCAAAAGTATTAGTCAAAGAATCTTTTTTCATGAATGGAACGAGCTAGATCCACGCGAATGACGTCACCCAATTTATCGCATGGTATTACATATGAAAAGTGATCATGTATCTCCATAGGACATTTTTTTAAAATTTTATATGACTTTTTGATATTTTTTTTGAAAAATGTGCAATATCTCGAGAACGGTTCATGTTAGCGCTCTAAAATTTATATCAATCATTTTCTAATGAAAAATTTCATAAGAAATATCTAGTTGCGTAACTTTATTAACGGTTTTTATTTTTAACGATTTTTTCAAAATTTCATTCGAAAATTTAAGGGGGTTCTGAACATTCGATTGCGTATAAAAACAATAGGCTTCCAGTGTTTACGGATTGTGATTTTTGTACCAAATTTCTTTCAAATCGGACCATTCGTTCGTCAGTTATCGTCTCTACAGACTCACTGACACACACACACATACCTTCACACACACACACACACACATCACTTCAAAAATGTTTGATTCGTGATTAGGGATGCTTGAAACGTGCTCTCCCGTCGAAAACTCGAATTCGAATTTTCGACCCCGCCACAATACTTTCCTTATACATTATGTATGTAAGGAAAGTAACAAAGGAACGGGCCGCCCACATCATGGACTCACATTCAGTATCTAGTGTCATACATTCGTAAAGCTCCAGAGAGTTCATGAAATGTTTACCCGTGATTGAAACACGTTTGGCAACATTTTGTAGCAGCGTTACCCAGAGATTTTTTTTCCAATGGCCAGGCACTAGACTCTAGCACTAGACTCTACGTCGACTTACGTCGTTTTGCCCTATGTACGGCCGAAATCGTGAACCATTTTGCCGTCCTAGGACGTTGCCCCAGGCGCACCAGAGGGGGCGGAACACACTGCGCCCACAACACACAACATCCATGTCTTACGTGGGACTCGAACCCACAACGTGGTGGCCGATCGATCGCTGGAAACGCTCGCCTTGACCGTTCGGCCACCACGTCAACTTAAACGAGCTAACAGCACACGGTGTTCCCAGGTGGTCAACCACCCAAGTACGAGTACTATCCGCGTCCGATGCTGCTTAACTTCGGGGATCAAACTTGAACCGGTGTTTTGAGCACGGTAGAACCGTTGGCTGCGTTACCCAGAGATAGATAGACGGATAATTCAAGGTGTTTACATTATTAATAATGTTCAAGAAAAAGGAATATTTATTCATTTGTGTGTGTGTGTGTGTGCGCATGTGTTTTCGAGTGTTCATATAAGTATGAATCCATTCGCATTGTGTGCTGCGAGTGGAGGCGTTTTGGCGTCTGTTTTTTTTTTGATCAATTTCTCTGTGAAATTTAAATATATTAATTAAGATCGTCGGTATGTGAGCTGGCTGGCTGAGTGGTTATGTTATATGATTCCAATTTCAGAGGCTATGGGTTCGGTTAAATCGACTCACAATCAATTATCACAAGGTGAGACATTTTTGTATCTGCGCTTTTTCTAATCAGGCTTTCCGCTATGTTTAAATGGATTAATCAGTACCGTCGGTATGTGAGTTGGCTGGCTCTGTGGTCATGTAGTCTGTTTCCAGAGGATGTGGGTTCGAGTTCGTCCACTCGCATTGAGTATCGCAAGTTGTATCATTTTTATATCCGATCAGTTTCTCCGTTAAGTTTAAATACGAATAGATTAATTAGGGTCATCAGTATGTGTGCTGGCTGGCTTAGTGGTCATATTGTCTGATTCTTATTCCAGAGGTTGTAGGTTCGGATTCAACGACTCGTGATTGAATATCCGGAAAGAGTGTCATTTTGGTACAGGTCCTTTTTTTTCACCAATTTCTCCGTTAAGTTTAAATAGATTAATTAGAATCACAAGTATATGAGCTGGCTGGCTTAGTGGTCATGTTGTCCGATTCCAACTGCAAAGGATGTGGGTTCGGGTCTACCCACTAGCGCTTGCGTTCAGCCGTTTTGGCATCTGTGATCTATCTTAAAAGTCTCACCTCTAAGTTTAAATATATTAATTAGGACTAGCAGCATATAATCTGGCTGACTCAGTGGCCACGTTGTCTGTTTCCAAAGCCAGACGGTGTGAGTTCGGGTTTAAATATCGCGAGTTGTGTCATTTTGGTATCTGTTCGTTTTTTTATCAATTTCTCCGTTAGTTTTAAATAGATTAATTAGAATCATTGGTATACGAGCTGGCTGGCTTAGTGGTCAAGTTGTCTGATTCCAATTTTACAGGCTGTCGATTGGGGTCCAGTCGTTTACAAGTTGATTCATTTTGATATCCGTGCTTATTCTGAACAATCGCTCTGTTAAATTGAAATAGATTAATTAGGAACGCAAGTATATACGATGGCTGGCTTAGTGGTCATGCTGTGTGATTCCTATCCCAGAGGCTGTGGGTTCGGGCCTATCTATTCGCCATTGAGTATCCGAAGTCGTGTCATTTTGGTATATTTTTTTAACTGATCATACCAGTTTTTCCGTCAAGTTTCAATAGATTAATTAGGATAGTTGGAACGTGAGCTGCTTGGCTTAGTGGTCAGGTTGTGTGATTCCGCTTCTAGAGTCTGTGGGTTCGTAACCATCGACTCCCAATTAATTATCGCGAGTTATGTCATTTTGGTATCTGCTCTTTTTCTGATCAGTCTCTCCTCTAAATTTAAATAGATTAATTAGTTCCTTCGGTATGTGAGCTGGCGGGCTCTGTGGTTATGTTGTCTGATTCCATAGGCTTTGGGTTTGAATTCATCCACTCGCATTGAGTCGAGCGAATTGTGTCATTTTGATACTTGTTCATTTTCTAATTAGTTTTTCCGTTAAGTTTAAATAGATGAATTAGACCATCAGTATGCGTGCTGGCTAGCTTAGTGGTCATGTTGTCTGATTCCTATTCCAGAGGTTGTGGGTTCGATTCCATCCACGCGCGGTTAAGTATGGTCATTTTGATATATGAGCTTTTTCTTATAAGTATTTCCCTTAAGTTTAAATAGATAAATTAAGACCACCGTTGTATGAATTGACTGGCTTAGTGGTCATGTCGTTTTCTTCCAATTCCATAGGCTGGGTTCGAGCCTATGGAGTTGTTTTGTTATCAGTGCTTTCAGTGATCAGTCTCTTCGTTAAACTTAAATATATTAATTATGATCGTCAGTACGTGATCTGGTTGGCTCAGTGGTCTTGTTGTCTGTTTCTAATTCCAGGAGCTATGGGTTCGAGTCCACCGGAATTGAGACGCTTGTGTTCTGGGTTTTGTTGTGTGCCATTAATGTACATGGTCAAGTATATTGTTAATAAAAATTATTTATTAATTAGTTAACCGGAAGTGACGTCATTTCTTTTAAGTCTACTGAAAGGCACATAAAAAGAGATCTGGCGTTTCAGAGAAGGATCACATTTTGGGACAACGTTAGCAGGAGTCACGTGGTGCAAAACAATCCCTGCACGAATTTGGACGAGAAAGGATGGCGGTTCGACACCGAAGCCAGCGGGCCGAAGAGAAACCCCCACCAGCAACGGCGGAACCAGCTCACCGCTCGTCCTCCATCTCGTGCAGATAATTTAGTAAGAAATATAAGAAAATTTAGAGGATAACAAATTAGGAAATATAAGAAAATTTAGAGGGTAACAGATAGAAGAGAAAAGACCTAAGGCGACCGAGCTAACCAAATCTCACAATCCCGTAAATTCTTCCAAACCGCCGGAATGCGCGAACACCCGCTACTCTCTAATTCTACAATCTTACCCTGGAATCGAACCCCGAGCCTAAGACCCCGCAACTCGACGTCCCAAGTCTTTCGGCCAAGGGGGCGACGAGCAAAGTTTCCATTTCGGTATATTTAAGTTTAACATTTAATAGGTCCGTTTAAATAATCTGATAAATCGTGGCTAAAATTTGCAGGGGACAGAGCCCTCGACTAAAACGTTCGCTTCACACCGTTACCGTGACACTCTACCTCTGCGCTAAGACCAGTGTTGCAATAGCGTTTCATTTAAACTATAAAATGTTCTCTCTGAATAGGCGATTAGAATAAATCTGGGGCAGAAACCACAAAATCTACTACTCTGACAACATTTTTTATTTAACATTGCGTTCGAAAGTAATCGAAAAAAAAAACATCGCGTTCGAGGTGAGGACAGAACTCGCGATCAACATGTCAGCGCTTTCGCTGTCCAACTCTTTAACCACCAGACCGTTGGAATCACAGAAAAAGGTGAAGCTAAGTACTATTTAAGTTTTCATTAGGAAAAATTAAAAGCCAGGTATCCCTTGAATGCTATATTTTAATTTAGAATTATATACAGAGAATAAAATCAGATGTTATATCCAATTTTCCTTATACTTTATAAAAGAAAATTGCAACGATTACATCAACTTTTTACCTCTTACATATAAAATTATAAATTGAAATGTAGCATTCAAGGACTTCCCAGCTCCTTCCTCCTCCCACATTTTTAATGATGAGCTATTTCCACACGGGAAAAGTTCTATCATCTGATTTGAACTAAAACTAAAATCTATATATATTTAAAGCACAAGCCCTTTTTAATATTCAACTTCTGAGAATGTATCGAACCGATTTTCAAAATTAATTTTTTGTTTGTTAGCTGATACTTTCCGGATGAGCAGAAGATATAGAATTACCCCCCAAAACCCCAGATTTTTAAATGGAGGTGGTAAGTACATTCTTTAAATTATTGTACTGTTATGGATTGGCTGATCGGCAAAATCTCAGTAGCACCGTCGGAAAAGCATCAGCTTAGCAACGGAATTTTTTGGGGTTCGGGGGCCGCTAGGCGCAGAGGTTATAACAGACGGTCTCCGAATCGGAGATCGCTTAAAGAAAATTTACATTTTTTCTCAAACAAAATGAATAACGATTTTCGATTTGTCTCATCTTCTAAAACAAAAGCATTTATTTTCATCACTCAATTTTTGAGGATCTCTCGACCCGATTTTAAATGTTTATTTTGTATAACAGTTGATATTTTCTGGATGAGTTATAGTTTAATAACATATACTTTGCCAAGGAATGTATACAGAAGAAATTTTAAATGTTTCACAGTATGACATGCTATTGATTTCCCCCCGATATAACATAAAAAGTAAAAGCGGAGACAATATTGAAGAATAAAACATCCTGGTCCTGTTTATAAATCAATGTATAAAAATATTAAGTTTGGTAAATATACGGCAAAATGAAGGCTGTGAAATGGTAACAAAAGTATTTCTGAACTGTTTTTATTTTCCCTGCAATACGTGGTGACTTATGAGGAAAGTATTAGAATCATGCCGAAAATCCCAACTCGAGCATTCGACGAATCTAGGCGTCTTGGGACCTCTAGAATACGAAAAAACTATTTTTAGAGTGACGTCTGTCTGTGTGTCTGCCTGTGCAATGTATGTATCCACTCAAACTAAAAGACTAATGGATAGAATTTCATAAAATTTGGTAGGTAAGCAGTGCTGGATTACCCAATAGGAACACTAAGCACGTGCTTTGGGCACCAGTAAATTAGGAGGCACCAATAAGAAATCCAAAATGTATTAATTTGTATATGTTTGCTTAATACTTACTTAATAATAGAGAGCAGTGAATTTTCTACAGCTCAGTAAACTTTTGGGGCCCGAGCGAGCTTTAACATTTTTCTGTCTTCCGGGGTTATATAGTGGTTGCCTCCTTCAATGGTGACTTTATTACACCTCATCAATACTAATATAATCAATTGGTCTGTATTACAGTAAGTAGTAACATTATACGCATAAAAATGCTAGTAGGGAGGGGAGAATCTTTGTGCGAAATTTCGGAAGTGCGTTTAACGCCAGGGTGTCTTTTTCAATTACAATTTCATTACAGTTCTTTAAAAATTAAAATACTGCTAATTATGCTGCACTTGGAGCCCAAACCATAGCAACCTGTAGATAATCCGAATCTGTTAGGGTCATTATCCATTGGGCGTATGTGATCCTTCGCCTGGAGGCCCCTCAAGTAACGTAATTAAAAGATGTCAGTTTCAAGAGGTGAAATATTACCTAAACTCAAATAAATAAAAGAGAGCTAAGAACACGTGCATTACAAAACCGCTTAAATCTCTGATATCCACTGAAAGTGAACTAATGGAAATTATTTTGATCAGATAATAGAAGAATTTTATTTCGGAGAGATTTTTAAATAATATGGCTCTTTAAATTTAATTATGTTACTATTATTAATTTTCTTTTTGCAATTTTGTTACTTTCAAAGAAACCACAGGAAATGCTTTAAAAATAATGATTGTTATTTATTTATTTATTAAATCTTTGTTAATAATATCATTCATCTTGAATTTTTTGGTGGCCTGTGAATCTGTAATTTAAATTATTGAAATATTCGTTTATCTCTCTATATTTAAAACAATCTGATGTGGGCAACACATGACTTTCCTTATAGACTGTAATTATTTTACTACTTTTACAGTAAAAAAATAGGTTTTTCTTATAGTAGATACTAATATTCTTTGCAAGATATTGAATTTTCGACAATTAGTCGTCATTTTCATTGATTTAGAGTCGTTTTTATCCATTTGGTCAGATTTTCCCTAATTTGGCAACATTCAAAAAGTCGCCAAGTTTGCGACATTCCGCGAAATTGGTCGCCAAAATCTCGCCAAGCGTTATGCACTAAGAAATAAGTTATTCTTACAGCAGATAAATGACTATTGGCGTTCAAAGGCAAAAGTATTAGTCAAAGAATCTTTTTTCATGAATGGAACGAGCTAGATCCACGCGAATGACGTCACCCAATTTATCGCATGGTATTACATATGAAAAGTGATCATGTATCTCCATAGGACATTTTTTTAAAATTTTATATGACTTTTTGATATTTTTTTTGAAAAATGTGCAATATCTCGAGAACGGTTCATGTTAGCGCTCTAAAATTTATATCAATCATTTTCTAATGAAAAATTTCATAAGAAATATCTAGTTGCGTAACTTTATTAACGGTTTTTATTTTTAACGATTTTTTCAAAATTTCATTCGAAAATTTAAGGGGGTTCTGAACATTCGATTGCGTATAAAAACAATAGGCTTCCAGTGTTTACGGATTGTGATTTTTGTACCAAATTTCTTTCAAATCGGACCATTCGTTCGTCAGTTATCGTCTCTACAGACTCACTGACACACACACACATACCTTCACACACACACACACACACATCACTTCAAAAATGTTTGATTCGTGATTAGGGATGCTTGAAACGTGCTCTCCCGTCGAAAACTCGAATTCGAATTTTCGACCCCGCCACAATACTTTCCTTATACATTATGTATGTAAGGAAAGTAACAAAGGAACGGGCCGCCCACATCATGGACTCACATTCAGTATCTAGTGTCATACATTCGTAAAGCTCCAGAGAGTTCATGAAATGTTTACCCGTGATTGAAACACGTTTGGCAACATTTTGTAGCAGCGTTACCCAGAGATTTTTTTTCCAATGGCCAGGCACTAGACTCTAGCACTAGACTCTACGTCGACTTACGTCGTTTTGCCCTATGTACGGCCGAAATCGTGAACCATTTTGCCGTCCTAGGACGTTGCCCCAGGCGCACCAGAGGGGGCGGAACACACTGCGCCCACAACACACAACATCCATGTCTTACGTGGGACTCGAACCCACAACGTGGTGGCCGATCGATCGCTGGAAACGCTCGCCTTGACCGTTCGGCCACCACGTCAACTTAAACGAGCTAACAGCACACGGTGTTCCCAGGTGGTCAACCACCCAAGTACGAGTACTATCCGCGTCCGATGCTGCTTAACTTCGGGGATCAAACTTGAACCGGTGTTTTGAGCACGGTAGAACCGTTGGCTGCGTTACCCAGAGATAGATAGACGGATAATTCAAGGTGTTTACATTATTAATAATGTTCAAGAAAAAGGAATATTTATTCATTTGTGTGTGTGTGTGTGTGCGCATGTGTTTTCGAGTGTTCATATAAGTATGAATCCATTCGCATTGTGTGCTGCGAGTGGAGGCGTTTTGGCGTCTGTTTTTTTTTTGATCAATTTCTCTGTGAAATTTAAATATATTAATTAAGATCGTCGGTATGTGAGCTGGCTGGCTGAGTGGTTATGTTATATGATTCCAATTTCAGAGGCTATGGGTTCGGTTAAATCGACTCACAATCAATTATCACAAGGTGAGACATTTTTGTATCTGCGCTTTTTCTAATCAGGCTTTCCGCTATGTTTAAATGGATTAATCAGTACCGTCGGTATGTGAGTTGGCTGGCTCTGTGGTCATGTAGTCTGTTTCCAGAGGATGTGGGTTCGAGTTCGTCCACTCGCATTGAGTATCGCAAGTTGTATCATTTTTATATCCGATCAGTTTCTCCGTTAAGTTTAAATACGAATAGATTAATTAGGGTCATCAGTATGTGTGCTGGCTGGCTTAGTGGTCATATTGTCTGATTCTTATTCCAGAGGTTGTAGGTTCGGATTCAACGACTCGTGATTGAATATCCGGAAAGAGTGTCATTTTGGTACAGGTCCTTTTTTTTCACCAATTTCTCCGTTAAGTTTAAATAGATTAATTAGAATCACAAGTATATGAGCTGGCTGGCTTAGTGGTCATGTTGTCCGATTCCAACTGCAAAGGATGTGGGTTCGGGTCTACCCACTAGCGCTTGCGTTCAGCCGTTTTGGCATCTGTGATCTATCTTAAAAGTCTCACCTCTAAGTTTAAATATATTAATTAGGACTAGCAGCATATAATCTGGCTGACTCAGTGGCCACGTTGTCTGTTTCCAAAGCCAGACGGTGTGAGTTCGGGTTTAAATATCGCGAGTTGTGTCATTTTGGTATCTGTTCGTTTTTTTATCAATTTCTCCGTTAGTTTTAAATAGATTAGTTAGAATCATTGGTATACGAGCTGGCTGGCTTAGTGGTCAAGTTGTCTGATTCCAATTTTACAGGCTGTCGATTGGGGTCCAGTCGTTTACAAGTTGATTCATTTTGATATCCGTGCTTATTCTGAACAATCGCTCTGTTAAATTGAAATAGATTAATTAGGAACGCAAGTATATGCGATGGCTGGCTTAGTGGTCATGCTGTGTGATTCCTATCCCAGAGGCTGTGGGTTCGGGCCTATCTATTCGCCATTGAGTATCCGAAGTCGTGTCATTTTGGTATATTTTTTTAACTGATCATACCAGTTTTTCCGTCAAGTTTCAATAGATTAATTAGGATAGTTGGAACGTGAGCTGCTTGGCTTAGTGGTCAGGTTGTGTGATTCCGCTTCTAGAGTCTGTGGGTTCGGAACCATCGACTCCCAATTAATTATCGCGAGTTATGTCATTTTGGTATCTGCTCTTTTTCTGATCAGTCTCTCCTCTAAATTTAAATAGATTAATTAGTTCCTTCGGTATGTGAGCTGGCGGGCTCTGTGGTCATGTAGTCTGATTCCAGAGGATGTGGGTTCGAGTTCGTCCACTCGCATTGAGTATCGCGAGTTGTATCATTTTGATATCTGATCAGTATCTCCGTTAAGTTTAAATACGAATAGATTAATTAGGATCATCAGTATGAGTGCTGGCTGGCTTAGTGGTCATGTTGTCTGATTCTTATTCCAGATGTTGTAGGTTCGGGTTCATCGACTCGTGATTGAATATCCGGAAAGTGTGTCATTTTGGAACAGGTCCTTTTTTTTACCAATTTCTCCGTTAAGTTTAAATAGATTAATTAGAATCATAAGTATAGGAGCTGGCTGACTTAGTGGTCATGTTGTCTGATTCCAACTGCAAAGGATGTGGGTTCGGTCTATTCACTAGCGCTTGCATATCGCAAGTTCAGCCGTTTTGGCATCTGTGATCTATCTTAAAAGTCTCACCTCTAAGTTTAAATATATTAATTTGGACTAGCAGCATATAATCTGGCTGACTCAGTGGCCACGCAGTCTGATTCCAAAGCCAGACGGTGTGGGTTCGAGTTTAAATATCGCGAGTTGTGTCATTTTGGTATCTTTTCGTTTTTTTATCAGTTTCTCAGTTAGTTTTAAATATATTAATTAGAATCATTGGTATACGAGCTGGCTGGCTTAGTGGTCATGTTGTCTGATTCCAATTTTACAGGCTGTCGATTGGGTTCCATTCGTTTACAAGTTGATTCATTTTGATATCTGTGCTTTTTCTGATCAATCGCGCTGTAAAATTTAAATAGTTTAATTAGGATCATAAGTATATGAGATGGCTGGCTTAGTGGTCATGCTGTGTGATTCCTATTCCAGAGGCTGTGGGTTCGGGCTTATCTATTCGTCATTGAGTATCCGAAGTCGTGTCATTTTGGCATATTTTTTAACTGATCATATCAGCTTCTCCGTCAAGTTTCAATAGATTAATTAGGATAGTTGGAACGTGAGCTGTTTGGCTTAGTGGTCAGGTTGTGTGATTCCGCTTCTAGAGTCTGTGGGTTCGGAACCATCGACTCCCAATTAATTATCGCGAGTTATGTCATTTTGGTATCTGCTCTTTTTCTGATCAGTCTCTCCTCTAAATTCAAATAGATTAATTAGTTCCTTCGGTATGTGAGCTGGCGGGCTCTGTGGTTATGTTGTCTGATTCCAAAGGCTTTGGGTTTGAATTCATCCACTCCCATTGAGTCGAGCGAATTGTGTCATTTTGATACTTGTTCATTTTCTAATTAGTTTTTCCGTTAAGTTTAAATAGATGAATTAGACCACCAGTATGCGTGCTAGCTAGCTTAGTGGTCATGTTGTCTGATTCCTATTCCAGAGGTTGCGGGTTCGATTCCATCCACGCGCGGTATGGTCATTTTGATATATGAACTTTTTCTTAATAGTATTTCCCTTAAGTTTAAATAGATAAATTAAGACCACCGTTGTATGAATTGACTGGCTTAGTGGTCATGTCGTTTTCTTCCAATTCCATAGGCTGGGTTTGAGCCTATGGAGTTGTTTTGGTATCTGTGCTTTTAGTGATCAGTCTCTTCGTTGAACTTAAATATGTTAATTATGATCGTCAGTACGTGATCTGGTTGTCTCAGTGGTCTTATTGTCTGTTTCTAATTCCAGGAGCTATGGGTTCGAGTCCACCGGAATTGAGACGCTTGTGTTCTGGGTTTTGTTGTGTGCCATTAATGTAAATGGTCAAGTATATTAGTTAACTGGAAGTGACGTCATATCCGTTACGTCATTTTTTAAGTCCACTGACAGGCACATAAAAAAGAGATCTGGCGTTTCAGAGAAGGATCACATTTTGGGACAACGTTAGCAGGAGTCACGTGGTGCAAAACAATCCCTGCACGAATTTGGACGAGAAAGGATGGCGGTTCGACACCGAAGCCAGCGGGCCGAAGAGAAACCCCCACCAGCAACGGCGGAACCAGCTCACCGCTCGTCCTCCATCTCGTGCAGATAATTTAGTAAGAAATATAAGAAAATTTAAAGGATAACAGATAGAAGAGAAAAGACCTAAGGCGACCGAGCTAACCAAATCTCACAATCCCGTAAATTCTTCCAAACCGCCGGAATGCGCGAACACCCGCTACTCTCTAATTCTACAATCTTACCCTGGAATCGAACCCCGAGCCTAAGACCCCGCAACTCGACGTCCCAAGCCTTTCGGCCAAGGGGGCGACGAGCAAAGCTTCCATTTCGGTATATTTAAGTTTAACATATAATAGGTCCGTTTAAATAATCTGATAAATCGTGGCTAAAATTTGCAGGGGACAGAGCCCTCGACTAAAACGTTCGGTTCACACCGTTACCGTGACACTCTACCTCTGCGCTATCACCAGTGTTGCAATAGCGTTTCATTTAAACTATATAAAGTTTTCTCTGAATAGGCGATTAGAATAAATCTGGGGCAGAAACCACAAAATCTACTACCCTGACAACATTTTTTATTTAACATTGCGTTCGAAAGTAATCGAAAAAAAACATCGCGTTCAACATGTCAGCGCTTTCGCTGTCCAACTCTTTAACCACCAGACCGTTGGAATCACAGAAAAAGGTGAAGCTAAGTACTATTTAAGTTTTCATTAGGAAAAATTAAAAAAAAGTGAGTCAGGAAACCCTTGAATGCTATATTTTAATTTAGAATTATATACAAAGAATAAAATCAGATGTTATATCCAATTTTCCTTATACTTTATAAAAGAAAATTGCAACGATTACATCAAATTTTTACCTCTTACATATAAAATTATAAATTGAAATGTAGCATTCAAGGACTTCCCAGCTCCTTCCTCCTCCCACATTTTTAATGATGAGCTATTTCCACACGGGAAAAGTTCTATCATCTGATTTGAACTAAAACTAAAATCTATATATTTAAAGCACAAGCCCTTTTTAATATTCAACTTCTGAGAATGTATCGAACCGATTTTCAAAATTAATTTTTTGTTTGTTAGCTGATACTTTCCGGATGAGCAGAAGATATAGAATTACCCCCCAAAACCCCAGATTTTTAAATGGAGGTGGTAAGTACATTCTTTAAATTATTGTACTGTTATGGAATGGCTGATCGGCAAAATCTCAGTAGCACAGTCGGAAAAGCATCAGCTTAGCAACGGAATTTTTTGGGGTTCGGGGGCCACTAGGCACAAAGTTTGTAACAGACGGTCTCCGAATCGGAGATCGCTTAAAGAAAATTTACATTTTTTTTCAAACAAAATGAATAACGATTTTCGATTTGTCTCATCTTCTAAAACAAAAGCATTTATTTTCATCACTCAATTTTTGAGGATCTCTCGACCCGATTTTAAATGTTTATTTTGTATAACAGTTGATATTTTCTGGATGAGTTATAGTTTAATAACATATACTTTGCCAAGGAATGTATACAGAAGAAATTTTAAATGTTTCACAGTATGACATGCTATTGATTTCCCCCCGATATAACATAAAAAGTAAAAGCGGAGACAATATTGAAGAATAAAACATCCTGGTCCTGTTTATAAATCAAAGTATAAAAATATTAAGTTTGGTAAATATACGGCAAAATGAAGGCTGTGAAATTGTAACAAAAGTTATTTCTGAAATGTTTTTATTTTCCCTGCAATACGTGGTGACTTATAAGGAAATTATTAGAATCATGAGGAAAATCCCAACTCGAGCTTTCGACGAATCTAGACGTCTTGGGACCTCTAGAGAACGAAAAAACTATTTTTAAAGTGACGTCTGTCTGTATGTCTGCCTGTGTATCCACTCTAACTAAAAGACTAATGGATCGAATTTCATAAAATTTGGTAGGTAAGCAGTGCTGGATTACCCAATAGGAACACTAAGCACGTGCTTAGGGCATCAGCAAATTAGGAGGCACCAATAAGAAATCCAAAATGTATTAATTTGTATATTTTTGCTTAATATTTACCTAATAATAGAGAGCAGTGAATTTTCTACAGCTCAGTAAACTTTTGGGGCCCGAGCGACCTTTAACATTTTACTGTCTTCCAGGGTTATATAGTGGTTGCCTCCTTCAATGGTGACTTTATTACACCTCATCAATACTAATATAATCATTTGGTCTGTATTACAGTAAGTAATAACATTATCCACTCTAACATACATCCACTCTAATTGAAAAACTAATGGGCCGAATTTCATACAATTTGGTAGGTATGTTTTTTGTGGGAAATCCTGATGTTCATTAGATTATAGTACGATTCGTAATAAAAGAATCTGCCTCTTTGCGAAATGGCCGCAGAAATTGCCTTTATCCACTCTAGCTAAAAACTAATGGAACAAATTTAACAAAATTTGGTGTATAATTTTTCAATAACCTACAAGTGATTTATATTCCAAATTTAACAAAATTTGGTGTATAATATTTCAATAACCTACAAGTGATTTATATACCAAATTTAACAAAATTTTGTATATAAATCATTTGTAGGTTATTCTAGTACGATTCGGGAAAAAGGAAGGGGCTATTTTTGCGAAATGGCCCGCAAATATCGTTATATAAAAGACTACGTGTGCTCAATTATATGAATTAAATTCCAATTTTATACGTGATTTTTGACAACAAAAAGAATAAGACTAACCCCATTACTCTAGGACTAGCCGTTCTTGAGATATTTTAGTTTTTTTGCGTTTTCGCTACGTCACCTTTGACAATAAGTCCAGCTATCAAATGAGAACCAAATTTAAATTTAACGTGTAAATTCAATGTCATTTAAAATACTTATGTTTGTTATTTTGTGCAGATAAACTCAAATTATTATTGAAGAAATAAAGAGAACGAATCTGAATCTGCAGGGAAAGACATGTGCTGCCCACATCAGAATTTTTAGTAATATTACAACAATGATTTATAGAAGTGAACGGGGATTATTTTCAGGCCATTTCGAAAAAAATGTATGATCTATATTTGAAGATCCATCAAATTTTTGTCGAATAAAATGTTCAACAAATTTAAGCTGTGTACCAAATTTTAACTCTCTAGGACGTAGGAAAGTGCATTAAAAATTCCATCAAATAAGTATATCATGAGGAGTTATATAAAATTAAAAAGAAATGAAAAATTGTTATCTACCAAATTTATTTTAAAATATGAAGCCTTTCTCATATGAAAAATGATTAAACACTTGGAAAGATATTTATTATATAATATATCTCTCTTTTCTTTCTGGAGGATATCCCAAAGTCAGAATTTAATTGAATTTGTTTTTTTCCCTATATTAAATAATTTTTAATTAAAAACTACTTAACATATTTTACTGATTTTTTTTATATATTCTATGGGATAATGTGAATATTTCCTAAAAATTTCGAAGCAATTCGTGAATTTTAAGTTTACTTAAAAAATGTTTGAAAAATTAGGTCCCATTGTTTGAAAAATTAGGTCCCATAGGGTTCAATGTATTTCATTTTTTCAACCCGGGCTCAATAAAAAACTAATTGGGTGATATTATTTATTTATATTCCCATAGGTCCCACAGACCGTCTGAAAAACGTACTAAAATTTCCTTTTGATAAAGTCATTTTTACGGCAGTTATCGTGCTAACGGACAGACAGACAGACAGACAGAATGAACAAAGACATAAACACTTTTCAACTTTGTTGTAAAGTGTTAATAAAAGGAGAGCTGAGAACTCGTGCATTACAAAACCGCTTAAATCTCTGATATCCACTGAAAGTGAACTAATGGAAATTATTTTGATCAGATAATAGAATAATTTTATTACGGAGAGATTTTTAAATAATATGGCTCTTTAAATTTAATTATGTTACTATTATTAATTTTTTTTTTGCAATTTTGTTACTTTCAAAGAAACCACAGGAAATGCTTTAAAAATAATGAGTGTTATTTATTTATTTATTAAATCTTTGTTGATAATATCATTCATTTTGAATTTTTTGGTGGCCTGTAATCTGTAATTTAAATTGTTGAAATAGTCGTTTATCTTTAAAAAAATCTGATGTGGGCAACACATGCCTTTCCTTATAGACTGTAATGATTTTTCTACTTTTACAATAAAAAAATAGGTTTTTCTTATAGTAGATACTAATATTCTTTCCAAGATATTGAATTTTCGACAATTAGTCGTCATTTTCATTGATTTAGAGTCGTTTTTATCCATTTGGTAACATTTCAAAAAGTCGCCAAGTTGGCGACATTCCGCCAAATTCGTCGCCAAAATTTCGCCAAGCGTTATGCACTAAGAAATAAGTTATTCTTACAGCTGATAAATGACTATTGGCGTTCAAATACAAAAGTATTATTCAAAGTATCTTTTTTCATGAATGGAACGAGCTAGATCCACGAGAATGATGTCACCCAATTTATCGCATGGTATTACATGTGAAAAGTGAACATGTTTCTCAATAGGACTTTTTTTATTTTATAGGACTTTTTGATAATATTTTTGAAAAATGTACAATATCTCGAGAACGGTTCATGTTAGCGTTCTAAAATTTATATCAATCATTTTCTAATGAAAAATTACATAAGAAATATCTATATGCGTAACTTTATTAACGGTTTTGATTTTTTAACGATTTTTTCAAAATTTCATTCGAAATTTTGGGGGGTTCTGAACATTCGATTGCGTATAAAAACAATAGGCTTCCAGTGTTTACGGATTGTGATTTTTGTACCAAATTTCGTTCGAATCGGTCCATTCGTTCGTCAGTTATCGTCTCTACAGACTCACTGACACACACACACACACACACACACACACACACACACACACACACACACACGCGCGCGCGCGCGCGCACAGACATCACTTCAAAAATGTTTGATTCGTGATCAGGGATGCTTGAAGCGTGCTTTCCCGTCGAAAACTCGAATTCGAATTTTCGACCCCGTCACAATACTTTCCTCATACATTATGTATATAAGGAAAGTAATGACATTTAAAAGATGATTTTTCTCGGGTGTTACCGAGCAGATTGTAATTTTCTGTTCTTCGTTTTTCTCTGATTTGCGAGCGTATTACAGAGAAAAAATATTATTCTTTAGCTATCATTGATCTGAGATCTGTTATAGAACTCATGCAACGCGTACGAGAACAATGCATCTTGCAGCATTTGAATCGACCGGTGCTTTCACTCACGGACAATTAGACCTGGATTTACTGCTTTGATACTGCAAGTTATGCACAAAGATGTCTTCTCGACAGAGAAAGAACGTATTCGACAGTGCTACGAACAATTGTCCAACAATTAGAGAGAAGCTGGATTCTCCAACAGAAGTATCAGTCGCCATCTTGGTCGGAGCGATATGGCAGCTGTTCCGTGTTGGCAACAGTGGATCAGAGAAAACACAAGTAGCCATCGCAGAGGCTCAAGACGCCTTAAACAGATGTTTAGAGAGAGTTCAAGAGGATCGTGCAGTCAAGAGAGGAGCCACGTTCACACCAATGGCTAACAACCATTGGAAGACTTTTGCCGTTACATGCATTCTATATCAAGGGACACTATTCGGAGACGACTGGAAGAAGGTGCGATTAGATGTCGACACCCATTAAGGGACCTACCACTTACCCGTCAAAATAGACAGAGCCGTCTGGATTGATGTCAAGTGCGGCCATTCTTGGATTGGAAGCATTTTGTTTTTAGCTACGAATCTTGCTTCTCTCTTAATGTTAATGACCACCACATACATGTGTGGAGAACTGGCAAGCATTCCAACCCCGCATTCGTTGTCGAGCGACACACAGCCATTACACGTGGTGAAATTGTCTGGGGAGCCATCTCGTACGAAGAAATAAGTTATTCTTATAGTAGATAAATGATTATTACCTAAAGTGTCTTCTCTCGTGAATGAAACGTACTAGATCCTCAAAATTGATGTTAACAAATTCAATGCATAATATGACACCTGAAAAATTAACATGTTTCACAATAGTTAATACTTTTTTAATTTTATGTGAATTTTTTATAAATTTATTTGAAAAATATGCAATATTTTGAGAACGGTTTATGCTAGCATTCTAAAAGTAGTGTTAATCGTTTTTGAATGAAAAATTACATAAGAAATGATTAATGACGCAACTTTATTGAAAGTTCTGATTTTCTGACGATCTTTTAAAAATTTCATTAAAAATCTTTTGGGTGTTCCTAGTATTCAATTACATTAAAATCAATAGGTTTCCAGCATTCACTGATTGTAATTTTTGTACCAAATTTCGTTCAAGACGCTCCATTCGTTCGTGAGGTATCGTCTCCATAGTCTCTCTCTGTCACACACACACACCCATAACCCATACACACAAACATTACCTCAAAAACATTTGATTCGAGTTCAGCATGTATGAAACATGTTCTTCGTCTAAAACTCGAATTCGACTTTCCTTACACTTTAAAGTATGTATATAAGGAAAGTAATATTAAAGAATCCTCATAAGCACCCTTTTTTTAATAGAAATGAAAATGTTTTCGTAAAACAAGAGTTATGTTGCCTATTTTGACTTCAGAAGAGTACATTAAAAAATTCTCAATGGGAGATATAACCAAATTTTTAAAAGCGTTGAAAATGACTTTGTACCCATCATTGAATTGTTTTTATAACACTTGAATTTTGAGAATTAATTGAATACATTTAGTTATGAAGTATCATAAAATCTTTTCATGCGCATTTAAGAAATAAAAAAAACAAGTAACAAGAGCCTCTTGAGTTCTTTAACGGTACCTAGGGAAAGGTATTTCTTTTTGAAAGAAAGAATTAATGCATTAGTTACTGTGAAATGAACCCTATACAGTAATTATTTCCTCTTTTTATTCATTTTCGGAAACATAAAGAATTAATTGTTCGTTATGTTTTTTCAAGGGAGAATTTTCGTCTGTTTCACCATATTAAAATGGCACTGTTCTCGTTGAATCAAAAATTGAAACCTATTATTATTTTTAATATTGTCTATGATCTCCACATTTATGGTTGATAGCAACTTAAACCAATTTAAGTAGCATAGTAAGAAAAATAGTTTCTTTATCAATTCGGCGGCTCAGGAAATTTGAAATGCTTTTTGTCTCTGTTTTAAATAAAAGTGTATTTCAGTCAACTTATGAAATTTTTAATATATATGCAAAACGTGACACTCTTTTATTTCTATACCGAATACATTTTGAAATTTCCACGTGGGCAGATAATGGATGCATTCACTTCGTAGTGAATTTAATATATTGATTAGATTTTATTTGTTCTCTAGTATGTATTTAGATTATACACTTTTTGTTCACAATATGCAGTTTAAAAAGAACAGTGGAAAAAGGAAAGCGTTGATTTAAATTAGTTTATGTAGGCATACAGTAAGAAGGATTGCGATTTTAGCATATCTATAGAATAATTGCCAAACTTGTTTTTTTAGATTCTCCAGAAGCCCCCAGAGACCTATAAGACACTAGCACACTTGGAGTATCGACTGTTGCAGGGAACGTAATGGAACTGGAATTTTTATTTACTCCACTCGGGGGAGGAGAAAATGGGGTGTATAGGAAGATTTTTGAGATCCTCCAGAAGCGCCTCCGTTAACCTAGAAGGTATAATAAAAACTACGCTACAGAATCTTTCGATTTACTCTGCCAGAGAGGAATTGAAGGGATTTGAAAATTATTTCCAAACTATCCAAAAAACCTTCCGTTGAACTGGACGTGAAAATTTCTTCCCACTTATACTATCCTCCACTAGACAGAAACCAGCGAGGGCAGATTTTTGACCTCTCCTCCAAGGGCTGATAGAATGGAGAATCCAAAAGTTTTTCTTGACCCTCCTGAAGTCTTCCAATAACTTAGAAGGCTGGTATAGTATCGATTCTGAACAGAATCTAATCGGTTTAATTTATAATTAAGACGATTATTTTCAAGTCAAAGCATCATTAACTATAATACTCTTCGAGGGAAGGGTAAGAAAATCTTGAGCAACGTATAAAAATACAAATTATACAATAATGCAGCATGCAGCTGTTTCGAGGAGACGCTGGATACCTTTCGTCAGTGTAAGAAAACCAACAAATCCGAAGTATAAAAGAAAAATGGACGTAGATGAAAGAAGCAGGGGGATTATATATTCACGACCTGGATTACGAGAGAACCGACCAGAAAGCAGCACGAAGTACCGCCCTTTCAATCTAAAATGACAAGTAACACACAAGATTGGCGTGCGTCGAAACACAACAGTGATATCCCGACAAGACGAGTCAAGTCGGAACAAGAATAAATGAGACCCCAAAAAACGAAAAAAAAGTTAAACACTTAAGAACCCCAAAAGCATAAGACGAAGAAAGGAGGGCGGGGAAGGGGTTACAGGGCATTTTGCCACACTGCGGACAAAAATGGAGTACCGAACAAGAAACTAACTCTAAATTACTTTAATTTGTATGGATAAGAAAGGCTTTAAAGAAGTCCAGATCAGAGATCAACATCAGAGATCGGCATTATACATAGTCAAAGAATTTTAAACTTGATAAAAATGTTGCAACTTTCTGCTTGTCTGTGTACGCGGTCTGTAGTGGAAAATGGAAATGTTGGACGGCCATGAAATTTGGTAGACAACTACTCCTCAGCCTACACATGTGTACTTTGGCGTTATTGTTTTAAATTCGAAATTGTCTTTTAGTTATTTTATGTTTTAGCATTGTCACACAAATCGGTTCCTTTGCGACCGAAAATATTATAACAGATTTTCTTCTTGACACCATCGGAAAGATCAAAGAATGTTTGTTCAACAATGTTTGAAAAGAAAACGTAAGATAATTTTTTTTAAATATACATCGAAATTTGCATGTCAGCTTATCTAATATATATATATATATATATTATAAATATTATAAAAATGTAATAGTAAAAATATTCAATTCAAGTAATCTTGAAATATTCACATCAACATAGAAGCAAAACCACGTCCATAATGCCGATACTAGAAAAGAATAGCACCGGCCCAAATTCGAAGATTAGTCAGAATCAAATTCATCTTCAGGTCTGAGTATTTATTTCTAATTAACCCAAACAAATGCCTGTTTCATATATATATATATCATTGCAACCGAAATGCTAAGTTTAGCAAAATTCTGTGTTAATTAGAAAACGAAGTCTTGAGTCAGAATGTTGAAGTGAGTCATGCGTAGAGAGTTAAAAAAGTGATGTAGTCATCAAGAGCCATTAGTTGGAGTTAGAAAGGAATAGTCAGAATGTCAGAGTTGATGAATGTGGATCCTTGAAAGAATCAGTCAGCAAGTGACATCTAGTGCCGATCAACGACAGAGTCGGATGATAATTTGGGACCAATGCCGAGATAAGACAGTATCAGTGCATAAAGATGCCAAGGTACGTACTTACATTAAAAATGTTAGGTTGAGGTTTTCTCTGGTGAATAAATTAGATAGGATTGGGTCTAACATCTGCCCCTCCTTAAGTGATGTTATACTAAGCCTTCATTATATCTTAATTATAATCATAATTGATGTGTTAATAAATGCTAATTTGTTTAAGTTAAAAGTGTTGGTTTTTAATGAATAATGTTTGGGTTTTTAGATTATGGTAAAGGGGGCTCGCATATAGGATTAATGATAAGTTTTGCGGCCATGATAGCAATTACTAATAAAGAAATGTTGATACATAATAAATAATTCTCCCCTAAATTAAATTTACCACATTGTCCAAATAACGAAAATTTCGCCAAATAGGCTGAAGTGCTTAATTAACTAAGACAACAAAATTGGTGAAAATTCAATATTTTCTAATTATTCAAATCCTTTCATATGTGGACAATATTGCTTATTGGATGCTAGAAATATTTCTGATAGTTAAGTTATATATACGCAAGATATAAATTAATTTGGTACTTATTAATTTGGTTGAAATTTATGTTCTGCTCATAAATGTTTTTTTTTCAATTCATTTTGATGTAGGAGGTAAAAATAAATTAGTTTTCCGGTTTCACCCCACTCTCCTATACAGTACAACTTGGATAATTTGAAGCTGAAGTGACCACTAAAAAAATTCGAAATATCCAAACTTCGATTTAAAAAAGTTACATCTTTTAACTTTAGTTTCAGGTCCACTGGATGCTTGAAAAGGTTATTCTGTCAATAAGTAAATATTTATTGAGAAATATCATGGTATGAAGGACTTAAACACTATATGTATGTAAACAAAATAAGATTTACGTAAGCTACACACATGTACGTATTACATTCAATACAGAAAATTATAGTTTTAGAAAAAATTGTGCAATATCTGATTGTTTTGTAGAGTTCAGTCGTTTAAGGTTAGCAAAATCATCAAGACTGTTTAGTGAACGGAAAACAGCTTCACTAACGTTTGTTTGTCCTTCAATGTACCGACGAAATTCGTCTAGATGAAAAAGGACCTCCGACGATGTGGGGATTGGCGTCTCTTCTTCTTCCTCCAGCATATCATCCTCGATCATCCAACCAACGAGTGCTAGCTTAGGAATCACTTTTTCCGAAACAGGCAGAAAATTCTTCCGCTTTTGTTCGAATAAGGGGGGCCACTCAGAGGAATGTTTTTGTCCCGTGCTTGTTTAAACCACTTCAACACTCACTCGTCGACTTCATGATTGTCTGGTTCTATAGCTCTTTTGCGATCCTTTCTATTTCCACTCGTAGCAGCAGCGTTACTCAGAATTTTGTAATTATTTTTTTAAAAAGTAGACAAGGTATCCCGTACTCGTTGGCGATTTGGCATTTCCTCTTCACACCCTTTTCCACATAGCGAATGACGGCGACCTTTTGAGCAAACGTTAAATTCTTGTATTGAACGCGTGGTTTACTCAAAGACATTGTTCTTATTTTTTAAAAAAGTAGACAAAGTGTTCGGCGCTATCCCGTACTCGTTGGCATTTCCTCTTCACACCCTTTTCCACATCGCGAATGACGGCGACCTTTTGAGCAAACGTTAAATTCTTGTATTGAACGCGTGGTTTACTCAAAGGCATTGTCCTTATTTTTAAAAAAAGTAGACAAAGTGTTCGGCGCTATCCCGTACTCGTTGCCGATTTGGCATTTCCTCTTCACACCCTTTTCCACATCGCGAATGACGGCGACCTTTTGAGAAAACTTTAAACTCTTGTATTGAACGCGTGGTTTACTCAAAGACATTGTCCTTATTTTTTAAAAAAGTAGACAAAGTGTTCGGCGCTATCCCGTACTCGTTGGCATTTCCTCTTCACACCCTTTTCCACATCGCGAATGACGGCGACCTTTTGAGTAAACGTTAAATTCTTGTATTGAACGCGTGGTTTACTCAAAGACATTGTGAATGCTCACTAGCGAAACTCCCACCACACTACAGACACACTGACAGTAGGAAGCTCAAATGACGCCTGAAGCCGGTTGAACTAATACCCTCTGTAGGTTGAACGCTCGAACCGGTCGAACAGGTAGCGGGAAGGGGGGTTTCAGCTGTCACGTGTCGAACAGGTGGGGGGGGGGTATTCCGGCGATTATTTCTTAATGATGAAAGGCCGAAAAGTTGTTATGGTTCGAAAGTTTTTAAAAATAACTTCGAATTAAGGAAGTTGAACTTCGAATTATCCACGATTTTTTAACATTTATTTAATACAAAGTTCAAGGAACCAAGAGAAATCTTCGAATTAACAACGATTTCTAATTAGAGACGTTCGTTTTATCCAAGTTGCACTGTATTTACACGTGTTCACAATAAAACTCGTAATAAAAGTTACTGTCAAATTTCTAAGAAAACTTAACTGTTTTAAAAGATCTGTAAATATATTCTGCAACTACCAACAGACCGAGTTCTTACAAGTACCTAAATCTACTCAAATCTACCAAATATTTGCAATTCATTCTGATTACTTTTCAAGAAATGTTGTTTCAGATGAAAAGATAAACACAATTCTTTTTTATCTTATATTACTTAAGAACTTGTTGTCTTGCTCCGGCTAGTAGAATTTCATAGGTGTTGGGGAATTGGAAATACATTTCATAAATATAGCAACAACGCTGCTCTTTTTGAAGAATCGTGTTTTCCCCTTGGATTTCTTTTTTGAGATAGAAACTTTCGTATCATGCTAGCTTTTGAATGTTCCGTGTGTAGTCCACTTTACTTATAAGCAATAGAAGCATCACCAAAGATGTTTTCCTTTTTTCAATGAGGACTGCATCAAATCAAACAATTCCGAGCTTAAAAAAGAAATATCGAAAACCGAATTGAGGATTTTTTGTATTTCGTAGTCGCTTGCCAGTGTTATTTTTATACCGAACATCGTTGAAGACTTTTTGTAAGTTCTCTTAAAAAATAAAAGGAAGTAGTATATTTTTGAAGTTCTACTTTTTACAGGAATTATTTTATACTTAAATGAAAATATATTTATACTTACTAGAGCAGATTCTAAAGTACTAAACTTGATTTGGTGAAGATAAGATACGCTGCTTCACTTAAAGTTATCAGTTGAATGGGCTATTATTATTATTACGTAGCGGATTTTACAGACTCGTTTGGCTATTTTTAGATATTATTTAACAAAATTTGCATATGGATAGTCGGAAAATCTCAGACACCAATAAAATATAGTTAAATTACACAGTATACACATAAATAATTGTAGATCATAAAAATTCCAGGTAATCAATAAACATGTTGTTAAAAGCAAAGTAAACATGGACTAGATATCCAGAAATGATATAAGGGTTTAACACGCAGAGAGTCGAAAATGAGACTCGAGGCGAAATTGAGGGTTTGAATGGGATAGAAATTATATAAAGAGTCGTGATAAATATAAATGAAAAGAGATCCATAAAATAAAATGTTACAGGGGTTATTGCAGCTAATTAACAGAATTTTTTTATCAAAGAAGGGGTAAAATTATCATTAATAACAAAGTGAGAAAGAGCGGTAGACAGTTTCTTATTAACACTTTCCAACATAGTTGAAAAGTGTTTATGACTTTGGCCATTCTGTCTGTCTGTCCGTTCCACGATAACTGATGTAAAAATAATTTTATCAAACTGATGTTTTAGTATGTTGTTGGGACGGTCTGTGGGACATATGGGAATGTGTAAATGAATAATATCACCCAATTACTTTTGGATTGAATCCGGGTTGAAAAAATGAAATACATTGAACGCTATGGGACCTAATTTCTCAAACATTTTTAAGCAATGCTTTGAAAATTTTAGAAAATAGTCAAATTATCCCATAAAATATGTAAAAACAATTGAGCAAAATATGTTCGGTAGTTTTTTAAAATAAAAATTAAAATAATTACACCCATATTATATACCGGCCGTCCAAATAGATGCTCAAGTCCTTGGTGACGAGTCGGACGGTCTGGGTCTTCAACCCATATTATATAAAGCGATCCCCTAACCCACTTCAAAATAAAATATGACATCCATATGTTTTCGGAGTGTCAAAATTGTGATTTTTATAATTCTTTTAAATGTATATTTAGTGCTGCAACCGTCCTAAAACTGCTTTATTTTTGCGTACTTTCTGTGGATATATATTCCGCGCCAACGCAATTACAATATATTTGAGTTTAAACGATCATCAAACTTTGATTATTTCTACAACGAAGCCTAATTTTAACGTATGCAGAATGTAATCAAATCAAGCTGTAAGATGAGTTGTATAGGAAATGCTGAATTTTCTTGACGCAAAATTATTTAGCTCTGGAGTCTGGAATATAGGTGATATAAATGAAATATTCATTGATGTTACACAGAGAAGCAAACGATTTAATATAGCATTGCCTTTTTCGATGAAATTTTATGGAGTTAGAAAGTACTTTTATCTACATGGTTTTAAGTTTTTAAGTAAAGTGAATTATCGTATTACTGTAATAATTTTAAAAATATCACTGCTGAATGTATTGTGTTTTAGAGATGTTTAAATAACATTGTGTTTCATAATGAATGCTTTAAGCATGATTAATCTTTCTTGTTTTTAATATCGCGAGTATGTTCAGATAAACGAATGCTTTGTACTACCAATATAGAACTTATATTTATTTTCAGGAGAGAAAAAAGGTACAACGTACACACCAACCTGACACGGGAAATTACTCCGATCCTCACATTTATCAGTACGAATGCGACTAAATAAATACAAAGTAACAGTTGAATGGCCAGATTTAAACTTAAATTCTTGGAAAAACTGAATCAGGGGACGAAAAACCACCAGATAAAACGGAAAACTAGATTTATACATAAACTGTTTTAGGAAAAATAAAAGTTGAATGAATGGTGAAGATGAAATTGAACTCATTCGCTTTCATTTATGAAATCTCTTCAATTATCAATAAAATTTTAATTTACTTTATAAATTGCTTTTATAATAAATTTTTAATTTACTTTATAACTGGACATGGACTTTTTTAGATTACATTTTTATTCTAAAATCAAATCTACTTCCAACTGTCTATGTAATAACTCTGATTATCCCGATCATTATGTTCTTAACTGCCCTTTCATTATTAATTTCACCTCTGCAAACTAATCTCTACTCAAACTGTCAATCAAATCAGTCTACTCAATCAAACTGTCTCTAATCATTTTTTTTTGTTACTAGACATAATTTCTAATCATTTGCATATCTCTTCAAACGATACATACATGCCGAGTTCAACTTCTTATGGATGCATATATTTGTTTGCAACAGAGTGTATTTGGTATGAAACTTTCGTAACACAATCACTTTCAAAGCTTCAGCTATATATTCAACAATCATATAAAAATAATGCTTTCAATTCAAGTATTTTCCTAAATTCTAAGGGATAAATACAGATATTAGCTTTATACGGCGCATTCGCAAGTTTTTGTGACAAAAATACTGTTCATTTTTTAAACACTATACCACATTTGTGAGTAATTTTTTTTTTTATCAAATGGCCAGGCACTTGACTTCCATCATTCGCCTATATATCGGACAGAAACGTGAACCATTTAGCCGTCCTGGGACGTTGTCCCGGGCGCACCAGAGGGGGGCGGGACACACTGCGCCCAACAACACAACATCCATGCCTTACGTGGGACTCGAACCCACAACGCGGCGGCCGAATGATCGCTTGGAAACGCTCGCCTTGACCGTTCGACCACCGCGTCGGCTTGTGAGTAAATCTGTTTCAAACCTTTTTCACAGAGTGTTCTATTTATACGATAAGCTTCAGTTTATAATAATGCGCCCACATTCTGAATTAACTAATCCTAATTCCTATTAAGACAAGTATTTAAACCTTTTCTTTGTTTAAACTTCAGTTACTCAAGTTCTTAAAATGTGATGTATGGTTGGCAAAAGTAGTGTTTATATATATATATATATATATGTGTGTGTGTGTGTGTGTGTGTGCTTGTGCAATTAATGCGTCTTGTATGAATGCTTACATTAGTTTAAATACACTGCCTCTCTATCAAAATAACTCTGGTGTGCATAAATCACAGTAGAGAGGACAAATAATCTAAACTAGTTTAATTCGAGAATCGCAAGCATCGACCGAAGAAAGCTTTCCAGCTAAATTCGTTACCGATAAAAAACTTGTAATAAAATAAAGTTCTTCAGATTTATAAAAAAAGACAGCCAAAAAAATGATTGAGATGAAAAACTGTTGTCAAGTTCATCAAACTTCATGAGTGAAAATTATAAACAGGAAAATTATTGGATGTATTTCATAATGAACTTGGCAAATTTATGTAATAACAATATATACAATGTGTCTAGGAAAGTCCGTATCAGGGGAAATTTCTTGAGAATGAATAGAGTTATCCTTGATAAGAAGTCAATTACATTGTTATAGAGCGTTGCCAAATTAGTATAAAAATGGGTTTTTCTGAGAGGAAAATCTGCAAGTAATTGTTCAAACTATATAATTTTAAACGCATGTAATTCTTTAAACTGCAAATTCCTCTGGCAACAATTGTATATAATAATCTATTTAATACATTTAGTTTGAATGCTAACTGTTTTATTTGACAGACGGTTTGTCGATAAACATCATCGTAATCGAAGCCAGAAAAATGCGTAAACTAATGTAAGGTTGAAAGAACTTTCCACCTGCAGTATTGTATGCTTCTGTTATGTGTTTGTCACTTCGTCCTATTTTTGTTTCGATTTTATAATTACTAATTCGAAATGATCCTTATTTTTGAATAATGTAACCGGAATAATGACCCAAATGCAAGGTATCCCAATCGTTTGAATATGTTAATATTTTTATATATGGGGAGTCCATTCCCAAGTTCACAGACATATCTTCAGTTTTTCGCTCTCGGACAAACACATTTTTATACTTATTCTACAACTTTTTAGCTGACTTTTTCTCGATTTCTAAAAGACGAGATATCCCCCAGCATCCCATAAGAAAGGAAAAAATGGCTGTCTTGTTATGTTTCTTATGCAGCTGCATTAAAAATAACTCTGGATAACTCTCTTCGTTCTCAAGAAATTTCTCTTGATACCGACTTTCCTAGAAACCGACACCCTGAAATGAGGCAATATTAACGCAGTTCAAGTTCCTTTTATCGCTTAGTTCCTTATTAAGTGCATCGCATCAATAAACTATTTTGGGCCAAATAGGTAAATTTGCAAGTTTATTACTAAATACATCTAATAATTTTTCTATACTTTCGACTTATGCATTTTGATGAACTTGGCAGTAGTTTTGATGCCCGACACTTTTTGTACAGCTGAAGAACTCGGCTATTTTACAAGTTTGTTTTTATTGGATATCCGTTCCTTTTGTAGATTTTAAATGCGATATTTGTGAGTTTTTGAAAAGTCATTAAGATTCCTTAAAATTTGTAAATTTTGAATTTTATAATTTTTTAGAGATTACTACAGGACACTCAGCAGACCGGATCTGAATTGGGTACTTTAAACATATTTTCTGTAGGGTTTTAATTGAGTCATTTTATTTGAGAGAAAACTGAAACTAATGAACAATCCATATGAATAATCATTGTGGTTATTTAAAATTTAATAAGTGAGAAATTTCTATGTTTTTCCTTAAAACCAATAATGGAAAACTCAACATGACGAATATTAAACTTTACAGAAAAACATTTTACAGAAATTTTAGAAAAAAGCAAAATGTATAATTTTTGACACATTGATATAAATTGATATAAAGGTTGTGGCAAAATAAGCCAAATTAATAACGTCTGGTTTCATCCCGCCTACTTGTCCGCAAATTTCAAAATCACCGTTCTACTCCTTTTAGTTTCTGAAATACAAGGGGTAGAAAAATCAGTTGATGGCTCGAGTCCGTCAGAGCCTGCAAAATTGCACTTTACATTTTTGAACAGAACTTGGCTGGTACTCTGCTGCGCATTTTAACTTAACAATCAAATTTTCGAAACTTTCACAGTGTGCACATATTTCTGATAGAATATGTGTTCAACAGAATAGAAGCTTTAGTCATAATAGGCACAAAATATAATGAGGACGTGGTGGGAAAACGTACTAGCGTATATTTACTTATTTTTGATAAGATTCCACATATTTTACCCGTGTTATCCCAGTCAGTATTAGAATATATTCAATGCGGCTGATTAACTTTCGATCTGTAGATTCCAATTAAAATAGAAAAATCCCTATATATAATTATCTAACGTGTTTTTGTCTTTCCAGACCCTTCAGAAGGCTCCTATGATGTATAAGGCTGAATCGTTGCGCACTTATAGTGACAACTATAGGACAGAACCTACGTAGTTAGATTTTGCTTCCCTCCGAGGTGTAGATTATGGACTTTTTAATGTATATACAGATCCTCAAGCAGCCCTCATTGGTTTAAAAGGTTGATTCTTTGCGCGTTTTTAGTATTGACTACTGGCGCTATCGAACCTAACGGAGTCGGATTTTCGACTTTTTTCTCGAAGTGGACAAAATAGAGGGAAAAGAGTTAAGCCTCTGAGAACCCCCGAAGCCCCCCACGGGGGCACAACAGACTGAAACTTAACCACGCTGCAGAACCTAACTGGGCCAATTTTCAATTGAGACCCACCATACATTGTTGTACAAAATAAAATTCATTTAAAAATGTAGCAGCCTAGTTTCTTCAAAATATAAGATTTCCTGTCCCTTACAGGCAAAAATACTAGTTAAATATTAATAAATAATTACTAGAAATGCAAAAATATTGAAAACTATTTTTTAAATTTTGTGACTTCTTTCAAAATTGAGGTACAATACATGAAAACTTTCCTAACTATTTCAAAACTCAAAATTTCAATATATATATCGTAATTAGTAAGAGCATAATAATGCTTTATATATTCAAGATTTTCAGAAAATGAGTAGTTATAAAGGATCTTAAATTTGCTACTCTATATTTTGAAAGTATATTCAAGATGACGACAGGCTGTAATCAATGATATAAAACTTGAGATACATTTTCCTTTAAATAATGGCTGTCAATAAAATAAAAATCTTAAAGCGGTTAAAAGAACTCTTGATCTTAGTTGATTAAAATTAAAGACTGCAGCACAAATTTGATGTCAAAGATTAGGAAAAGTAATCGACATTATAATTAATAATCGGAGAAACAACATTTACTTTTAGCAAAACCATATTTAACGATCACATATTGTGAACAATCCCCATCATTAAATCCGATTTGTGCTTCATAGGATCCCAGCTATTTGTGCTAAATGTGTGTGCTCATGTCAACGTAAGCTATATGCATGTCGAATTTCGTTTACGTCTGATAACATCACTTGCTATTATTCTATTTCTTTACCTGCTTGTTTCGAATTTGTATAGGGAAAGAAATATCATCAGGTCTCAAGATAATTGTGCAGCGATCACCATCTTATGAGATATAAATAATAGCTCTGACATGTATGTCTTTAAAAGGAATGTTAACATTCTTTAAAAGGAATGTTAACATTCATTAAAAGGAATGTTAACATTCTTTAAAAGGAATGTTATTGCAGCAGTGTATTGTTGATTCGCTCGCTATTGTTATTCGCGGCACATAGACCGAAACCATCGCAACGTAATAGTTGCGTACATGGTTACGATTAAGGCTCCTAAATATACAGGCTGGCGCAATAGCTGCCATCTTCACTCCCAGTTGAAGCGATGGCTGTACATGGTGAAAAGATGGTTACTGTCTCGTCATCTTGAGAAAAGTAAAACATTCTAGTATACTTTCCTGAATAATTGGTACAACTTTTAGTAGAAGCACTTATTTTACAGCTAAATTGCTTATTAAATACAAGCATGTATCATGCGCGCGTGGAATAGCACTGGCAGACGATAACTGACTGGACAGTATATGTAGAAGCCTTAGTTACGATGGTTGCGAGCATGCCCGCTGCTGCTCATGACGCAGGTAGATCACAGTTAACCATAAGCACAAAGATGCGCAAAAACACCTTCAGTACATCACATCTACTAAAGTTATCTTTTGTTAAGGGTTTATTAATTACACTATTGAACAAAATCGTCTCTGAAGTAAACCTAAAGGGGACTAGCAAAGACGGTTTTAGAGGGGGGCCGGGGGCCCGGGCCCCCCTTTGAAGGAAAAAGATAAGAAAGAAAAATCTAAAACTATGGTAAAAATTGTATATTTGACATAAAATTATTCAAAATTTTGTCTCATTGAGATTTAATAATTTTTAATAAAAAAGTATTAATTCCGTTTTGCAAATATGCGATTTTTTCAGAGTGTCCTAATTTCTTTGAGAGCTTGACTCAATCTCTTTAGTATCATTTGAGATGTAATCATCTTTCTAAATAATTCGAGCGTGGTCGGATTCCACTTACAACTGTAGGTCCCGTCTCTTGACAAATCGCCTTGTGCTTCCTAAAATAAATACGTAAAATATGCTCGTGTTTAGAGCTATAAAACAAAGGCGATGAAGGATAATTCACCACCCACGCCAGACGCCAGCATCTTTCTGTCTAGCTGCAAGCAGGCGGTAAGCGTTTTGTTCGGTAGAACAGAAGGTGGAAGAGGACAGCAAAAGCTAGCCACCTTAGTAAATTTGTAAATACCAATATGCCCTTGAAGAGTGCAGGTCACATTCATCCAAGTATTACCATAAAACAGTATTATTACATGCATCAGGTTTCAAATCCGTTATGGAAGGAAATGCCGAAAGTGTTGATGTCCAACTAAATAAATCAGTTAGAGAAACCATTTCCCAAAACCGGAAGAGGTTACTACCTATAATAGACAGTCTTCTATTTTGTGGAAGACAAAATGTGAGCATTCGTGGTCGCAGAGACACAGGTACAATCGATGTGACATCTTTAGGACCTGAAAATGAAGGCAACTTTAGGGAATTGTTAAAATTTTGAGTAAAAGCAGGAGACACCGATTTAGCGAAGCACTTGGAAAACTCACCTCGCAATGCGATGTTTATTAGTAATTGTGGTGAGGTGAATTTTACACATAAATACAGAATTCTATACATTACTACCACTTACCACTAGTGCCTTCCAGCTCAGCCTATGAGTTTTTATAGTGGGATCCAATAGGATCTAAGTACATTGCGTTTACCTAATTAAAGAGTCAAATTTTGTGGCCACTTAACACATTTATTAACAAGAGACACATGAAATTCAATTGACACTAATAATAAAATACACAACTATAATTACTTCAGTTCTACCTAGCTTTACCTCGGGTGTATGTTTTCTAATTAATTTATATTTTTCAAAATTTCCAAAATTTGCATTTAATTACTTTCAAAATTTGTTCAGTGGGCAAATATCCCTTAAAGCTTAAAGTTAACATTAGCACAGGAGATTAAACCAATTCAGATTACACATATATATAAAACATTTAAAATCAAAGATAAACCACTATACCTTATACAGAAGAATATGACACTGCAGGTGACTGCTGGTAACAATGCCTCTGTACTATGGGAAGGGTGGCTTCACTGCTCTGGAATTCAGTTCAGTAATAGAAATTTCGTAAAAGCGATCACCGTCAGTAGGATCACATCGGTTGAGATTACGACAGGGAACGAGGTTTCGAACAGGGATTATCCCGGAGATGGTACACAGTCCCTTCACTATCCTCCTCCTAACGTCAGCTTTGTCCCAACGATTCTTAAGAACATGCGTGCAGGCTGCTGCCGATAGGTCGTTTCCCGCCTAAGTAAAAGTCAACTCCTACGGATCGCACTGATTCCAGTAGTCACCCAGTTGACGCGTGTCGTGCACAGCATAAGGGCCCAGGATTGACTCCCACAAAACTCCGTCCTCGTTCACTCTTTGTGAATGAGATTACGCTGAGTGGACTCTACTGTCCTTGCAATGCACACAGTTGCTACGGCCTGGATGTGTTTAAGGGAGCAAAAGGTCCCACGCTACGCCGTGTGGAGTCAGAGCTGTGTGGCACTGCGAAACAAAAAAGTGGCGACTTTCTTAAAGCTTCGACATTCGCCACCGCCCGAAGAAATGCGCTCTCGGTCTCATTCGGTGCTGGCTCGATTTGGCTACCAGCCGCCATAACTTAGATTGTTGAAGGTTCACACCTGACCACTAGCTACGCCTGAGTGTGCTTGCTTGCACAACCGGACACAAGACGCCGGTTCCTTGCTGTACGCATTGGCCGCCCTAGATAGGGGCCGCGGATACCGTGCCTGAAGATGCATCATAATGCATACCGGATCGGGCTTCACAAAAACAAGTGCCACGCACTTGGAGAGCTATTCTCTAGAGATCAGAAAGGCATCTGAATTTCAAATTTTTTACAAAGTTCCTCCAGAATTTTAAACGAGGGGAACGAAAATTTTAGGAAAGAAGTCCCCCTATTCCCATTCGAAGTTTCCGAAGCGCAATAAAAAAAGGCGGTTCAATTTTGCCTCATACCATTGGTTTGCGAAGAGACGCTCATTTTCTATGCGCTCCACTAAAATCCGAGAACCGGAGGGCTTTCTACAGACCGGGTGGTCCCTGGTAGGGGCAACGAAGAGAGCCACACCTGACAGGGGCTATAAATTTTCAGAGATTTGTAGCTCCAACTTTGACATTTTGTTACAAATAATTCTCCTAATATTTACAACCCTTATCAAATGCGCATACAAGCAAAGGTGCCACCAAGTCCCATTTCACCTGTGCAGAGGCATCGCTATATACTACAAAACCATTATACACATTTCAAGTAACATTACACCTGCCCCTTTTCATCCCTGGGCTAAGTACTAAAATGTGGAAATGCATCATAACAGTAATACCGTACAGAATGAAACTATAGATTGTTGCGCATCCATCATCCAGAGCAAGATTGCTGAACAAGTAAATGAATCGAAATATTTTTCAGTGTTAGCTGATGAAACAACAGACTGTGCCCGACGTAAGCAACTCTCCTTGTGCGTGCGATATTACCACAATGATAAAATAAAAGAAGACTTTCTATCTTTTGTGGAAGTAACGGATTTCTCTGGGACAGGATTAGCTCAAACCATTCTTACTACTCTTAAAAAGTTAAATCTGAATGTCGAAAATCTTCGAGGCCAAGGATTCGACGGAGCAGCTACTATGGCCGTCCAGTTCCGTGGAGTTCAAGCAGAAATTCGGAAAGAACACGAGTTAGCAGCCTACACCCACTATGCAAGCCATTCTTTAAATCTGAGTATGTGTAAAGCATGTAGTGTTCCTGGTATTCGAAATCTATTAGGAGTTGTTAGCGATGTGTGTTCGTTTTTCAACAGTTCGTCGCAGCGAACAAAACTGTTGGAAAACAAATTGGAAGAGGTATCAACAACTTGCGATAGACGAAAACTTAAGCCATTTTGTGATACACGCTGGGTAGAGAAACATCATAGTCTGATGATATTTGATCAGATGTATAAAGTGTTGGGGATTTCATTGCATGAACTCACAGAAAGTGTAAGAGGTGAAACTTCAGGAAAGACTAATGTTTTGGCTAGCGTTTTACACAAGTTTGATACAATCATTTGTCTTAACCCTTCGTCAGGCGCGTGGCATTTACTAACATGTTTAGGCGCGTGGTTTACATTCGTAGACCAAGATTTATTACAGCTTAAAATTAACAAAAAAAATTCTTCAATAAAAACTGTTGCATTCCTTTCTTTTAAGTATTTTAAGCAGTAATAATAGAATTTAAGAAAATTTAATTGCGTATCTAGCAGTTGTTAGGAACAATGAAAATTTGTTCTTATTTTTTAATGATTATTTTACATACAAACGCAAAACTAAAATAAAAACAACAGAAGTAAACAAAAATTAAATTTTTGAGTACTAAATTTATATAAACAGATGATACTTACAAGTATCATTTGTATTTAACGAAATAGAGTATTCTGGACCATTGCACAAGGTTTGGGAATATCAGTTATTCAAACACAATACACAGATGTCAGCCATGTGTTCTTTACATGCAAACTGGTAGCATTTGCAGCGATCTCGTCTGGAAGATTTATTTAGACTTCTTGGACATATGCTACAACGTCCGACATAATTTTTCCGCTTTGGTTTTTCCATAGGTTGCTGAACTTTTGGAAGATCTAAGAAAATACTTGCACGTCTTCTAAGTTCCACATGTAATTCTTTCACTGTAGATCTAAATTCTATTTGTGGTCACATTAACTCCCATGCAAAATTTTCAATAAATTTTCGCCTTTTAGTTGTTTTCTCAGAGTTATTTATCTTGTAAACACAAAATGTGTTTATTGCAGAGATGTTCAATAAGTCCTAGAAAATCACCATTGGCCATCGTCTAGAATTCCTTGCAACATTACAGCTTTGGCACATTTGATTTACTAAACCTACGCCTATTTTTGTTCTATTGTAAAAGGTTATCATTTCTGGTTTTGCCATTTCCTTCGTTTCTGGATCAATAGCATCGTCGTGGTGCATACTTGATGCAATTAATACAGTTTTATTTTTCTTTGGACAATAAGACACCAAAGTGCATTCGTGTTGAAATCCAAAAAGAGAAGTTTTCTCTTTCCTCGTTATCTTTGGTAAAAATTCGGGAGGTATCTCCCTCTTGTTCTTCTTCAAGGTACCTACTAGTGTCCATATTTTTTCCTTTTACAAGGTTTCCATCAATGGAAAATTGTATACCAGTTATCTGTTGTGATATTCCGGTTAGTGCCTTCAACTGGCTGGGCTAGTCGGAGAACAAACAATATCTTGGCCAGTATTCTTGAAATTGTATGGCCCTTCGGGTTGTTGTCCTACGTATGGTTCAAGATTGTACGTATATGCAGTCTTTGCATCAACCAACGCGAATATTTTTAGTCCGTACTTGGCTGGTTTATTGGGGAGATATTGTCTGAATGAACAGCGTCCTCTAAATGCTAAAAGTCGTTCATTGATTGTAAGATATTCGCTCGTAATAAAGTTGTTTTCAAAATTTGTCTGAAATAGCTAAAAAATGTCTCTTATTGGTGCAAGTTTATAAATTTCCTTCCTTGCAATACGGTCTGTTATATCATCAAATCTTAGACATCTTAGTAAAAAGCGAAACCTGTTTTCACTCATTGAAAGGTAACAAGCCTCAATACCGCTGCCTTTTGAGTTATCCCAAAGCTGAGCAGCATTTTTTCTTGAGCTTCGTAGAGTTCCTATCAAAAACAATATTCCAAATAAAGTACTTATTTCTCTTTCATCTGTAAATCTAGCATCTCTAATTCAATCAAATAGGTGCTGAATACTTTGTATGTATATATTAGTTGATTTTGTTATCATTCTTATAATAGGATATGTTATGAATAACCGAATACATTCGATTTCTGATTTTGTGTGACGGACATTTCCGTTAGGTCCAGGTAAATATATAATAATATTGCTACTTCATGTGTGAACTTGCACATTTGGCTTAATTTTGCTCCACTTCGTTACTGTATCCCTTCCGATGTAGTATTTACTGCGTATGCTCTCAACATGCATATCATTTACTTCTGGCTTTAATATTTCTGTCTCCGATGTTTCTTTTTCTGGGTCTGAATTGTGGTCACTTTTATTTACTACATCTTCTTCAATTTCCAGTGGATCCTCTTCTAATTCGTCCCCACTTTCTTCCATGTCATCTTCAGAGGACAATTCTTCAAGCCATCTCATCCAATCTTCCGGATATCTCGACTTGTCAATACGGCGTCTTTTGGGCTGCGACATGCTTTCCTTTGAAATCAGAAAAAAAATTAACACTCCCATATGTCAAAAACGTCAATTATCTCACATTATATACTATAAAACGCGAAGAAACAAAAATTCAATCTTGATCAAAACGTAACGTAATCAGGCGCATGGTCTACAAACGTGGACCAACCAAATTCCTATCGAAATAAACCACAGGTACGCACCCGTTGAAAAACAAAACGATACTAGTTGCGTAAAATAATATATTTCGAACAGCTACTCTGAGAAGGCAGCGCGTGAGGGTGCCATCTATTAGAGACTATGTTACTTAAAATAACCTGGTCTACGATCATAGTCCACGCGTCTAACGAAGGGATAAAGTCGCAGTTTCAATATTTGCCTTAACTCTACACTTAGCCAAAGATTTACAGAAGGTTGAAATCGATCTTTTTCAGTGCTGTGAAATGGTTGACATTGTACTTAATGTGTTAAAAGAAAAAAGAAATGGCGAAGATAATTTTCACAAAATATTTTCCGAAGCACAGGAACAGGCGGAATCTTTGGATGTTCCTGTTATTTTTTCGCGAATGATTTCACGGTAATCAAATCCCTCCAACGTGCCTGCTGACACTCCTGAAGAGTATTATCGTCGGTGTATATATAACCCTTTTGTCGATTTCATGGTACAACAATTAAATGATCGATTTGTCCAGCACAGAAATACATTGATGCGGGCACAATTTCTTTTACCTAGCGAAGTGACGAAAAGCGATTGGCAATTTGAGAAAATTCGATCGTTTTTACAGGAGTATGAGGATGACTTGACTTCTGAAGCTGCTGAAATAAATGCTGAAGTATATGTGGAGACACTACTGGATCTCCAAATCATTTAAACCCTCGAACCCAAGTGCTACACTTTTTGCTCTATCAAAAGAATCAACAGTTGTTACGTCTGCACTCGAAAATATTATTAGATTAATCCACATTTTTTGCATCATTCCAGCCACAACAGCAACTGCTGAGAGATCCTTCTCAACGCTCAGAAGACTAAAGACGTGGTTAAAAAATCGTATGATTGAGGATCGACTTGTTGGACTAGCACTTCTTAACATTCACAGGGAAATATCACTCACCTGGGATGAATTTCTTAATTGTTTTGCTAGGCAGCATCCTAGGAGATTGCAATTTTTGAATGTTATCAGCGAATGAGAAATGTTTTGTATTTTATTTAAATTACTAGTTTATTTTTTCCTTAAAATTTATACTTCAAAACTTTTTAAAATATATATTGCTAAAAGTATCAAGGATCGAATATTGTTAATAAATAACAATATATTAAATTATTTTATTACATGTTTTTTTATAAGTGTTTAAATTCGCTTTTGTTCGACTGGAAATATATACTCTTTAATGTTTAATCTATATTATATATATATATATATATAATATAGATTAAACATTATATATATATATATATATAATATGTATTAAAATGTATACAGTTTCAAACCTAAAAACAGTGTTAAAAACCTAAAGTCAGTACCTAAAAACCTAAAGTCAGTACCTAAAAACCTAAAGTCAGTGATAATTTCTAGCGCCTTTCCCACCGGGCCTTCCAAAACATAAACAGTCCGCTCTGGGCTTATGGAGGTTCCACTTTTTAAATATATATATAGGCTATATATAAAAGTTTAGGATTACATATTGAACACCTATAATAATGGATGTTTATAAGTTACTAGTACAGATTTGTTTTCTCTCTTAAACATATCATCATCATCATGGTACTACAGCCCTTGTAGGGCCTTGACCTCCTTTAAAATTTTTGACCATTCCTTTCTATTGACCGCTTTCCTCTTATAATTGCTAATACCAAGCAATTTCAAATCCTCCTCTACTTGCTCCTTGCATCTGACCCTAGGTCTTCCTCGAGATCTTGACCCTCCTGGGTTTCCTTCCAAAAGTCTCCTAGTGACTCTCCTCTCCTCCATCCTCATCATATGTCCGAGCCATTGAATTCTTTTTTTTTCTTATAGTTGTAACGATATCTATCTCTTTATATCTTTCATAAACCTCTTTATTCGTTCTACTCCTTCAATGTCCATTTTCTCATATTGCTCCAAAAATCTTAAACATTTCACTTATATATATATATATATACCAAGCCAGTATCCAGTGAGGGTTTAGGGATTGAAACCCCCCGAAATGAAAAATTAACATTCATTGAAAAGGTAAAGGTGTCCACTGAAAGGAAAATACACAATGAAGTCCCTGATTACGTAACCCTGATAAAAAATAATAATAATAACCCCTGATAAATAAAACCCTGATTACGTAACTGATATATTATATATATATATACATATATATATATATATATATATATATATACTTTTTAAATATATAATTCTATAAAATCTGATTTTCCGAAGTTGACCCCCCCCCCCTTAACAAATTCCTAAAACCGTCCTTGGGGACTAGTCATCGCTAATACGAGTAATAAAGTCATCGCTATCATGACAAATCGTGGTTAACGTCAAGCAAATGACTATAAGTTACATATAGTAATGCATTACTTTTTGACATCGCTTATTTCTCAGAGTTCTGTGTGGGCACGAGAATTATTTTCTTTTAGTCCTTTTTACGTGATATTCTGAATGAAAAACATTTTTTAAATTCGGAAAATGGCGTTACATTGAAAACGGTTTTAATAGAAGGCAGACACTTTCATTTTTATGCACATTAATTTTTCAGTTATATGATTAGTAGTCCAGGCAATATCATAATATACAAATATATTTTACCTATTTTGATAGAAAATATCGGTTTTTCAAATGTTTTTCAGTTATAAAACTTAATTGAAATGAACGTTGTGTGGACTTCATGATGATATTATTGTCGATGTTCTGCTATAATTTTTTAGACAAAAGCAAGCTAAAAATACATGCAAAAACTGCGTTAACTTCCATTAAAACAATAAATAAATAAATAAATCTAATAATAAGCATTTGCTCGAGATCTTTCTCGACTACTCAGAAAATATATGTGTACTAAATTTTGTAGCTGTAGCTTATTTAGCTTTTCCCCAAGAGGTCGGATAGACATATATTGTATATTCTTATTTTAGATGTTTTTTTCGCTAGCAATCGATATTTGAAAGGAATTTAATAAATCAAGCTTTTCCATATTTATATTAAAGAGATAATTTCAAAGACGATGCTTCATCCGATCATTTACTTTTATTAAATTCGCTGCATTTCGCAAATATTTTTAAACATGCTTTTTGTATATAAAAAAATATGCCATCTGTGCTCATACGGATTTGTAATTCCGTACTCCGAAATGGAATAATTTTAAATTGAATATATCCTAAAATATAAAAGCAAATTAGTACCCAATCTTACCCTACTCCCAAAAATAATAAATGTTTTCAAAACAATATAAATTTCGAACAAATGCGGATATTCAATTGCATTGTCGCATTGTTAGTTGAACAATAACAAAAGGTATATTGTCTATCACAAAAATTTAAAGTCAGCATCCCGAAAAAAGAATTTATTGTCGCGTATCTGATTTGATTTTGAACAACGGAAATTTTGGGCGCTTGCTATTGTGTGCCGGCATCGGATTTTTGATATTGCTCTTTTTATGTTCAAACGAAATCTAGAATTACCTTCCTTTAGTGGACTGCTCTGGTTTTTTCATTTCTCGGAGGGGATTTGATTTTGAGCTTCTAAAACAAACATAAATAAATACATTAATTCGAGGGCAAAACTAACAGAAAGTTTAAAGAATATACGAATCAAAATCATCTTTTCTCTATATTTACAAAGTTTATGGAACTCCTGATACGGAAAGAGAAAAAAATATACCACGAAGACTACTAGAAATAATATTGGACAGTAAAACTAAATTTTCTGAAATAAAACATAATATATAATATAATATATTATATATTATATTATAATATATAATATATTATATATTATATTATAATATATAATATATTATATATTATATTATAATATATAATATATTATATTATATGTTAGAGTTTTAAGTTTAATTTTTACCAAGTTTGTCAAAATGTTTTTAAAACATTTATACTTCTATAAGAACACTGCGTAAAATATATTTACATTTTAATAAATTTCTACTACTGAACTTGCAAAGTGAAGCACGTTCGACTCCACGGTTAAAAGAGTTAGTAAAATTGTTACCATACCGCCAATAATAAAAATAGAATAATATAATTATGAAAGTATAACAAAGTTTTTCATTATAAATTGTCTAAAATAAAATTGCAGTTCTAAACGATACAACACTTTTGCAGTGCCAAAGTGTATAAAACAGAGATTGCTACCTTTACAAAGCGAATTTGTAACAATCTTAACACGCTTTACTTAAATTTTCTGTCTTAAGACTGAAAAATTAAGCATGTTTTTTTTTTCTCGTAATTACTTTCTAGGAGGAAAAATAAATAACTTTTAAATATACATGGAGTTCACAAATAGTAAAGGTGACAAAGTGCTTTATTTCTATTGATCTTACAAATACTTCTGAAAAAGGCAGAATTTTATGAAACCAACCACAACTAACCACCTAACTAAAAAAATTGAAAACCTAACTTATTACATGTTCCCTGTATAAACGTAACTAACAGAATATAGCTTATGCCTTAATTACTTAAAATAAGTATGAAGGCATTAGCCATTTTCTACTTAATTACTTAATATAAGTTCCATACCTTTGCAAAATAAAGTGATTTCTGTATTATAGCATGACGTTACATAAAGTAAGAAAGTTCTTAACTCATCATCCATTACCGCTAGTGGACCATGGTTTCGCAGCCATTGCTGCTCGTCAGTACTGGATAAGAAATGAATAGGAGGGATATCCCAGTGGTTAAGTCACAAAAATTGCAGTCAGAGGACTCGAGTTTGATACGAGACTCTGTCCAAAACTACCTCCTTGTTTACCTGGAGTATGGGCACGTTAAATTTATGGGTCCGAAAGTACTTCCAAGCGGTTGGTGGCCGGGAAAGTCCCGGCCATCCAAACAGATACTTTACATTTAGGAAGGTCGAAAGAAAGAGAGGGTAGGCAATGAACACAAAGCTTCTTAAAACAACAACTTTAAAATGTTTTGGGCAGGAGTCTTTACTTGAAATCAAGTAACGACGCGAAGCAATATTTTGAACACGATCATTGTTAACAACATTTTAAGCTCTCTGAATTACAGTTAAACGATTTTTACGTGACTGGATTCAAAATAAATAATTCAAAACCCCCCTTCTCAAGGAATTGATCATTGATCATCCCATCACCTATGATGTGATAACTAGTGGCAATGACTGACTCTACAGGTGGGGATGGATAATCAGTCGAGCACTTTCTTCCTATAATTCCATCTTGTTAACTGAAAAATTCGCAAAAGTACATATAAATAACATAGAAAATATAGTATTCCTGTCTATTTGTCTATTTATCTGTATGTGTATGTATTTGTCTCATCACCATGGGAGAACGACAGCACCTAATTTCATGAAGTTTGGTTAGTAGCCTTGGAATAACCTCACTTAAAATTTAGTTCATGTTTCGAGTTTTTAGGACCAGGAATTGTTTAGGTATTAATAAAAAACGCACAGTTAAACCTTTCATAGACATAGCATTAAACAGATGATATTTTTCCGCAAATTCATTCAAAGAAAATGGTATCATGTCACTTACCGACGTATTTAAATCGGATGTGTTTATGCGGGAGGCGATTTTCATTAAATCTTTCACGATTTAAATAATTAAGATATGTATATAAAATAAATGTTATCTAAATTGCCTTTTTGACTGGATTATATCAATTACGGCCTTCAGAGATTACATGGATCATTGATATTTTCAATGTATTACGTCATTTGTTTAAATTTGGCAAACATTTTTAAACTCATATATTGCAGGATGAGTAATTTTCTACCAAAATACACGGGTATACCTTCTAATCTACTTGAATATAGGTAGTACGGGTACATCCTCCCATACAATTTTAGTACTTTCATTTTAACATATATTAGAATCAATTATGGCCTTCAGGTTAAAAAATTAAGGGAATCATTGATACTTTCAATTTATTACGCTTTCTGTATTATTTTGGCAAATATTTTTGAAACTTATATATTAGTAGTTATTTTCTTATATATTAGTACAGTTTTCCCGGGAATCAGGCTACGTTCTTGGCCTTGCCCCAATGCTGTCGTTTGGTCGTAATAGGTCGAGAATCCAATAAATCATGTGACGTGCCCGGGCTCATCCGGGTCATTGAGCCCTTTCCAAAGGGTTGGCGAAAATTGGCGGCGCTAGCACTCTTGCAGATGCCCTACTTTATTTTTAAAAAATCATAGCGTTCTTTACCATTTCTCATGGTCTGAAGCTGGTCCTCAAACTCAGGGCATTGGTATCTCAAAATGTTCAAAGAGAGGGGGAAAGAGTAAGGATTCCTGTAGTGGCGACAGGAAGTTCCAACTCTGTCCAACGACAAACGGGTATACTGCTAGTTTATTTAACAAAATGTTCTCGAAAAATAAGGAAATCTCAAAATTTCCCTTAAAAACCTATCCAAATCCCTAAATTTGTCTTTAAAAGCCTTCAGTTTAAGTCTGTAATAGACACGGTAGGGTTATAAATAATAAGCGTGCATAATATATATATATATATATATATATATATATATAACTCCGAAAGGAAACACTAAAATACTAGTAAAAACAGAATAATATAAAAAGGAGTGCAAACGGGGTATCAGTAAAGTCTAGGGGGATTGTGATCCCTATTCTTGGTTAAAGCGTGCTTTTATTCCTGGGACACACTCCCAGAAACTCTGATCGCCCGAAGCAGTTCCAAACCGTGTGTAAGGAAAAACAGACTCCCAAAGAAACCTCAAATCCAAAAGGTCCAAATGAGAACGAAAACAAAACCAACCAACAAGGGTACAGGAAAGAGAGATAATAGATGGAAAACCGGAAGCGTAACACTCTTTAGATCCAATCACAAAGTTACAGTGAAGCATAAGTTTCTATATATAATCCCGTGGCAACAAGTCTCTAAAATCAGCAAAATATACGTTGTTCTTTTAAAGTTTTTTACAAAAGACCAAGTAATATGTCTTAAGAAAACCGATTGGAAAACCGTTCTCTATTGCTTCCTTTATTAAATGTCGTTCACAATTAATGCTTTGTCCAATAGTAGAATTTAATTTACTATATCTGAATGATTTAATTTACTATATCTGAATGATTTAATTTACTATATCTGAACAAAATGATTAACAATTAAATTTCTAATTACACCAATACTGATATTACTATTACATGGTGTTATGTACTTGAGATCACAATTAAAACCTGTACGTTTATCATAAAGTTTGTAGCATAAATGATCTTGCTGATTACGATATATTGATATATCCAAATATACCATTTTTCCGTTATTGTTTTCCACTGTTTCAATCAGTTTAAGGTTATTGGGGTAAAAACTGATGTCAAAATGAAAATTTTTTACTAGATGGCCGATCAGGATGTCATCCACGAAACGGAAATACATAATCTCATTCAGTATATGCGTGCCGATTTCATAACTGTATAAATATAAATCCGCAAGTAGTGACGAACAGCCACCTCCCATAGGTATAACTTTTATTTGGTATATAGGTATACCTTTTATTACTATCTTATTCAATGGAAGTAATTTCTATAAACAAATAAAAGGTATACATACCTATGGGAGGTGGCTGTTCGTCACTACTTACGAATTTTTATTTATACAGTTATGAAATCGGCACGCATATACTGAATGAGATTATGAGATTAAGAGATTATATATATATATATATATATATATATATATATATATATGTATATATATATATATATATAAATATGTATATATATATATATAAATATATATATGTATATATATGTATATATATATATATATATATATAAATATGTATATATATATATATAAATATATATATGTATATATATGTATGTATATATATATATATATATATATATATATATATATATGTATATATATATATATATATATATATATATATATATATATATATATATATATATATATGTGTATATATATATATATATATATATATATATATATATATATATATATATATATATATATATATATATATATATATATATGTGTGTATATATATATATATATATATATATATATATATATGTGTATATATATATATATATATATATATATATGTGTATATATATATATATATATATATATATATATATATATATGTGTATATATATATATATATATATATATATATATGTGTATATATATATATATATATATATATATATATATATATATAAATATATATATATATATATATATATATATATATATATATATGTGTATATATATATATAAATATATATATGTGTATATATATATATAAATATATATATATATATATATATATATATATATATATATATATATATATATATAAACATATATATATATATATATATATATATATATATATATATATATATATATATAAAATATATATATATAAATGTCATAAAACACAAAAATCGATAAAAAGATTCGTATAAAAGATTTTAAAATTAACAAGACATGTAGGCGCAATGCTGCTCTAGATTGTCTAGTATAATAGGAGTGAAAAGTTCTACAAATGAAATATCAAAAAGGGGGAAAAGCCAACAGGGAAATTCGAAAAGGCCTAGAGGGATGGTGACACTTAGTTCCCGGTTAAAGTCGACTTTCACTCCTTAGGAAACACTCCCGGAGCAGAAAAATACCTGAGGCCAATCTCCGTACAAACGTCAAAGTTGATAGTGGTTTTTTGATGTGCCAAAAGAACATCATTAACAAAACGAAAATACGGCAATTCATTTAATATATGAGTGCCAACTTCATAGTGATGGAGGTATAGATCCGCCAACAACGAGGAGCAACCTCCCCCCATAGGGATACCTTTAACTTGCCTATAGTAATTCATACCATGGAATAAAACATTTTCATAAAGCACAATATCCAAGATAGCTTTGAATTTGTGTAACGCTATATATTTATGCAGGCGATATTGACTATATATTTCGATTATAATGTCATATAGATCTTTCAGATTAATGTTATTAAACAAATCTTTAAAGTCAAAAGACTTGTAAATCAGGTTTGTGGGGTGTTTGATCAAATTCTTTAGTACATCACCACTATTTTTAATCATTACAGATCCACTTTTCATTATTTGAGCCATAATAGGTTTTAACAGTGTAATAAGTTTCGTATCTGTTGTTGTAGTATAAGCTTTATAGGCTACCGTTACCGGTCGAAACTTTACGGGTGTTTTGTGTAGTTTTAGTATCATGACCAAGTATGGATATCTAATATGACTGATGTTGATACTAATGCGTTTATGTAAAGTCCATATTTTATTTTCGATTTCCCTTCGTTTTCATTTCAATAAAACATACATGTCTTCGTTATTATAACTGATGTTGAGTAGCTCGATGTACTACTTCTTACAAGAAAAGGTAAAATTCGATGTTACCTTATCGGTATACGTAATTGCGAGACTTTGCCAACCTTTTTCCAGGATGTGTCTATTCAATTTGTGACACACATCTTGTCCATAAGAATGATAATAATAATGAAAATTCGTCATAATGTGATCGCGCCATTCATTAAAAGATGATAAATGCATGCTGTATCGCACTGCCATTTTATATATAAAAGCACACAATTCATGATAAAACTTCATGGCTATCTTGTTAAAATCCTGAATACGAAATATCGTTCCCAATTTCAATACATCCTTAAGGTCATTATAGGTGATTACGTCAAAATTAGCAGTTATAATATGACCATGATCGTGATCAACATAGAGGCTAGAAGTACATTGACATGTCAGATTATTATATAGGTTCCGATTTTTATTTAATAGTATTATAGTTAAAAATTTTACGTCCAATAGGAATAACATATCGATGAGTGATAGAGACCATCGTATTAGAAATGGGAAAATAATGAGCTTGACTTTTTAATATTCGATTAAAAGACAT
>OX578142.1:19899705-19941067 GCA_951213105.1 Amaurobius ferox | reverse complement strand
AAGAAAAAATAAGCGAGAACAGGAGTGACCATATGATTTGCATAGAATGGCAGGGGTGGATTGCGACACCCCTTTCCCGCTTAAAGCAGCTTTTACGACCCGGGCAACGCTCACGGCACCAATGTAACTCAATGGTCAATCTCCCACATGTGCAAAGACAGAAGCACCCGAACGGACACAAAAGCAAAGATGGAACCAAGCATGGAAGAGATACACCCTACAATCCAGCTTGAAAACACAACATTTTATAAGGGAAAGTCGCACATGCGCGATAAGACTTCATGATGATAGGATCGCAGATATGAAAATATATATGATTAAGAATACTCATTTAGAATCAAACAATGCACAATTTCTTTCTTTGAAAAAGGAATAGTAATAATGTTGTAAAAAATATCTAGGGTAAAATTAATACTATTATCAATGTCCCGTAACATTGATAATAGTATTAATTTTTTAGATTTAACATTATATAAACTTTCTAATGGTAAAGTAGGTTTTAAATTATATGATAAAAGAAAAGCATTTAATTTTAAAATAAATTACATTATTAATTGGCATTCTTGTTTGCATAGAAATGTTTTTAGGAACATTATCATAAATTTTTTAACAAGAAGCAAACGTTTAAATAGCAGTGTTGAAAATCGTTATATAAGTGATCTGAATTATCTAGAAGAAGCAATCGTAATGGGTTACCCTCTACGTTTTCTCTGTGATATATTGTGTAAATTTTACGGCATAACCGTAACCGAGTGTTACGACTTGTATTTAAGTGGAAGAGAGCTTTCTGTCTGAGATAGTATTGGACAGCGGCTGCATTGTAAAGGTCATGGTTGACTGTCCGAGGGAGATAAGTAGGTACAAAGTAAGAGTCTTTTACATTTCGGTGAGGTGTATGCGTGGCTTGTTTTTCTTGATATATTGGTATTGGATGTGGGTCATTTTTGTAGTATTTTGTGTTTCTGTTTGGATGTAGTAAAACGCGTAGTCTTTGTATAGGTTAGGGAAAGTATAGGTTTTTCAACTTTTTTCTTTTTTACATTTAAAGTATTAGTATATGTACTTGGTTGGCGACATTGTATCCGCTTCCGGGAGTGTCGTCATGACATAAAGCTGGCTAAACCGGGAAGTGGGGGTCACAATCCCCCCCCGGCGAAATTTTGATACAATGTCATTCTTCTTTTTTCTTTTTCTAATTATTGAGTTATATATATATATATATATATATATATATAATATATATATATAATATATATATATATATATATATATATATAATATATACACATATATATATATATATATATATATAATATATACATATATATATATATGTGGGAGCTGGGTCAGTACAAACAGCACCTACTGACTCCACCACCCACAACTTCGTGATCGTAATTTCAAAATGCCAAAGAGACATATATTTAGCATATTTAATCTCTTAAAATTTATCAGCAAAACCACCAGGTTCAAGATCTAAAGGAGTTCCCAGTTTAGGGGAATTAAACCCTAAATGATGTACAGTGAGTAAAGTAAAACGTAACACAAATAACAAGGCTCATTTGTCACTCAAATTAAGAATTTATTTTAGATTTTTCAAAGAAATCAATATATGCATTTTATCTTTCAATTATTAATCAGAACTTCAGAGCTTCACTTATATTAGACAAATTCAACTAATGCTCTGGTAAAAATTATATTGCAAACAATAATCAATTTAATTGTTACTTATAAGATTTAAGTATGGATCAAAAATAACCATAAATATATTTCAAACATGAGCCTATAAAATTTAGTTTCCATTATGCCAGTGCTGCCTCGGAATCATTGATTCCGGTAAAAAGAAAGGTTACCTTGTCTCTTAATTTACTAAATTTGGAGCAACAGATTCGCATCAGGTAATCACGGTTTTGAGGCGGGATTTCAAAATGTTCTCAGGGAGAATTGTCGAGGAAAAATCCAAAATCTTTAGGATTCGGTCGTCAGATTATTATGCATCAAATCGAACAATAGCTGATCGACAACTTCAAAATCCGGAGTCGATGTCGGATAAGTTTCCTGGAATAAAAAATATAATTTAGAAAAATTGCATCAGAATATTTAGTAATGGGTTCCAGGCTCCTCTTCTTCAGCTCCAGAAAAACCAGGGCGGACTCCTTTTTAACCAAAAACCCCTCTCTGGCAGCTTAGCCATTTTCGGCCAAATCTTTCTTTGTCTAACAAAATGTAGACAAATTCTTCAAGCGACCTCCATCGACGGGATCTCCAGCTCCAAGAGAAAAAGTATGGGTCGCTCGAGCCCACGCAAAAAGGTTCTCCTTCGCTTTTCGCCTCTTCCTGATTGGACCGCGCGCTCTCCTGGCAACATGCGAGCAAAACGTCACGCATCTCGGCCAGACACAAATCCTAGACGCTCTCAACGAATTCACGACCAAATGCGCTTTTCAATGCAATTTCAATGGAAACAAGTGTTAGCGAAAAACACAGCACAGGCACGAACGGAGAGAAGGATGTTTCTCTCGCAGAAAAATAAGAAAGGCTCATGGCGCAGAATTGCGACATGACAGCTCTCCCCTTCTGGGAGGCAAAAATTTTCCGAACACAGTGAGGAAAATTTTTCTCTCACTTAAAACACAAAAATTTACAAAGAGTTTTAGGAACCTGTAAGTGTAAAATAATTTAAAACAAAATTTTGGGCGAGAAAAGTGCGATCGTTCACCTCTCTCAAAAGCAACAACACTGTAGATCTGAATGACTGGCCAAGCCACTCATCACCACAGGTAAAGACCAAAAGAAAACCAAAAGGATGACAAGGCGTCACCACATCTTAAAGGAACCTTTACAAAAATTCACATTTAAATTACACTAAAATTCAGAAGAAAATTTGTCAAGGCACTTTGCCTGACAACACAATATCTCAATCGACAACATTGAGATCAACCAGGTGATATGAAAAATAAAATATGATATAATATGAATTTATAAACTTAACAATATAAACAATTAAAAAAATTTCAAACAATTGTCACTTTCAAAACACACAAGTGACACAAAATTTCTTAAGGATTACATATTTTGAAAATTAATTTAATTTAAATTTGTCATAATCAGGTAATGAGATTCTTTACTCATTCAAAAATTTGTCTCACTCTTTGAGAACAAGGTCACTTTCAATATTTCCATTTTTCAATTTCAATTTTTCATTTCAAAACTTTCATTTAATCTTAGCTTTCACTTTAAATTACTTTCAAATTCAACATATTAACTTTAAATTACATTTATCTTCAATTTTTCAACATTTCACTTTTCATCATTTATTCAACAAATTTAACATTAACTTTAATTCAACTTCTTTTTGTCATCAAGACAATTCAGAATTTTCTCATTCTGACACACTTTCATAAATTACTTTAAATCATTCATTTATATTTACATTATTTAATTTATCTTAAAATTTCAATTTACTTTACTTTTAACCACTTTCACTCTGAAATAACTCAACAAGTGACCACTTCATGTCACAAAAGAAAAATTTACATTTATATACATTTGTCTACTGAGAGAGAGAAGGAGAAAAATTTCTCCTGAAATTCACGTCAGTTGTGTAAAAGAGCAGAACCACATCTAAAGAGCAAACTCAGCGGGGACTAACGAGTTGCCAAATTAGAAAAAGGGAGGTGTAAAAAGAAAAAAAATACTCGCGTGCAGGAAGCGATTGCAGCAGAAACAGGACGCCAGGACATGCCTCAGAAGCAACGGATATCATCAAAATTTTTGGACAGCTTGCGCTGATCCCATCATCGTCATCATCATCATCTTCATCATCATCATCCTCACAGCTTCACCAGCTTCCCACCTGGCCAATCACAACCCTCCTAGGTAGGCTCGGAGCAAGTTTTCGTCCAGGACTCCAGTCCTGCCACAAAAGTTCGGAACTTTAATTTGCTAAGCTGCTTCTTCGTCTGTGATCCAATGTAAATATGTCCATGTTTGCGTCCACCAGCCAGCTTTCAGAAAAGGAGGTTGCAGCATAAGAATATGATGACTAACTGAAATGTGTGTAGATGTTTGAAAACTGCTGGTCAAAAACAAACAACAATGTGAAATGGAATTTCAAGAGAACAGAATTTCAACAAAACATCAGCCAAAATTTTTCACCTCTCTCAGCAACAAAGTTTCAAAAACATTTTTCAAAGGAGATCATTTACCTTTGATCTTCAAAAAAAATTTCATTAAATTTTCAAAAATTTTCAATTTCAAACTTTTCATTTTCACTTTCGAATTACTTAAATTCTTTATATTTACTTTATTTTAATTTCAATTTTTAATTTCAATTCTATTTTAACAAATCATTTAGTTTCCAATATTTACTTTTTCAAAATTCAAAATTTTCTTCAGAATTCAAAATTTCCTCCCTTTTACTTAGGGGAACAATTCAATTACCAACACCATTTAAATTATTTTCATTCATGAACTTAACAAATAATCAAACATTTTTTTACAATAAAACACATCAATATAATCAAAGTCAATCAAAACAAGACTCTCGAAAAATTTTAAAGTCCAAGGAGAGTCAATTAACAAATTTACTTATTATTTAATTTATAATATAAACATTCATAAATTATAGTTCACAAAATCAATTACTTTTACTTATTTACTTTTTTAACTTAAATGCAAGATTTCCAATAAATTTTAAAATCACAACAATTTTTTCATAAATTCTATTTTAAAAGACAATATTGAAATATAAAAACTTAAACAAGTATAAACTTTAACTAAAAATGAAATCTTTTCTTGCAAAATTTAATTTCTGAAAAATTGTGAACTCAACCAAAATTTAATATTGTGAAAATCTTTGATTCCTCAGATTATAAGGTGTACGTGTATTTCTGTTTGTTATGTAATACTGATTTTGGTGTGGTGTATAACTATTTCTAAAGTTATTGTTGTAAATGATTCTTCCATTTCCTCTATTATCAAAGTTATTTGAATTATTTCTCTGAACATATTGTTGATTTTTATTAGCATGAAAGTTTGATCTAGTATGAACAGCATTTTCATTTACCCTTTTATTTGGCAAATTAAATCTTACTCTTTTCACAGTTTTTTTGTTTTGAGATCTTTCTGCAGGATTCGCTAAACACGATTTTAGTTTCACAGAGTCTTTCTCAGCGGTGATCACAGGAGTAAGTTTATTTGGCTTAGAGTTCAATTTTTGACTTTCATGAGTTTGTTTTGAAAATTTTTGCAATTCCTCTCTTCTTGGAGGTAAAAGAGTCAGTCTGTTCACATGAACCAGTTGTTCATTTTTGGGATTCATTACATGTTTTATTAAAAAATTGACAGCAGAAGTTTGTTTTATCACTTTAAAAGGGCCTTTATTAAAGGAGCTCAGTTTTCTTGACTGGCCTTGAGGTAAAAAGGGAGTGTAAAGATACACTAAATCACCAATTTTAATATTAGGCATCTTTGCTTTCTTATGCTGTTGTAAGATTTGTGAATTTTCGGCTTTTTCTAAGTTACTTTTTACTACATCATATGTTCTTTTACGTCGGAATCTCATGTCTTCACCATAATCATATGTTGATTCATATGTCGGAGGTTTAAATCCAGCAATCAAAGTATTTGGAACTGTTAAATCTCTACCATAGAGTAAATAAGCAGGCGATTCACCCGTAGAAGCATGTATGGCATTTCTATGTGCTAATAAAGCAAAATGGATCAATTTGTCCCAGTTATCTTTATCGTTATATGCAATATTTTTCAAGGATCTGATCAAAGTACCATTTAATCTTTCAACACAACCGTCTACAGATGGCATGTAGGCAGTAGTAGTATTCTTTATTATTCCTAATTTCTTATAAAAACATCTAGCTGTTCTAGAAACAAAATTCGTCCCTTGATCCGAGACGATGAATTTAGGTATACCATGCTGAGCCATGTAGTGCTCTAAGCAATTCAAAATATCTTCAGTTTTAATTGAAGCCAAGGGATATGCTTCAGGCCATCTTGTAAAATAGTCAGTTATCACAAGAATAAATTTATTTCCAGATCTTGATATAGGTAATGGTCCGACACAATCCATAGCTATTCGCTCAAATGGATATGTGGATCTTGAAAATTTTTGTATGGGCGCTTTGTTATTTCTAAAACCACGATTTACCACACAAATTTCACATGAGGCTACATAATTTTGTGTTTGGGAATACATTCCCTGCCAAAAATATTTTCTACTTACAGAAGCTAAAGTTCTTCTAAATCCACAATGTGCGTAAGTAGGGCAATCATGATGCAGCCATAAAATTTCAGACACAAGTTCCTGCGGAACAACAACTCTTTCTTGTTCTTGGTGTCTACGCTTAGGGTGTCTATGAGTACACCACAGTATATCATCTTTTCTAAAAAATACCAAAGTTTGTGGGTAAGGTTTTATGTTTTTATCTAAGAGATCTATAATTTTATTGCACCTTGGGTCAGATTTTTGAGCATTCTTAATTCTTATGAGCAAGGTAGGACAAGTAAATGTTTGTTCCAATTGACCACTTTGCATGTTATTTTCATTTTGAATTTCACTTTCATTATTATTAACAGCACAAATTTCATTTGCTTCATTTGTATTGACTGGATTCAAATTGATTTCTGATTCTCTTCTATTGCTACTATTAGTATTGTTTACATTATTAGAGCTTTGAGAATTTTGATTTAAACTTGGAAAATTTTGATTAACATTCTGATTTATAACTTTATATTGTGACACAAATCTTTGTGGAATATTGTCAATAGTATTTGTACATTCATCTACATTTCTCGACATATAATCAGCAACCACATTTGCTTTTCCTGGTTTATGTACTATTTGATAATCAAATTGTGATAGAGACGCAATCCATCTAGCCAATCTAGATGTAGGATCTTTTAATTTAAATATGAATGAAAGGGATATCTGGTCACAAAAAATTGTAAAAGGTTTTCCAATTAAATAGTGTTTATAATAGTTAGTAGCCCATACAACGGCTAATGCTTCTCTTTCGACAACGCTGTATGATTCATAGAATGATATGGATTTTTTAAATGGATATTTTAATTTATGGTTATTTTAAATGAATATTTGAATTTCTGGATATTTTAAATGGACATTTCAATTTTATGGATATTTTAAGTGATGGAACGATGGATATTTTAATTTTATGGATATTTTAAATACCATATGGTCATTATAAAATTAAAATTAGCGCACGGGAATCGCACTCGGTAGATCCGGGTTCGATTCCCGCCACTGCCTAAACTGCCTCCGTGTTCAGGCGGTGTACGATCACATTAAACATGTGGGTCCGTAAGTCCTTCCGAGAGGTTGTTGGTAGGGGAAGGAGGGTACGGTCCCAGTGGATACCTCTCCCACTGGGTTCCGGTCTAAATTGGGTGAATAAAAAGAAAGTTGTGGAGAATGTCGCGGAGGGCGAAGTAACCCAGTGGTTAGAGCGCGGGATTTGCACTTGGTAGGCCCGGGTTCGATTCCCTCCACTGACAAAACTGCTGCCGTGTTCACGCGAAGTACGATCACGTTAAACATTTGGGTCCGTAAGTCCTTCCGAGAGGTTGGTGGTAGAGGAAGGAGGGTACGCACCCTGTGGATGACTTTCCCACTGGGTTCCGGTCTAAATTGGGTGAATAAAAAGAAGGTTATGTAGATTGTCGCGGAGGGCGCGGTAGCCCAGTGGTTGGCGCGCGGGAATTGCACTCGGTAGGCTAGGGTTCGATTGCCGCCACTGCCAAAACTGCTGCCATTTTTACGCGGAATACGATCACGTTAAACATGTGGATCCGTAAGTCCTTCCGAGAGGTTGTTGGTAGAGGAAGGAGGGTACGGACCCTGTGGATGCCTCCCCTACTGGGTTCCGGTCTAAATTGGGTGAATAAAAAGAAGGTTATGGAGATTGTCGCGGAGGGCGCGGTAGCCCAGTGGTTAGCGCGCGGGATTTGCACTAGGTAGGTCCGGGTTCGATTCCCGCCACTGCCAAAACTGCCGCCGTGTTCAGGCGGAGTACGATCACGTTAAACATGCGGGACCGTAAGTCCTTCAGAGAGGTTGGTGGTAGGGGAAAGAGGGTACGGTCCCTGTGGATGCCTCCCCCACTGAGTTCCTGTCTAAATTGGGTGGCACTTCCTGGTAGGTCGTTCCTTCTGGTAGGTCGCGCCAGCGAGTGTGCCACGGTTAGAATTTGCCACGGTCAGAATTTTCAAGGGTAGCGAACAGGCTGGTCGCCAAAGGCGGCTAGTATATAATATGTATATATATATATATATATAATATATACACATATATATATATATATATATATATATATATATATATATATATAATATATACATATATATATATATATATATATATAATATATACATATATATATATATATATATATATATATATATATATATATATATATATAATATATATATATAAGAAAAAAATGGTTTGAAGATCCAATGAAAGAAAAGTGAGAATCTGTAAAACGAAAATTCAAATATCTAACAGGCTTACGAAATAATATATATATATATATATATATATATATATATATATCCCCCTAAAAATTATCCAATCATCTAGAAATTTCGCATGCAAATTCCTTTATACCAAGCATGCAAATGATTAAATTTGCAAGGCCAATGAGTATTAACTTCGATCATAGCGCGCGCTTATACTGCGCAACTAGCATCCTATGAAACAGGTTTAAAATGTGGACGGTTTATCTTTACTAGTTACGCATTTCCATCCAAATGGAACAGTCAAAACCCATAACTGTGGCATTTGGGACACGGAAAACCCTCGTACCTTCCAAGAGATCCCATTTCACTCACCGAAAAGTTACAGTCTGGTGTGGATTCACAGCCACATTCATTCTTGGACCTTTCTTTTTCGAAGAGGCTACTCCCAATGGTCCTGTTACATGAACCATGACGGCCAGGAGGTACAAAACATGCTCGAAAATTTTGTTGCACCCCAACTGCAACAGCACCAATATCTTGATTCAATTACCTTTATACAAGATGGAGTGGCTCCACACTTTGGAATCTGTGTACAGCAGTTTCTTCGGCAACATTTTACTAATGATAGAGTAATTAGTCGTGCGTTTCCAACAACCTGGCCATCTCGTTCTCCAGATCGTAATCCCTGTGATTTTTGGCTTTGGGGATACTTAAAAAGTCTTGTTTATCGAGGACGTCTGGTAACCTTGGCAGTTTGTAAGACAGTATCACTCTGCATGTGAGAAGCATCTCAATCGACCAATTCCGCTGTTGAACAAGCTGTCCACAGGCTGCAGATTTTACATCTTGAAGATGGGAACCATATTGAGCAGCATTCGCTGCATCGGTAAAGTCCCTGTGATATGAATGTTTGGTACGTTCGAATAAAATGTGTTACAAATGTGTATTTTGTGTCTTTTCAGCATATTTTCTGTTGTACAGCGCTACCTATCGGTGTTTTTATCGGTGTTTCTGGAACTAATTTTTTTTCGCGTAATCCCTTTCCCCATGTCTTGAATAGTAGGTTCAACAATTTTGGAGACTTTACACTGAGTAGTTCGATGTATAGAGAACTCAGAGTAGGGGGGTTTTAATTCTGACCACCCGGTATATATATATATATATATATATATATATATAAATATAAATTAGTAAATCCAAAGTTAGAATGTATGTAGTAACTCATAATACACTATTCCAAAATTTTCTACAAAATACAAAGAAATATAAGAAATTAAGACATATAGAGGAAATAATAAAGCGTAATGCAGGTCATAAAGACAAAGACAATCAACAATTTTCAAAAATGAGGAATTCAAATAAGAAAACAAAAAAATCAAGCAAAAAATCTTGCACATGGAAGAGATTTAGGCTTACGATATGTTCATTTCGAAAAAATTCTCTACGGGTCCATATATCCTCTCGAAATGAACACAAAAATGCTTGTTTCTGAAACAGAAGATAGATTTTATCTATAAACTTGTGTTATATGGACGACAAGCATATAGAATGGAACAATAAAGGAAACATAAATACCTCAAAACACATCTCATCATCGCAACCATAACGAGCAAAATATGACTAGAGCAATGTTGCTATATGCCAAAAAGAAAAAATGTAATTTGCTGTTGCCAAAGAGAGTAATAAAAACAGCACTGCGCAAAAGCAATAAAATGAGTTATTCATCAGTTAAAGCTTCAAGATAAAAAGATGAAAATATAATTTCAAGAGAATGAAGAAGTACGGCTAAAATAAGATAATAAGGGGAGAATAAGAGAATTTTAGGCTAATCGAAACTTATTAACTATACTATTTACTAAATAAGCAGGATATTGATACACTTTACTGGTAATTTTGAGGTTATTAATGTGCAAAGCATGAAATTTTTTATCTGATAATCTATAAATTCTAAAAAGTTGATTAAGTATAATATTTCTAAACAATTGAATCGAGTTGCAGCAATTAAAAGGTAATAATTTATTAATATTAAATTTAAAAAAAATCTTTTTTATCATATAAATTAGTAACTATCCCAAGAGCAGGTTCTATAATTAGATTTAAATCCAAATAATAAATATTATTACTAATAGAAGTTTCATTAGGTATTAATTCCAAATTATCCGGATAGAAATCTATATCTATAACATAGTTATCAGTAAATACAAGACAAATCAGATCATCTACATATCTATAAATTTTATAATCTGTTGAAGTAAAGAATTTTTCATATTGATATAGGTATAAATTAGCTAATATACTGCTACTACAGCCACCTTGTGGAACACCTGAGACTTGTAAGTATAATTTATTACCTTGAAAGATATAATTATTGAAAAGAACAAAATGGAGAAGCTTAGGAAAATTGGTAAATTTAGTAAGATTAGAATGATTAGTAATATAAGCATTATATAAAGCTAAAATGACATCATATAGATCAGTGATCTTAATATTATTAAAAAGATCTTTAAAATCAAAAGTTTGAAATCCTATTATTTTACCAAGCGTTTTTAATTTATTTTTTAATTCTTTACTGTTATTAAGAATGATGTAGCTATCACCAGAATCTCGTAAATTACTATTTAGTATATATATATATATATATATATATATATATGTATATAATAGTTTTTGAAGGGGTTTATATTGGGAATTTTATTTGAAATTCGTGATGTAAATTTTATTCATTACCTAGTGTCCAGTCTATTATTATTATGAATTGGGATAATTATAGATCGACAAACATTGACCAATTAAGCGTTATAGACGATTTGGAAGAATACCATACCTACTCTCAATCTAAATCATATTCCTTCAATAGATGCAATAATCTTAGGTGCAAAACTTGTCCTTATGCTGACCCATTACAAATTAATAATAATTCCACTGCAAAGTTTTTAATTGCATATACAAACTTAATTGTACTATTTGTAACTTATCCTATATTAGCCAAACCAGCAATCCTTTACATCTGAGAATGATTGTCCACAGAGATCATATTAAAAAATTTGACCATAAAGTCTTTAATGATCTCCCTACTAAAAATCAATTTCAATATCAGCACTTTGCTACACACGGATTTAAAAATGCATCCCTTCATATTTTAGATATTAAAATTTCACTCACTGATAGATTAGTATTTGAAAATTATTACTTTAAAAAATATAAAACTCTCTTCCCCTATGGCTTAAATCAAATTTATAATAATAATAATGTTGTTAACAATAGTTTTGAATACAATTCTAATAAATCTTTAGTATATAAACATCTTTTTTAGTATTCAAAGTCATCAACTCCTAGTTAAAAGCGATATAAGCGTGGCATAGGAAAAAGTAACTTAAGTAAAACTATTGATTACAATGCAGACATTTTGAAATAACAATATAATTATTCTCAAACTTTCAATTTTCTACCTGTTAGAACTTGGTTATATAAAGTCAGCAAAAGCAAATTAAGTATTGTTTATACTAATTTTTTAAAATTAAAATTAACTCATGAGCATTTTAAACATTTATTTTATGATTTGCTTCTTTCACGTACAAATTTCTTAAATTACCACCTAATCCATTCACCAAATCCACATACTAAAATAGCTTACTGTGTAATTTCTTTTAAACACCCTATTCTTAATTCTCTTAACTTCAATAATTTATTTGCAAAACATCAGCACTTGTTACCAGTAACTGATATCAAAGTACAAAAATCATTCAAATATAATTTACCAATTGGAAGAACTATTTACAATTACAATGAAGTTTCCAGGACATTAAACTCCGATGATCTTACATCATGTGTATGCAGCAATCAAAATCTTGCCCCTTATGTCAACTCCTCTCATGTACACATTATTACTGGGGATCTCAGTATAGTTCCGGATGATATACTTAGGGATATTATGAATAAAGATTCTAAATTTCGCATTCCATTCTGCCATCACCCTAAACAACTTCTTCAGTCGCTCTCATTTGATTTTGATAAATTCATATATCAACTTGCTTGTTCACATTCCATTTCTCTTGAAGCATTCCATCTATGGAAGTATACTACCTTACATCTACTTAAAAATGTTATTATAAACATTAAATTAACGAATCCTAGGTATCCTTATAAACAACTCCTATCTGCTATTAAAGAACTACAACAACATTTTGTCATAACTTATGTAGATAAAGCTTCTAATAATTATGCCATCATTTGTAAAAAATATTATGTTTCTCTGTTACAGAATTACTTAAAAAATAATCAAATTTTTAAAGCCATTAATAATCAGTCTATCAAAATCAAAACTAAAATGCTAAAATTATATACACAATTAAATATTAATTGCAAGTTTTTTAAATTTCCTTATGTTACTTTGGTTCCTAAATTCCACAAATCACCTCTCAGTTTTAGAACAGTCACTTGTGGACATAATACCTTTACCACTACAGCTAGTAAGTAATTCTTAACTGTTTAAATAGAATTAACGAATCTCTTCAATTTAGGAATTCAGGATATTTCATTTTGAACAATAGTTTTGATTTTGTTAATCACCTTAGCAAGTTTCCACAAATTCTTGGTTTCCAAACCTTTGATTTTAAAGACCTATTTAATAATATTGTCATTAAAGATTTATATAAAGTTATTATCTCTCTTTATCATTACTATATATCTTCCAATCATGTTGCTTTTAATGTCAAAAATTTTCCTATGCTCTTGCACTTTGTGTTATACAACAATTATATTATCCAAGGTGATAACATTTATTTACAAACATCTGGTGTATCACAAGGTGGCTGTAGTAGTAGTATTCTCGCTAACTTATATCTTTATTATTATGAATGTCATTTTAACTCTAATTCATATATTATATATAGATATGTTGACGACTTAATTTGTATTATCATTGATGATTCCTATCCCATTAATATTGATTTTTACCCTTCTAACCTAGAATTAATTCCTAATGAGCCTAGCGTTAGTCAAACTGTTAATTTTTTAGACCTAAATTTAGATATCCTCAATAATCATGTAATCACCAATCTATATGATAAAAAAGATTCTTACAACTTCACTATCATAAAGCTGCTATCATATCAATCTTGTAATTCTATTCAATTGTTTAGAAACATCATTTTAAACCAGCTATTTCGAATACATCGACTTTTTGATCCTCGGTTTCACTTTCTCCACATCAATAATCTTAAACGCATTTGTCAAAATTACCAATATCCGGAAGTATTTGTAAATAATATTATTAATAATTTCAAATATACCACGTAATAATTTTACACATGCATTATTTATCGTTGATTGGTTAACTCATTTTTGAGAATTCACCCATTCCTATCACCTAACTTACCACTTGGCCTGAGTCTAATACTGTTTACTATGTTTGAAAGTCTCCATACATATTATGTATCGTTCAAATGTATTCATTCCGGTACCCACTCGCATTGACGAAGTGAGGTGAAATGCTCAGTCGCCAGTTCAACTTACACGTGGTAGCAATGCTTGTGAGTTCATATTTCTGTTCGAGGAGGTATTATTTATTTAGGGGGATATATTATATATATATATATATATATATATATATATATATATATATATATATATATATATATATATATATATATATATATATATATATATATATATATATATTATATATATATATATATATAATATATCCCCCTAAAAATTATCCAATCATCTCGAAATTTCGCATGCAAATTCCTTTATACTAAGCATGCAAATGATTAAATTTGCAAGGCCAATGAGTATTAACTTCGATCATAGCGCGCGCTTATACTGCGCAACTAGCATCCTATGAAACAGGTTTAAAATGTGGACGGTTTATCTTTACTAGTTACAGGCATTGCAGCTCTGTGGAAACACAACCAATAATGCCATTACCACGTTGCCGAAGACCTTATAAGCAATTAGACAAGCTCGAGCGTGGTCGTATAGTCGGGATGAGTAAAGCTGGCTTGTCATATCGAGCAATAGGCCGCCACCTGCATCGAACGGACACTGCTGTGCAAAGGCGCTGGCAGCAGAGGTTGCTGCAAGGAACTCATCGACGGAATGAAGGCTCTGGAATGCCAAGTTGCACGAATGCGAGGCAAGATCGGATGATTGTGCGATGTGCCCGAACAGACCCAAAGGCATCATTGGCCGCCATCTCACGTACAACAGGCTCTTCCATATCACCTATGGTACCTTCCACCATTTCACGGCGCTTGGTTGATGTGGGGTTACGCTCACGGCGGCCTTTAAGACGTCTGGCCCACAATATTGACTCCACAACATCGACAGAGTCGTTTGGAGCGGTGTCATAGCCGAGCATCATGATTGCCAGCAGACCGGCATCGCATAGTTTCCAGCTATTAATCACGCTTCAGTCTTTCAGCAGACAAAATTCGGGTAGGTGTGTGGAGGCGCCAGGGCCAACGGTCCCAATCATCCTTTGTTTTACACAGGCACACAGCTATTACCCTTGTGTGATGGTGTGGGGTGCTATCTCTTACGACAGTAGGTCGCCTCTAGACATCCTGTGTACAACTTTAACAGCTCAACGATATGTTGATGACATCCTGCGGCTGTTTGCGTGACCCTTCATGGCAAGTCATTCTGGGGCCATTTTCCAAAAAGATAACACCACGCCACATAAGGCTCGCATATCTGTGGACTGTCTCCATGCTGTTGAGACCAATCGAGCATGTATGGGACATGCTAGCTCGCCAGATTCAGGCTTCCGAACATATAGCAGATCTGGAGAAATAATTGAGGAATGCCTGACAGAATGTATCGCAGGATGGCATTAGAAAATATTATTACTTATTACCTAGACGTACAAAAACAAGCATTGCCGCCAAGAGGGTTTTCACTAATTACTGATTTGAAAATTCAATGTGCAATTGCTATCCATTGATGTGTCTGTCCTGCGGTCTTGATGTTATAATCATTTCTTTATAGGTGTTTGAGTTGTATGCATATTTAATTTCAATAAAAACGGCCACTTTCTTCATGGTTCTTCGTTTTTTTTTGCAAAAGAGTGCATATATATATATATATACACCCTAATTAATATAATTTTAAATATATGATTATATAAAAATGTAAAATAAAAATATAAATTAATTTTTTTTTGAAAAACTATAAATTTTAAAATAAGGTACGTAAATATTTAATATTTTGAAAATTATTTTCGCTAAAAATATGAAATTTTAGCTAGTTTGATACTACGATTGGAGCCCCATTTTAATGGTGTTAATGGCATACTCGTTTATTCATTTCTTCTGTGAATCAATTGTTTAGCAAGATTTTTCTTTCTTTCTGATTCTTGTCCATCCTGTTTTCCTTAATCTTGACAAATCAACCCTCGCTCAGAGAAGCTTCACTAGGCCTCGAAGAAGATCGACTTCATATTCTTCTTTACCGTCTCCAAATTTAAAGCAAGGCTCATTGGTATTTCTCCACTTCTTTCTTTTATTTATTTTTCTTCTTCATCTGACTTGCTCACCTATCCAGAGTAGTGATTTTTTGAGTATGTACTTTGTTCTACATTATATTTAGTAGTAATTGGACTTTCTAGAAGAGCCACTTTTACAAATTGTTAGATGCAGGCGTGCGTCGAAGACCCCAGTATGGTTGCGGAGTAACAAAGTAATATTCGAGCTTTAATTATTAATATACAAGTAAATGCTCATTTTATAGCTTTAAGTATCATTGCTTCAGCTGCGCGCTCATTCCAGGCGGCCCAAACTTCTGCAGAATTAAATTTTTATAGCCGCATACACCAGTGGGTCGGCTCCTAAGTTAGGCATAATCAACTAATTAAAACACAAATCAACAAATCTGAGTAAACAAGACCATAGTTGGGGTAGAGCTCTGAATCGAATTCCCAGGTTTAACCACTGGGCTATCCCGCCTCAGCGTCTTCATAAAAGCATACTACGTGGCTATTATTCGACGCCATTTTTCCTGTTCAACTGATAGAATGAACTTCACTTCTATGGCAGGAAGATCATATGGTGTCTCTTCCACTTTCATGAACTTTCCAGATATTGGAGCTTTCCCTAGTGTTGTTTCAACTTTATGATCATGTATTGTCCAAATTGTATCCTAATAAATTCATTTCTTTATTTTTAACAATGTTGATTTCTTTCAGCTCTTGTTCCTTCTTTAAACTTCATCTCGAAGATTCAAAATTTCTGGGACGTTGCACCCACATCATATTTCTCTATTATGAATCAATAATATGCACTAATATATTTATACTACGAATTCGCTCCCTCTCTCACTCAATTATAGTATACATATATTTATAGCAGTATATTTATATTATAAATATATATTTATACTCTACTTGAGAGATAGAGCTACTCTATTTAACGTTTTACTACATTTATTGCATTTTTCAGGGAACAAAGTACTTCAGAATGAAATACAAATAGTACAAAAAATCACGATATAAATAAAATTCTAGTAAATTCCAAGGAAAATAATCCAATATGATTTATTGTAGTAAGGAATTTGTCTTGCGTGATTAGACGGAGCAAGTAATGGCACTTTATTACTCAATCAGCTAATGGAAGATGTTATTTCAATTGAACGTATTGAACGCTTTCTTCCATCGAAATAAATTGAGTTAAAGCACTTGAACTCTGCGCAGTATTTCAATGAAACGCTATTCATTACATTTATTCAATTTTTGTTAGGGTTTACTGGTTTAAGATCGTTAGTATCACATGAATGCCACTCTAAATAATTCTCTTCTAGTTGACAGACTACGATACTCGTGTGAATGAAAATAATTCGATTGAGGTAAATGATTTTAAAATAAGATACATTTTTAATCCGTAATTCGCGGTTTTTGAAATTAAACAATAGGAAACATTTTTAAATTATCATAAATACATAGGTGTGTGCAAATACTTAAATATGAGAAAATTTGATAATTTACATTTATCAATTAAGATTTCTTTTCCATTTGAATTTAATCATTATTAATTGTATTCCAAACGTGATAGCTGACTGTTTAAATACTTGATCGAAATATTTCTTGTTTTTATGTAGAAGATACAGTTTACTGTTTTACATTTTTGTATTTTTATAAAACAGTAAACATTAAAAAAGTCGTATATGTCGTAAGCAATGAAAATATTTAATTACAGTAACTACAACTGCTAAGTAATTGAAATTTTCGCTAACAAGTAATATTAATCTTAAGCTGAAATATGATCAAAATTACTTGTTTCTATAGAATTCGTTACCATATATTTTCATACGCAATTTTAATTATATTTACGAACATTTTCCTTTATAGTCTGATAGCATTTAAGATACGGCACGCCATCTTCGATCGTAATATTGAACGCTTTGAATGCATTGATATCTCCAATATTACACGATTTGGCTTGGAAATTTGATTTCCATTTTGACGTTCTTGGCTATAAATTATATGCACCCAGTTGTCCTTGTTGGGGCAGAGAGGCATTTTGTCACACAAAATATAAGACGAAACCTTCATCGATTAATTGCTTGGAGCTCTAAGGTTTGATTTCATGGGATATTTTGGCGCTGTACTGTTCTTTCTATGCACACAAGGACTGCTTTGATGCAGACCTCAATTTTAAAGTAGATTTCCAACCATTACAGTCTTGTATAAATACACAAAATTCTCCGGAATCGGAAGCTCCGTTACTATGGATATGAAGAGTAAAGAGTGGGGACCATTTACACAGCAATTTTCTAACTATGCCTCATAAAATCTCACCATATTTTTCTCATAGAAAGAGTCCTTAACTGTTTATACCCCAAATTATGATTTTTTTCAAATGTTTATTTAATTATTTGCAGAATTGTATATTAAGGTCTCACTGAATGATAAAAATACCAATATTAAATCCCATTTACTATCAAAGTATTTAGAGTTATTGTATTTAAGGTTTAAAGATACCGTTTTGAATGTTTTTTTTTATTTGATTTCCCATCCAACTTTTTCGACCTATTTTAAGAACCGAAACATTTAGGCATTTTACAGTGAACGATGCGAACCATAAGATATTAATAGTGAATATTACTAGTGCACCAGTTCAAGTAGATATTAAATATGTTCACTATTGTAACATTAATTTGGTGAGAGTAGGTTGTATAATTTATGTCATTTCTTGAATTTATAATTATAAAAGTAAAGCAAAAATATTTATCTACCTGACAGACGCTGAAGTTGATTTTATGCCTTAGCGATGAAAATGCTGATTTTCAGCTATTTCTACTCGAAGAGGTGGACGGCCTACTGCATTTGTTACAAGCATTGATTCTTTGTGTGAAAATATTATTATTTTTTTTACTTAATGACTAGTGCATCAGTTATTAAAGATACCAAGGGGAATTCCTGGAATCTAAAATGATAATATAAATCTGATTTAAGCCAATATTACAGAAAAAACGGAATCAATTGAGAACATTCAAAAGCCTTCACTGCATTTCGCAACTTACATGAAATGCCCTATAAGTTTATGCACTAGAAAAAACTCTCTAATAAATATATAGACATAACTTACCTGCGAAATTTTAGATCAGGCATTGAATCAGTTCTATATACTCTTGACATTACATAGCGAAAAAAGAATATATCTGGCGTCGTTTTGTGATTCATGGATTGCAAAGTTTTTAATACTGAAAGTGGTACCTTTGTGATTTTCGCGAAATATAAGCACTTGACGTTATACCTGAGAACTGTGAATACCGTCTTTTCATAGTAAACATTGGTTATAATTCAATCTACAACTGCTTACTGGGTGGGACATACCAGTGGTTAGTGCTCGGGGATTGGAGTCGGACGACACGATTTGGATTCCCGGTCTGCCCCCTTGTTTATGCGGAGTACGGGCACGTTAAATATGTGAGTCCGTAAGTCCTTCAGCGAGGCTGGTGGTAGGGGAAGGAGCGTAGATCCCTGTGGATACCGCTCCCTCTGGATTTCGGTCTAAATTGGGTGGCACTTCCCAGCCGTCCAAACAGATACCTTACATATTCGGGTAGGTCAGACGATCTGCGTTGTCGGCGAAGAAGAAGTATCTACAGCATTTTGCATACAAACTTAAACCTGAACTTTATTTTTCAAACTGTAAATAAAATGTATTTGTATGTTTATTGCACTACTGCAGTATTTTAAATTTTAATATAATTATTATTGATATTTAATAATTCCTTATGGGGCTACTAAAAGGATGAATCTGAAGCTAATCACACTATTTATCATTTATGATGGATGACGTGTGAAGCGCATCGTGCGACTAATTCTCGCTGGATATTAATTATGACATAAACAGCAAATTCGTCTGGTTTCTTAACATTTTCTTATGCCCTTGGGATTCCACTAATTGAAATTGAAACATCAGAAACTGATTCTCCACTGAAGGTCATTAACATATAATGATTTGTGGACTTCAAATCTTGATCACTCTTTCGAAGTTTAATATGATATTTATGAAATCTGAAACAAAGGAACTGTGTCAAGATTCAATGTGCACTTTTCGTAATTATTCATGAGTTTGTTACTTTAAAAGATAAAAAGAAGTTAACGTTCCTTTACGCAGTGCTTCAACAATAATAGACATTTTTACAATGTTTAAATGTATAGGTACTAAAGTACTTTATAGTGAGTGCAGTGGTGACATTATAGGTACATCTGAGTATTTGGTGGAAATATATTTGCAAGAAAGGAAATCGAATTTAGATTATCCTATATGGGTTAGTTGCATTACAGGTACTGCATCATGACCCCTTGTTTCAGTCTCGTGCATATGGGTTAGTTGCATTACAGGTACTGCATCATGACCCCTTGTTTCAGTCTCGTGCATATGGGTTAGTTGCATTACAGGTACTGCATCATGACCCCTTGTTTCAGTCTCGTGCATATGGGTTAGTTGCATTACAGGTACTGCATCATGACCCCTTGTTTCAGTCTCGTGCATATGGGTTAGTTGCATTACAGGTACTGCATCATGACCCCTTGTTTCAGTCTCGTGCATATGGGTTAGTTGCATTACAGGTACTGCATCATGACCCCTTGTTTCAGTCTCGTGCATATGGGTTAGTTGCATTACAGGTACTGCATCATGACCCCTTGTTTCAGTCTCGTGCATATGGGTTAGTTGCATTACAGGTACTGCATCATGACCCCTTGTTTCAGTCTCGTGCATATGGGTTAGTTGCATTACAGGTACTGCATCATGACCCCTTGTTTCAGTCTCGTGCATATGGGTTAGTTGCATTACAGGTACTGCATCATGACCCCTTGTTTCAGTCTCGTGCATATGGGTTAGTTGCATTACAGGTACTGCATCATGACCCCTTGTTTCAGTCTCGTGCATATGGGTTAGTTGCATTACAGGTACTGCATCATGACCCCTTGTTTCAGTCTCGTGCATATGGGTTAGTTGCATTACAGGTACTGCATCATGACCCCTTGTTTCAGTCTCGTGCATATGGGTTAGTTGCATTACAGGTACTGCATCATGACCCCTTGTTTCAGTCTCGTGCATATGGGTTAGTTGCATTACAGGTACTGCATCATGACCCCTTGTTTCAGTCTCGTGCATATGGGTTAGTTGCATTACAGGTACTGCATCATGACCCCTTGTTTCAGTCTCGTGCATATGGGTTAGTTGCATTACAGGTACTGCATCATGACCCCTTGTTTCAGTCTCGTGCATATGGGTTAGTTGCATTACAGGTACTGCATCATGACCCCTTGTTTCAGTCTCGTGCATATGGGTTAGTTGCATTACAGGTACTGCATCATGACCCCTTGTTTCAGTCTCGTGCATATGGGTTAGTTGCATTACAGGTACTGCATCATGACCCCTTGTTTCAGTCTCGTGCATATGGGTTAGTTGCATTACAGGTACTGCATCATGACCCCTTGTTTCAGTCTCGTGCATATGGGTTAGTTGCATTACAGGTACTGCATCATGACCCCTTGTTTCAGTCTCGTGCATATGGGTTAGTTGCATTACAGGTACTGCATCATGACCCCTTGTTTCAGTCTCGTGCATATGGGTTAGTTGCATTACAGGTACTGCATCATGACCCCTTGTTTCAGTCTCGTGCATATGGGTTAGTTGCATTACAGGTACTGCATCATGACCCCTTGTTTCAGTCTCGTGCATATGGGTTAGTTGCATTACAGGTACTGCATCATGACCCCTTGTTTCAGTCTCGTGCATATGGGTTAGTTGCATTACAGGTACTGCATCATGACCCCTTGTTTCAGTCTCGTGCATATGGGTTAGTTGCATTACAGGTACTGCATCATGACCCCTTGTTTCAGTCTCGTGCATATGGGTTAGTTGCATTACAGGTACTGCATCATGACCCCTTGTTTCAGTCTCGTGCATATGGGTTAGTTGCATTACAGGTACTGCATCATGACCCCTTGTTTCAGTCTCGTGCATATGGGTTAGTTGCATTACAGGTACTGCATCATGACCCCTTGTTTCAGTCTCGTGCATATGGGTTAGTTGCATTACAGGTACTGCATCATGACCCCTTGTTTCAGTCTCGTGCATATGGGTTAGTTGCATTACAGGTACTGCATCATGACCCCTTGTTTCAGTCTCGTGCATATGGGTTAGTTGCATTACAGGTACTGCATCATGACCCCTTGTTTCAGTCTCGTGCATATGGGTTAGTTGCATTACAGGTACTGCATCATGACCCCTTGTTTCAGTCTCGTGCATATGGGTTAGTTGCATTACAGGTACTGCATCATGACCCCTTGTTTCAGTCTCGTGCATATGGGTTAGTTGCATTACAGGTACTGCATCATGACCCCTTGTTTCAGTCTCGTGCATATGGGTTAGTTGCATTACAGGTACTGCATCATGACCCCTTGTTTCAGTCTCGTGCATATGGGTTAGTTGCATTACAGGTACTGCATCATGACCCCTTGTTTCAGTCTCGTGCATATGGGTTAGTTGCATTACAGGTACTGCATCATGACCCCTTGTTTCAGTCTCGTGCATATGGGTTAGTTGCATTACAGGTACTGCATCATGACCCCTTGTTTCAGTCTCGTGCATATGGGTTAGTTGCATTACAGGTACTGCATCATGACCCCTTGTTTCAGTCTCGTGCATATGGGTTAGTTGCATTACAGGTACTGCATCATGACCCCTTGTTTCAGTCTCGTGCATATGGGTTAGTTGCATTACAGGTACTGCATCATGACCCCTTGTTTCAGTCTCGTGCATATGGGTTAGTTGCATTACAGGTACTGCATCATGACCCCTTGTTTCAGTCTCGTGCATATGGGTTAGTTGCATTACAGGTACTGCATCATGACCCCTTGTTTCAGTCTCGTGCATATGGGTTAGTTGCATTACAGGTACTGCATCATGACCCCTTGTTTCAGTCTCGTGCATATGGGTTAGTTGCATTACAGGTACTGCATCATGACCCCTTGTTTCAGTCTCGTGCATATGGGTTAGTTGCATTACAGGTACTGCATCATGACCCCTTGTTTCAGTCTCGTGCATATGGGTTAGTTGCATTACAGGTACTGCATCATGACCCCTTGTTTCAGTCTCGTGCATATGGGTTAGTTGCATTACAGGTACTGCATCATGACCCCTTGTTTCAGTCTCGTGCATATGGGTTAGTTGCATTACAGGTACTGCATCATGACCCCTTGTTTCAGTCTCGTGCATATGGGTTAGTTGCATTACAGGTACTGCATCATGACCCCTTGTTTCAGTCTCGTGCAGCCGTATGTGTTAAGAGAGGGGAACAGACATTTTCGTTTATGTGAGATATACTTGTTTTGTGCTTTTAATACTAGATGTTTAAATACCAGATAGTATGCCTTTTATTTACTTTCTTAATGTTCCTGTTTTCATATTTATTGCCTTCAAGCAAACAAACAAAGAGTAAAAATGAAGAGTCTCGTTTCTGATTTTTCAACTTATTTATTCCAGATAATGAAACCATATGAAAATTCTGAAAGAATCAGCTATAAATGCTGAGATAAAAAATTTAGAGGGACAGTGATCAACACATTATTTTGGTGATACCAAAAAGGAACGTACAATAGGAACGTACAAATCTAATTATCTCTTGATGTTGTGTGACTGACAGATACCGGAATTGTGAGTCTAGGAACGTACAGATAGAAATATCTCTTGATGGACCAAAAAAAATAATAAAAGTTCATAAAATCTTTGTTTTGCATTGAAAAACAATATATCATAGACAGATAAATATATTATTAACAGGAAAGATCAATCATGCATAAAGCATTGATTATGAAGCACATTACAACTGCAATGCAATTTTATTTAAACACCTCTAAAATGCGATATATTAAGCGCTGATATTTTTAAAATTATCACAATACTACAATAATTTATTTTATTTATAAACTTAAAACCATGGAGGTAAAAGTATTTTATAACTCCATGCTTAAAACTTCATCGAAAAACGCAATACCATAGAATCGTCTGCGTCCTATGTAAAATCAATGAACGTTTCATTCATGTCAGCTATATTGCAGACTCTAGAGCTAAATAATTTTAGGCAAAATAATTTTAGGTTGAATAATATTAGGTTAAAATAATTTTAGATTTAGTCCCATAGGGTTCAATGTATTTCATTTTTTCAATCCGGGTTTAATCCAAAACTAATTGGGTGATATTATTCATTTACATTCCCACATGTCCCACAGACCGTCCCAACAACATACTAAAATTTCATTCTGATAAAGACATTTCGACGGCAGTCATGCAAACAGACAGACAGATTGAACAAAGTTATAAACGCTTTTCAACTATGTTGTAAAGTGTTAAAACGTTTAACGAATGTGGTGTACTACGTGATCCAAAAAGATGAAAATTAGTACCTTCAAGAGCGAAGGGCGCGGTAGCCCAGTGGTTAGAGCGCTGGAGTTGCACTCGGTAGGCTCGGGTTCGATTCCAGCCACTGCCAAAACTGCCACCGTGTTCATGCGGAGTACGATCACGTTAAACATGTGGGTCCGTAAGTCCTTCCGAGAGGTTGGTGGTAGGAGAAGGATGGTACGGTCCCTGTGGATGCCTCCCCCACTGGGTTCCGGTCTAAATTGGGTGGCACTTCCCGACCGTCCAAACAGTTATCTTATACCTTTCTGGTAGGTCGGACGGTCTGGATCTCAACAACAACAACCTTCAAAACCAAAATGAAAGGAATGAATGCTTGATTTCCGAACACTGAGGGTGAACGACGAAGCTACTAAAAATGGCGTGTGGTCAACAAAATTGATATTAAAGGAATTATTAAGCAGTATCTCAAGAAACAATGTGATGTTATCTAAGATAGAACGAAAAAGATCAATCAAGCATAAAGCATTGATTATGAAAAACTTTCTAACTTCCATGCAATTTTATTTAAACATCTCTAAAATGCGATACATTCAGCCATAATATTCTTAAAATTATCACAATGCTACAATAAATAATTGTATTTGAAACATAAAACTTCATCGAAAAAAATGAACTTTATTCAAATGACGTCATTGAAATATCAATCACCTGGCTCCCTACTTAAAAGTAGTAAATATTTCATTCATACACTTTTATTCCATTCCTTGCATTCATCACAATACTACAATAATTTATTTAACCTAAAAGAATTAAACCATGGAGGTAAACGTAATTTAACCCTTAGATCTTCATCGAAAAAGTCTGCTATAAAATCGTCTGCTTCTCTATGAAAAATCAATTAATGTTTCATTCATATCAGCTATATTGCAAAACTCCAGAACTGAATAATTTGCGTTAAAGAAATTCAGCAATTCTTATACAACACATCTTACAGCTTGATGTGTTTACATTCTCCATAAGTAAAGCTTAGGCTTCGTTATAGAAATACTCAAAGTTTGATGATCATTTAAACTTAAATATAGTGTAATGGCGTTTTTTCAGAATATAGATACACAGAAATTAAAGAAAAATAAAGCGGTTTTAGAACGGATACAACACAAAATATAAATTAAAAAGATTTTAAAAATAACGATTTTGACATAAGATAGATGCCATATTTTTTTAAGTAGATCATGTGATCTCTTAATATAACATGGCTGTAATTATGATTTTAATTTTTAACACTTTACGACATAGTTGAAAAGTGTTTATGACTTTGTTCATTCTGTCTGTCTATCCTTTCGCGCGATAACTGCCGTAAAAATGACTTTATCAAAATGAAATTTTAGTATGCATTTGAGACGGTCTGTGGGACATATGGAAATGTAAATGAGTAATATCCGGCAATTAGTTTTGGATAGAATCCGGGTTGAAAAAATGAGGAAATAGGCTTTAGGAAATATTCAAATTATCCCTTAAAAAAATAAAAGAAAGTGCAGCAAAATAGTCTTTAAATAAATATTAAAATAATATTTGCACCAATAGTATGTTAAGAGATCACGTGACTCACTTCAAAATAAAATATGGCATCCATCTTGTTGTTGAGACCCAGACCGTCCGACATACAAGAAAGGTGTAAGGTAACTCTTTTGGACGGCCGGGAAGAGTAACCCAATTTAGACCGGAACCCAGTAGGGGAGGCATTCACTAGAACAATACCCACCTTCCCCTATCACCAACCTCTCGAAGGACTTACGGACCCACATGTTTAATGTGATCGTACCCGCGTGAACACGACGGCAGTTTTGGCAGTGGCGGGAATCGAACCCGGGCCTACGGAGTGCAACTCCCGCTTGCTAACCACTGGGCTACCGCACCCCCATCCACCTTGTGTCAAAATCGTAATTTTTAAAGTTCTTTTTAATTTAGGGTGTTGTATCCGTTCTAAAACCGCTTTATATTTGCTTAATTTCTGTGCATCTATGTTCTGAAACAATGCAATTAGAATATATTTGAGTTTAAATGATCATCAAACTTTGATTATTTCTACAACGAAGCCTAATTTTCACGTATGGAGACTATAAACACATCAAGCTGTAAGATGATTTGTATAAGAATTGCTCAATTTCTTTAACGAAAAATTATTTAGCTCTGGAGTCTGCAATATAGCTGATATGAATGAAACAATCATTGATTTTATATAGAGACGCAGACGATTTTATGACAGACTTTTTCGAAAAGTTTTTAAATAAAATAAATTATTTTGGTATTGTGATGAAAGGAATAGATAAATGTGTATGAATGCAATATTTATTGCTTTTTTATAGAGAGCCAAGCGATTTATATTTCAATGACGTCATTTGAATAATGTTCATTGTTTTCGATGAAATTTTAAGTCTTCAAATATAATAAAATTTTGTAGCATTGTCATAGTTTTAAAAATATCACCGCTGAATGTATCGCATTTTAGAGATGTCTAAATAAAATTGCATTGCTGTTGGAAAGTCTTTCATAATCAATGCTGTATGCATGATTGATCTTTCTTGTTTATATCTAGTGTTGCATCCGTTCTAAAACCACTTTATTTTTTTTTCTGTGTATCTATATGCTGCGCCAAAGCAATTACAATATTTTGAAGTTTAAACCATCACCAAACTTTGATTATTTCTACAAAGAAGCCTAATTTTCACGTAAGAAGAATGTGAACACATCAAGCTGTAAGATGGGTTGTATAAGAATTGCTCAATTTCTTTAACGCAAAATTATTTAACTCTGGAGTCTGCAATATAACTGATATGAATGAAACATTCATTGATTTTACATAGAGGAGCAGACGATTTCATAGCAGACTTGTTCGATGAAAATTTAAGCATAGAGCTAAATTACTTTTACCTCCATGGCTTTAAGTTTTTAAGCAAAATAAGTTATTGTAGTTTGTGACGAATGAAAGTGTCATAAAAATGTATGACATTTTGTGCAATTCTAATTAAAGCACAGTGTTTTGAGAACATTTTAAACTTTTTTTGAATTTAAATTTTAATGATGAAGTTAATATTTTGCAAAATTGGATTTTTACAAGTTTCCTTTTAAAAGACTTCTAAAGGCATTCGCTTGGCAAACGAGCCATTTTCAAAATCATTTTCACACGGGATGTAACATCTGCAGGATGAGCTCACAGCTGCAAAAGAGAACAGTCTACAGCCCCCCCCCTTTAGCACGTGCAAGGATGATTTTACATTGCTTAACCCGTAACGGTCAAAATTCCTTCGCAGCCACAAACTTTGTTTCCCACAGAAACCTAATACTGGAATTCTGCACCCTTCAAGTTTACACTGGCAGTCTTAGGAAGAAGACAATTTTTACTGTCAACTTCAGAAAATAATGGGGAAAAGTTACTCCCACCTCAACAGTACAGCTGGACAAAAGTCGCAGATGGACATGACGCTTCAAGGGGGAAATCAACACCATATTCCCCTTTGATTTTGCCTTATAGCAAGCTACATCCAATAAGAGGTTTTGTAAGTCCAGGAGTGGCCAATTACAAATGTTCTTAAGAGCGCTATGACTAGCGCAGCAAAAAAATATAATAAAAAATAAGAGAGGAGAGAGTCGTCGAAAAATGTGGTCCGGCTTGCGCCGTCCACTCTGGGCTCCTTTCTATAGAAATGACAACTGCAAAAATTTGGCCTCGCTGTGCTGGTTAAGAATTGTGTGTACAAAACGACGGACAGGAGTCCGGATGACCCGAGCCATACGTTAGGCTTAGAGGCTCACTTCGCTCGCTATGCTTGTTCGAAAAAGATGTTTCTAATTTTTGGTCTGTTGCTGACCTAAACAAAATAATGCCGTCTCCAAGAGTCAGTGAAAGATACAGGACTTGGGGTCCTAGTGGAGGCTTGTCCTGTATAGGCTCCGGAAGTGAATTCTGAGATGGGTGGAATCCCAATTAACGATGGTGATGTCTTTTATGTCCAGAATGCTGAGTAAGTTTATAACAACCGATAGCGATGGAACGGGGACCTGCTAAGATGACACGACTTGCTATATCTGACCTACTGTTGACAAAGGCTGATATATATATGGTCGAGAAACTTTACATCATCACTAATGTTATGCAGTAAGTCTATGGACTCACAAATAGTGAAATCAGAACCATTCCAAGCAATAAAGAAAATACTACTTTTATGTCACTGATGACAGCAGCAGGTACCTTAACTCACAGGCCTCAGCATATCATGCCCGTAAGTTACTCCATTTCTAATATTGTATTTACATTGACCAATGACTCTAATTAGTTAGAATTAGATAATGAAGAAATTAAAATAGAAACTAAAACAGTGTTATTTGTAACCATCGATTGAGATAATGAAACGCAGCAGCACTTTACAATTTTTAATGGATTGACATTTGAATTATAGTATTTGTTTACAATGCTCAAATCTAATACTGATTTAATAATGTTAAATGACCCCCTCCCCATAGAGACATAGATGAAAGAATATAATACTAGTTTGATGAATATTAAAATGTAAATTTGTACTTATGAAAAAGTATAACAAGAGTGTAATGAATGTTAAAATGTAAATCTATAAAGAAAAAACATACTTAAAAGATATTAAGAAATGCTATATGAGTAGGAATATAATTAGCCAATGGTCTATATGATTATGCATTAATTTGTTGGTAAAAAACTGTGCAAGAATTTAAATGGATAGATTTCACTTCTCAATGCATATAAATAAATATATATATAATAAATGTTATTTTGGATCCACACCTGCCTCTTCTTTTGACTCTAAGTAGTTGAAATTAATTAATTATAAATATGTTTGCCTTTCAGCTACCTTGGGGTGTAAGTTGATTTTAAAATGCTAACCACTTGTGATCGAATAAATCACATTTAAGTAATAGACCATAATTAATTATAGCTTAATGAAGTATGCATTTAATGATTTAATTATTAGAGTTTTCCGTGGTCTATATACTTCTTTAAATTGTGTCAGGATAGATACGGTCTTTACATCCTGATAGAAAGGAATAGAATAAAAGTGTATGAATGAAATATTTGCTGTTTTGAAGTAGAACCAGGCGATTTATATTGCAATGACGTCATTTGAATAACATTCATTTTTTTTTCAATGAAGTTTTAAGTTTTCAAATATAATAAATTATTGTAGTATTGTGATAATTTTAAAAATATCACCGCTGAATGTATCGCATTTTAAAGATGTTTACATAAAATTGCATTGCAGTTGAAATGTGTTTCATAATGAATGCTTTATGCATGATTGATCTTTATTGTTAATAATATATTTATTTGTCTATGATATGTTGTTTTTCAATGCAAAACAAAGATTTTAATTTAGAACTTTTATCATTTCTTTTGGTCCAGTCCTTTATACATGATGGGTGTTTCTTGTTCTATCTTAGATGATTTCCATTGTTTCTTGATATACTTCTTAATAATTCCTTTGATATTAATTTTTTTGACCACACGCCATTTTTAGTAGCTGGCTTCGCAGTTCACCCTGAGTCTTCTGAAGTTAAACATTTATTCCTTTCATTTCGCTCTTGAAGTTGGTCATTTCATCTTTTTGGATCACGTAATACACCCCATTCGTTAAACCTTTTAACACTTTACAACATAGTTGAAAAGTATTTATGACAGATTTTCAATCTGTCTATGTGTCTGTCCGTTCGCACGATAACTGCCGTAAAAATGTCTTGATCGAAATGAAATCTTAGTAAATTGTTGGGACAAATGGGAATGTAAATGAATAATATAATATCACCCAATTAGTTTTGGATTGAACCCGGGTTGAAAAAATGAAATACTTTGAAACCTATAAGTTTTCAAACATTTTTTAAGCAACTTTAAAATTCACAAATTGCTTCGAAAGTTTTAGGAAATATTCAAATTATCCTAAAAAGTATATAAAAAAAAATTCAGCAAAATATGTTTGATAGTTTTTTAAATAAAAATAAAAACTTTGATTGCACCCATATTTTATGAAGAGATCACTTGACCCACTTCAAAATAAAATATGACATCCATATTGTGTTAAAATCGTGATTTTTAAAGTTCTTTTTAATTTATATTTAGTGTTATGATTTATATTTAGAGTTAAATGATCATCAAACTTTGATTATTCCTACAACGAAGTCTAATTTTCATGCATGGAGAATGTAAATACACCAAGCTGCAAAATGAGTTGTCGAAAGCCCAGACCGTCCGACTCATCCTGAGACTTGAGCAGCGATTTGGAGTAAGAGGAGTTATATAAGAATTGCTGAATTTCTTTAACGCAAATTTATTTAGTTCTGGAGTCTGCAATATAGCTGTTATGAATGAAACGTGCATTGATTTTACATAGAGAAGTAGACGATTCCATATTATTGCTTTTTGATGAAGTTTTAAGATTGGAGTTAGAAAGTAATTTTACCTCCATGGTTTTATGTTTTTGAATAAAGTAAATTATTGTAGTTTTGTGATAATTTAAAAAACATCGCCGCTGAATGAAAGGAATAGAAAGAAGTATATGAATGAAATATTGCTTTTATATAGAGAAATGCCTTTATAAAAAGAGCCAGGCGATTTATATTTCGATGACATTGATTGAATAAAGTTCATTTGTTTTCGATGAAGTTTTCAAATATAATAAATTATTGTAGCATTGTGATAATTTTAAATTATTATATAATAATTTTAAAAATATCGCTAAATTTATCGCATTTTAGAGATGTTTAAATAAAATTGCATTGCAGTTTGAAAGTGTTTCATAATCAATACTTTATACATGACAGATTATTCTTGTTATTTAAAAAACTATCAAATATATTTTGCTGATATTGTTTTGATATTCTTATGGGATAATTTGAATTTTTCCTAAAACTTTCGAAGCCATTTGGGAATTTTAAATTCGCTTAAAATGCGTTTGAAAATTTAGGTCCCATAGGGTTCAATCTATTTCACTTTTTCAACCCGAGTTCAATCCAAAACTAATTGGGTGATATTTTTCATTTACATACCCATATGTCCCACTGACATTTCATTTTGATGACGTCATCTTTACGGCAGTTACCGTGCGATCGAACAGGCAGAAATAACAAAGTCAGAAACACTTATCAACTATGTTGTAAAGTGTTAAAAACGCCATATGAAAATCAGTAGGCCAGCAATCGGCAAAATCACATAAAAAAGCAAAAATTCATATGGATAAAAAGTAATATGGACTGCAAAATTACATAATTCATGTTTATTTTAAAAAAGTGGCGACGTATAAATGATTTAAAAAATGTATAGTTATTTACATGATAAAATGTGCGAAAATGAAAAGACAACACGCAGATAGATTATTAATTGGACAGATATTTACTTCTATTGTAAGGTAGATTTTAAGATAGATTTTTGTAAAATCGATTCTACATAAAACCAAGAATTGAGTTAAGAATACATAATTCCATTTGGTTTACTCATTGAAGGATTATTCAAAATTCCCAGCTAAACTATTGGACTATTAAAAAATTCCAAATTGTGCGCATATATATTTTCATCACATCTAACAAAATGTTAAGTTGAACAAGTTAATCACCCAGAATGCGTTTTGAATCCTTTTACTGTTCTTATTCCTTCCTGCTGATTTTTGTTTTCATTTATTATTAATTATCATTTTTCAATGACTTCCACCTGGGTTACATGGTGCTGTTATATATCGATAGACACATTCTTGCTTTTACTGGTGCGATTGCTCTATATTTTTATCCCGAAGAAGGAGGACATTTTCGCCCCGAAACCGGTTGATGCTTTATAATTAACTTTTTATTCTGTTACAGGCGTAACTTTCTATAACAAAATCTTTCAAATGTTTTATTTGTGATTTTGTTATGCGTATGAAGTACAGTTTTTGTCTCAAACAGTGGTGTAAAAAGTGATTAACCTAAAGCAAGCGCATATTATTTTCAGCTTGTAAAATATCACGCACAGTTGTAAAACAATTGATCCGCCTAAATAACAACAACAAAAAAAAAACATGAAAATACGAAAATAATTGTAAATTAAAACAGGCATTTACATTACTGTTATAATTACTTTCACTAAAAAGTAACTATTACATCAAAGTTACTTTAAAAGCTGTCGTTACTTTTACTTGAAACAATTCTTTAGTCACAACTTTACTTGTAAACTCTTTCAGTTCTGTTTTCTACGGAATGTTCGGTATTTTATGTCAACAAAAGAAAGAACATGATTAGAAGGAAATGACTAGGCTTAGTTTAATTTGAGACAGTATCTAGAGAACGGCAAATTGAGCAACGGGTAATGAGATTAAGGTGGATAGACATATTATATTAAAGACTAGAATATCCTAAATCCAATTTATGGTTCAGTACCTGTGCTTAGTTTGATTAAGATGGGTTAGTTTGCTTTCAGGAGGAATAATTTAACAGTGTGAACTTCGACACATTCTTACAATATGGAATTTTCGAAACTGATATTTATATACAACTCATGTATGTTATAACTCAAATATACGTACATCGCTCAGAATGCATGCATCACATATTGTGCTGTGAAACTACAAGTAAAATGATACTCATGACTCATAATAATGTCTACTGTAATTAAATACAGTACAATCTCAGTTATCTTTTACTATTTAAGAACAACAAGTGTCGGATTATTGGAAATTAAGGATAGTAGGTAGAATCAGTTTTTAATATATAATATCGTCATAATATGTATGTAATTAAACCAACTATGGAGTGAAAGGTACAGACAAATCTAGATTTATGTATTATAATATCATACACAATGTACTTTTATAGGCTATACTACTTGGTATATAAAGATAATTATGGTTTAGAGAAATCGATTTGGATAAATGTTTGTCATTTCACAACTATACCTGCGTTAATTACTTTTTCACGTGACCTTCGCTAAAGCATGGTTTCTTTGGTAAAAACTCGATTTTCTTCTGTCCAGGTTATACAGACATTAAAGGATTTAAAGACAACACCTGCTTTAATGGTTATGAACCTCTATGTACCAATTGCATTTACATCTGAATGTTCTTCTGTCAAAACTTCGACAGATATTTTATCTTCCGGCCGTCCAAATAGTTGCTCAAGTCCTCAGGATGAGTCGGACGGTCTGGGTCTTCAACATATTTTATCTTGGGGCGCGGAAGCCCAGTGGTTAGCGCGTGGGAATTGCACTCGGTAGGCCCGGGTTCGATTCCAGCCACTGCCAAAAGTGCCGCCGTGTTCACTCGGAGTACAATCATGTTATTCCGAGAGGTTGGTGATAGGGGAAGAAGAGTACTGCTCTGTGGATGCCTCCCTCACTGGGTTCCGGTCTAAATTGGGTGGCACTTTCCGGCCATCCAAATAGTTACCTTACACCTTTCTGGTAGGTCGGATGGTCTGGGTCTCAACAGCAACAACATATTTTATCTTCAGTCATGATCTGGTTAATCTACACAGAATTCCCTGTCAACCAGTCACTAATCTCTTGTTCGTTTATTTAGAAGTACAGGTTGCAGCAAATAATCATGCCACTATTTAACGAACGTTTTGATCGAAAATAGAGACAGACATCCCATGACATGAAAACGATGTTAGCATCCGCGTTATGGTGCCGGATTATATTGGATTTGCCGAAGAATTGAAGAGCCAGTTTACTGAGATTGTACTGTATGCATCTAATTTCTATAAAGTGTTCTTTTTTATTAAATTTGTATCAGTTCAATTTTTTTAAATGGAAATCGCGATCAAACACATATGTCTACTTTTGTTGACATACTCTGATTTCTCAGATCGCAGTAATCGCATTGTTTACAAAATTTGTAAATTTTGCTTAAATAGTGTGGAAATGTCAAAAATGATAAGCTCCTAACTTTTAAATTGATTAATTGACGGATTGAATCATCAATAATCTGCCTGGCCTTAAGGGAATTATTATATACACACTCACACACACATATATATATATATATATATATATGTGTGTGTGTGTGTGTGTGCAGGGTGTCCCAAAAAGAGTGAAACGCTATTTAATTGTTTACCTATTGGAGATAAGTGGGCAATGTGAATTTCAAAGATGTTGAAAGTAAGGTAGAAAATAAGACTACGTTAATGAAATAGTCCTGCCATTAATTTTCAAAAAGTTACACGTTTTAATTTTTATGCGACCCCTTAGACAAATTTGGTCAGTCAGAAAATTTTTATTTTTAATGCAACAAGATCATTAAAAAACCCCGCATATCTGTATCTTTAAAATTGAGCGAGTTACATTTAATTGAAAATTGAACATTGTGAATGGGGACCATGTATTAAATTAGAAATGTAAATTTGTGACATATCGCAAAACAGATAACACTGGATGATAATACATAGGATACTCAACCGCGTACTGAGTACCACTGCTTTATATGATCTCTGTCTGTGTAATGCTTTATTTAGATGCATTTGTGATAAAAAAATTTTGACACATATTAACGTATTTTTGATCTAAACAATCTCCATCGTCAATTTGTTTCAGATCCCTATTTTCACTGATGAAACTACCTTTCATATGGTATGGAAAAGTGGCATAAGTCAGAATTTTTCCTTTATCCTAATTCAGTAGATTTTAAAGCACAGATATGCGTTTTTTTAATGATCTTGTTGCATTAAAAATAAAAAAAATCTAATTGACCAACTTTGTCTAAGGGGGTCGTATAAAAATTTTAAAAGTGTAACTTTTTGAAAATTAATGGGAGGACAATTTCATTAACACAGTCTTATTCCCTATCTTGCATTCAATATTTTTACAATTTGCTATGTCCATTTATCTCTAGAAGGTAAAGAATTAAAACGCGTTTCAATCTTTTTGGGACACCTTGTACATATATATATATATATATATATATATATATATATAATATATAAGATGAAAATTGGAAGTTATTAAAGATATTGAAGTGTTATAGCATTTATGCGCAAAACAGCTACAAATACTATACACAATATAAATATAAAAAGTATAAAAAGCATTAAAAATTTGAAAAAAGAAGGAAGGCTTAGCGAGAAGCTTACTTAATGGCGGTAAGAGGTTGTGACCTTACACCCCAGTTGTCAACATGCATGTCATAAATGCCGCGGCATTGCACTCCTGGACGCCAGCCCTGGCTGAAGCCAACCTCCGGAGTGACAATAACAATCATCACAAGACCGTTGAAAAAGAAAAGTCCAATGATAAGATGAAGACCATTACTGGATGGCAAACTAGTCGTTCGGACTACAATGACCTGTATATCTGCGTGTTATCGTTCTGCGGTCCTGTTATTCATAGTATGCGAACCTTCATCGACCAAATTGATAAAAAATTTATTTTAACTTTGAACAATATGCATTATCATTACCATAGAAATTATCAATATAATGTAGCATAAAAGGAATTGGGTATTGCTCTAGATATGGTTGTTGTAGAAATGTCCTATCAAAATCAATACGGATGTCTTCATTGTTGATAATTCTCTGTATTCTAGCCAATCCCAAGAATACATTCCTAAATATATTCAAGTGAAGATTTGAATTCCAATTTATCAGACTGTTGATAGGTATATTAAAACTTTTTCTTTTATCATAGATAGTAAAATTACAGGTATTTTACTGAAATCGATGCTTAAATCTAAAAATTCCACTACATTTTTAAGTGTAGTTTGATTTTCTTTCAAAATTAAGTTTGGTGGGTTGAAATCAAAATTCATTCTATAATTCTCATCTTCATATCCGATCATCAAATCATCCACATAACGTAGGTATATAATTTCATTATTAAGATGAGATTGGCTTTCATAATAGTTGAGGTACAAATCTGTAAGCATAGATGAGCACCCCCCTCCCATGGGGATGCCTTTAATTTGCTGATAGAAAGAAATTCCATTAAAAAGGTAGCTTTCTTTGATGACAATATTAATTAAAGACTTATATTTAGACTGTAAAATACCTATGTAAAATACTAGTTTAGTACTAGTTTAGACTGTTAAATACCTGTAAATTTTACTATCTATGATAAAAGAAAAAGTTTTAATATACCTATCAACAGTCTGATAAATTGGAATTCAAATCTTCACTTAAATATATATTTAGGAATGTATTCTTGGGGGGATTAGCTAGAATACAGAGAATTATCAACAATGAAGACATCCGTATTGATTTTGATAGGACATTTCTACAACAACCATATCTACAGCAATTCCCCATTCCTTTTATGCTACATTATATTGATAATGTCTATGATAATAATAATGCATATTGTTCAAAGTTAGAAATCAATTTTATATCAATTTGGTCGATGAAGGTTCGCATACTATGAATAACAGGACCGCAGAACGATAACACGCAGATATACAGGTCATTGTAGTCTGAAGGACTAGTTTGCCATCCAGTAATGGTCTTCATCTTATAATTGGACTTTTCTTTTTCAACAGTTTTGTGATGATTGTTATTATCACTCCGGAGGTTGGCTTCAGCCAGGGCTGGCGTCCAGGAGTGCAATGCCACGGCAATTATGGCATGCATGTTGACAACTGGGGTGTAAGGTCAAAACCCTTTACCACCATTAAGTAAGCTTCTCGCTAAGTCTTCCTTCTTTTTTCCAATTTTAAATGCTTTTTATACTTATATATATATATATATATATATATATATATATATATATATATATATATATATATATATATATATATATATATATATATATATATATATATATATATATATATATTATATATATATATATTTATTTTATATATATATATATATATATATATATTATATACATATATTTATATATATATATAGCATGTTAAATATAGAGAGATCATAATTTGTATTCAATATAATATATATATATATATAAAAATTGAAGGATTTTAATCGAAAATTATGCATAAACTACTGTATGTACAAAAAAACCATCTCTAGCATATCTGTTACAAATGAGTGACTATAGGCCAAAACTAAGGATCAATTGAAGGAATGAAAGGGTTAGATAAATAAAAACAATATCCATAGAGGGCCATATTAAGACATAGATGGGCTTGTAGTTAACGTATAGAAATGCGTTAGTGATAATAATAATAATAAACAAAAAAAAATAAATTAAAATTAAAAAGAGAATAAACTCTGTAATAAGCGCAAATGCAGCTTTACAACAGGTTTTACCTTTTTAAAAAAGTTTTTTGCAATTATGAAAATCAAAAGATAGATGGTTGAATTCAGCAGTAAATAATAAATGTAAATGTAATAATATATATATATATATATATATATATATATAAATATATATGTATAATAATAAAAATTGATAAAACATTAAAAGATTAAAAATTCATATAAATGAAATGCGCAATGCAGCATATTCCTCATTATACGAAATATATTAAAATATGATATAAATAAGATACAAATGGAATAAAAATGGATGGTAAGGCTAACTAGCAATATGCTAAAAAAGCCTAAGGGGGGATTGTGACCGCATAAATCCCCGGTTTCAGCATGCTGCTAGGCCGCGGCACACTCCCGGTATGACTACAATTCCCGTAGCACTTCTCCAGTGTAAGTACTTCGAAAGAACATACCTTGATATTCAAAGGAAAAAATAATAAATAATACCTAATTCCTATAGAACGTTGTCATAATCCAGAGAGCAATATGGAATAAGAATTCATCCTTCCCCTTCGTTATTTTAAACAGTCATAATCCATACAGTGTTTCACGTACGCATATATCAAATCATTACAACTTTCAGTTGTTTCTTCTTTCACCATGAGTGAAAGTAGTTGTTATAAAATCGTGATCCAGATCTTTATTTCTTTTTGTTGCCATTTCGTCATTACAAACTTCCATGATATTATGTACTTGTGAATATTTATTTATTTATTTATTTATTTTTTAATGAACATTTAGTTGACGTTTCAAAAAGGCCTTAGGATACTTTTGTCGCAATGCTTCCCCTATCACAAACACATCTCTATCTATCCTTTCCTTTCCATTATTGATGATTCGTTGATGTCTTTTTAGATGTTGCATAATAGCTTTACGGAATATGTTACGATGTATATTGCTATACCAATGCGTCAGATAATTGATCTTTATATCAAAATTTGCTTGTTTGTCATATATATTAAATATAATGTGATCCTGGCCGTTGTATCTAATATTGAGGTCTAGAAAGTTAACTTCCTTTGGATTACTCTCTATTTTCTCGATCAGTTTTAAATTTTCTGGATAAAATGTAAAGTCGAATTGATAATTGGGGTCTATTGCACCTGTTATAACATCATCAACGTATCTCATATATATTAACTCATTATTAATGTGTGACTTTGACTCGTACCAATGTAAGTAAATGTCAGCCAATTTCGACGAACATCCACCTCCCATAGGGATTCCATGGATTTGTTTGTAATATCTGGAGCCATTAAACAAAATGTTTTCGAATATCACTATTTTCACAATATATTTGTATTTGTTAATCTCAATATATGATTGCATATCATATCTTTCATAAGTTTCGATTAGTTCAGTGTGTTGTATATGGATTGGTTTGGATTTCTTGATAAAGGTGTTTTATCTGATTCTGGAAAATCAAGTAGGTTTTGACGTTCCCATTCTTTTAATATTTTTGCAGTGTATCAATAATATTTATCGGTGTTTTAATTGTTAAATTGGATATAGTGTGGTACTGTATTGTTTCTTTTAATGTGATTATATAAATAATAGGCTAATTGTCATATGGCTACGACAAATGAATTTGTAAATAAATGATAAAAGTAAATAAGTGATAAACGTTCTTATGATGTAATGATGGTATTGGTGTATGATTTAATATAGGTAAAATGAGATGATTTTGTATGAACTTATTTTAGACCTTGGACAGACATTGACGTCGATTGACTTTTTATTGACTTTTTTATAGTGTACATACTGTGCAGCCCACTCCTCAATAAGAGTTAAAACTATTGATATATATATATGATGAATACACCTTTATTTTTATAGTGACTGGCAACTTTTGTAATAAATTTACAAATTGCTCGGTATATTGGTATACAGGGAACCAATAGATCGTTATTCAGCAACCTGTATAGCGCTCTATTCGAAATTATTTTAAACCAGACGCATTACATCAGAGGGAACAAATAAAAATCGTATGTCAAAAATATATTGAAACCAAGGACAAATCGTTTATTAATTTTGTGATAAACGTTACCAACGTCATACGCAAGGTATGGAAAATTTTAAATATAGAAGATGTGCGACTAAACGTTGCAAACTTTGCCCATGTGCAAATCCTAATCAAATATCAGAAAAACATGCCAATTTCAAGAAATTTTGTAAAGCTTTCAACTGTATATATTGTATTACTTGTAATCAATGTCGACTTCACTACATTGGACAAACGAAAAATCATTTACATTTGCGCATTAATCTCCACCGTAGCCAAATTAATAAACTAAGGAACAATAATAATGGAGAAACTAATTTGGAATTACGTCATTTTTGCAAGCACAGTTTTAATGACATTACAGTGTCCATAGTCGATATAGTAGTGAATAATGAAGAACGATTACGGTGGGAAAATGTTCATATTGAACAGCTCTGTACAATTTTCCCATACGGCTTAAATTCCATCAAATACAGTAATACTTACAATCTTGACTATAACAAACTTAATAATACAGACATTGTATATAAAAAGACAGTTGGTGAAGTAAGAAAACGGTGGAAAAGAGGAGGACATAATAAAAAGGACAATTACTCAAGATGTAAATTGCGATATCAAGATTTTGTTGAGATATTGATGACCCAAAAGAAATATAGAACCAATTGGATAAAAAACTAAATATATGGTATTAGAAAAGAATTCATTGTACGAATGTAGAAGTTATGGCCCAATGAAGTTTTTAACAAGAAAAGTGCAGATCTAAATGATTATCAAAATGCTAACGTTGCCATTATGTGCGATTTTTTAAAATCGACAGCCAAGTTTTACGCAATATCACTAAGTGTGAATAATAAAGAAAATTGCATAAGAGAATACTTAGGAGTGACTTATCAGAACAAAACTTTTGATACTATTCCAATACGGCAAATTGTTAACAAATGCAATGATCTATTACCTATTAAAAATATAGAGATAAAGATTGCATATAAATATGTGAAGCCATTGGGAAGAAAGGTATTTAATTACAATGTGATATGTCAAAGTTTGAATGATTCGGACGAACTGAATTGTGATTGCAAATCCAATAAATTTTGTAATGAAGATCTAGGTCATGTCATTAGTGGGGATATTGGAGTCATCGAAACTAACGAGTTGATAAAGATTTTTGAAAAAGGAACTAAATACCGTATACAGAATTATGATAACATAGACCAACTCTTCAAAGCCTATTTGGATGAATTTATATACAGGAATGCCGTTAAATATAGTTTACCTACAGAAACTTTTAACGAATGGCGATACCATATTAATCAGAGTTTTATATCTTGTTATGGTAACAATGAAACTTCAAAAGGAAAACTTCATCTGGATAATAAATATTTAAATAATTTTAGAAACAAATATGTAATCACTTACGTAGATAAAGTAAGTTCCAATTATGCATTTACATGCAAACAGTCTTATATAAAGGAATTGAAGAAGTGCTATGAATATACAGATCTGTACTTAGAAATCAAGCAGCCACTAATTATAATCGAAAATAAGATAAAAGTGATGCATAAAAGAATAGATATTCTGCTTAAAAATATCAAATTTCCTTCTCTCGCTCTAATCCCAAAGATTCATAAACAACCTATTAGATTCAGACCTGTTACAGTTGGATATAAAACTTATTTGACATATGCTAATAAAAAACTGTTGTCGATTATGAAACCTATACTAAAGAAAATCAAAA
>OX578142.1:19892205-19894705 GCA_951213105.1 Amaurobius ferox | reverse complement strand
TGTAACAACTCGAGTTGTTACAACAACCCGAGTTGTTACAACAACTGTAAAGAAAGGCCAACGACCGTACCGTGCTGAAAACACCGGTTCTCGTTAGATCACCGAAGTCAGGCAGCATCGGGCGCGGTTAGTACTTGGGTGGGTGACCACCTGGGAACACCGCGTGTTGTTGGTTCTTTTCGGGCGCGGCAGCCCAGTGGTTAGCGCGCGATTCTCGCCGCTGCCAGAACTGCCGCCGTGTTCATGCGGAGTACGATCACGTTAAACATGTGGGCCCGTAAGTCCTTCCGAAAGGTTGGTGGTAGGGGAAGGAGGGTACGGTCCCTGTGGATGCCTCCCCCACTGGGTTCCGGTCTAAATTTGGTGGCTCTTCCCGGCCGTCCAAACAGTTACCTTACACCTTTCAGGTAGGTCGGACGGTCTGGGTCTCAACAATCAACAACAACAACAACTGTAAAGAAGAAAATGAAGCGGTAAATTTTCTGGACATCTCAATAAAAAAACATGGATTATATGGTCATTATACAACGTTATATGACAAAAGAGAATTATATAGAATTAAGATCAATCATCTCATCGATTGGAAAACAAATCTTACCAAAAATAATTTCAGAAATATCATACTCGGACACTTCAAGAGAAACAATTTACAACACGTTTAAAAGACATTGCAATAATAGCAACATTAAAATCATAACTGAGGCTTTATATGAACATTATCCTTTATATTTCTTAAAGGATTGTTATTGATCGATTTTCAAGGATCATGTAGATTTTTTGACAGTTTACTTCATCAATCTGCAAGTAAATAAAGTTTATGCGTACCTGCTAGGATTGCACGCATGCGTAAGATGAACATATATAACATAGCGAGTTGGGCAGGTTTCACTTTTGGTCCAGTGTCCTTCTGTTTGGTTGATCTTGTTCTTCCGTATCCGGGTGCCTTCGTATTAGTACGCAATGGGGACCAACCTTTGCTTTGCATTGGTACCCTGAGCGTTTGCCTAGGCCAGCTTTAAACGGGAGGGAGAGTCGCAATCCTCCCCAACCATTAAATGCAAAGCATTTGGTTATCCCCTTATTCCTTCAATTCTTCTTTTTCTTGGATTATTATCTGCTTCGGAGTATAGAGCTGCTCGGCGCCTTTTCCTGTGTAGTGCCTTAGATTCTAGTGGATATGCATAGGAAATAAATTCAACTATGAATTTAATTACTGGCTTTTATATGACATATATAAATATATATATATATATATATATATATATATATAATATATATATATATATATATATATATATACAATATAAATATATATATATACAATATAAATATATATATATATACAATATAAATATATATATATATATATATATATATATATATATATATATATATAATATATAATATATATATAATATATAATATATATATAATATATATATATATATATATAATATATATATATATATATATATATATATATATTAAAATAACAAAAACTAAAGTGCAAGAGTGTGAATCAGTAACCACAGTATCTAACCGCGAGCAAAATAAAAGCGTGTGTGAAAAGCAAAAAGCAACGAGGAAGGGCCGAAAAAGCAGAGCACGGAGAGGCCAGGACAAGGAAAATATATTAAAAAATAGTATATCTGCCAGAAACGTCTTCAGGGGTACATTCTAGACAGATATACTAAAATCCGTTGTTTCTATGATTGCATAAAAACACGTGGTTAAAATATTATGCAATCTGTGCCCAACAACGGAATAACAGAAAAAAAAACCAAATAGGATAAATTCAATTATATATCATAAAATACCACATAAACATGAAATATAAAATACCACATAGACATGAACATGAAAAATATAGCGCACAAATATACGAATTTGCAAAAAAGAGCAATATATATATATATATATATATATATATATATATATATATATATATATATATATATATATATATATAAATATATATATATAAATATATATATATATATATAATATATATATAATATATAATATATATATAATATATATATATATATATATATATATATATATATATATATATATATATATATATATATATATATATATATATATATATATATATATATATATATATATATATAATATATATATATATATATATATATATATATATATATATATAATATATATATAATATATATATATAAATATATATATATATATATAATATATATATAATATATAATATATATATAATATATATATATATATATATATATATATATATATATATATATATATATATATATATATATATATATATATATATATATATATATATATATATATATATATATATAATATATATATATATATATATATATATATATATATATATATATATATATATATATATATATATATATATATATATATATATATATATATATATATATATATATATATATATATATATATATATATATATATATATATATATATATAT
>OX578142.1:19852298-19892005 GCA_951213105.1 Amaurobius ferox | reverse complement strand
GACTCACTGGACGGGTTTGGGAGTATTTCCGTGAACGTTCGTACTACCTCCCTGGTAGAATTTCGACTTGTTCATTCCGGTGCTTCTAGATTAAGTTGTTGAGGTTGATCGTGTATACACGTGGTAGAAGAAGAATGATTCATGCTGCATGGTAATACAATTTTCTTAATGTATCCTTTTTTCATTTTTTCATTTTTTGATGCCTGTAGTCTGAGATTAAGCATTTATAGTAATGTACTATTGCTTAATCTGAAACAGGCATTTGTTTGGGTTAATTAGGGTTAAATACTCAGACCTGAAGAGGAATTTATTTCTGATTAATCATCGAATTTGGGAAGGTTCTGTTCTTTTCTCTTATCGGCATTATGGCCGTGAATTTGCTTCTATGGTGATGTTAATATTACTTGAATTGTATTTATTTTTTTTTATTTTTACATAATTCTTATTATTACATTTCAAATATATATATATATATATATATATATAATATATATATATATATATATATATATATATATATATATATATACAATATAAATATATATATATATATATATATATAATATATATATATATATATATATATATATATATATATATATATACAATATAAATATATATATATATATATATATATAATATATATATATATATATATATATATATATATATAATATATAATATATATATATATATATATATAATATATAATATATATATATATATATATATATATATATATATATATATATAATATATAATATATATATATATATATATATATATATATATATATATATATATATATATATATATAATATATAATATATATATATATATATATATATATATATATATATATATATATATATATATATATATATATATATATATATAAAAATAAATTATTAAATCCAAAGTTAGAATGTATGTAGTAACTCATAATACACTATTCCAAAATTTTCTACAAATACAAAGAAATTAAGACAAAAAGAGGAAATAATAAAGCATAATGCAAGTCATAAGGACAAAGACAATCAACAAATTTCAAAAATGAGGAATGCAAATAAGAAAACAAAAAAATCAAGCAAAAAAGCTTGCACATGGAGGAGATTTAGGCTTACGAGATTAGGCTTACGAAAAGTTCATTTCGAAAAAATTCTCGTCGGGTCCATATATCTTTTCGAAATGAACACAAAAATGCTTGTTTCTGAAACACAAGATAGATTTTATCTATAAACTTGTGTTATATGGACGACAAGCATAAAGATTGGAACAATAAAGGAAACATAAATACCTCAAAAATCACTTCTTCAGCGCAACCATGACGAGCAAAATATGACTGGATCAACGTTGCCATATGCCAAAATGAAAAGATGTGATTTGCTGTTGCCAAAGAGAGTAATAAAAACAGTACTGCGCAAAAGCAATAAAATGAGTTATTCAACTGTTAAAGCTTCGAGATAAAAAGATGAAAATATAATTGCAGGAGAATGAAGAAGTACGGCTAAAATAAGATAATAAGGGGAGAATATGAGAATTTTAGGCTAATCGAAACTTATTAACTATACTATTGACTAAATATGCAGGATATTGATACATTTTACTGGTAATTTTGAGGTTATTAATGTGCAAAGCATGAAATTTTTTATCTGATAATCTATAAATTCTAAAAAGTTGATTAAGTATAATATTTCTAAACAATTGAATCGAGTTGCAGGAATTAAAAGGTAATAATTTATTAATATTAAATTTAAAAAAATCTTTTTTATCATATAATTTAGTAACTATCCCATGAGCAGGTTCTATAATTAGATTTAAATCCAAATAATAAACATTATTACTAATAGAAGTTTCATTAGGTATTAATTCCAAATTATCCGGATAGAAATCTATATCTATGACATAGTTATCAGTAAATACAAGACAAATCAGATCATCTACATATCTATAAATTTTATAATCAGTTGAAGTAAAGAATTTTTCATAATGATATAGGTATAAATTAGCTAACATACTGCTACTACAGCCACCTTGTGGAACACCTGAGACTTGTAAGTATAATTTATTACCTTGAAAGATATAATTATTGAAAAGAACAAAATGGAGAAGCTTAGGAAAATTGGTAAATTTTGTAAGATTAGAATGTTTAGTAATATAAGCATTATATAAAGCTAAAATGACATCATATAGATCAGTGATCTTAATATTATTAAATAGATCTTTAAAATCAAAAGTTTGAAATCCTATTATTTTACCAAGCGTTTTTAATTTATTTTTTAATTCCTTACTGTTATTTAGAATAATGTAGCTATCACCAGAATCTCGTAAATTGCTATTTAGTACATTTAAATAATTTAGTAATAATTTACTAGCAGTAGTAGAGTATGAATTATGACCACTAGTAACAGTTCTAAATTTTATAGGATTTTTATGAAATTTAGGTATAAGCACAATATATGGAAATGTCAAACATTTTTTATTAATATCTAAATCACTATACATATTGATAATATATATATATATATATATATATATATATATATATATATATATATATATATATATATATATATATATATAATATATATATATATATATATATATATATATATATATATATATATATATATATATAATATATATATATATATATATATATATATATATATATATATATATATATATATAATATATATATATATATATATATATATATAATATATATATATATATATATATATATATATATATAATATATATATATATATATATATATATATATATAATATATATATATATATATATATATATATATATATATATATATATATATATATATATATATATATATATATATATATATATATATATATATATATATACAAGAGCTATTTAATACCATAGATATAGATGACATGACAAATATACTTTACAGCTTGTTTGAAGAATATGATTTAAAAAGGAGTCTGGAATTCAATAAATTCAAGTCTATAATCAAAATAGATATTAAAGAAAATTACCTTTACAACGGATTGTCTATTTATCAACAAATTAAGGGCATCACCATGGGGGGGGGGATGTTCTTCCATATTGGCTGATATATATCTTAGTTTTTATGAAAGAAGATCTCATATAAACAACGAAATCATATACCTACGTTATGTGGATGACGTAATTATTGGCTATGAGAATGAAAACTACACAATGAACTTTGATTTTTATCCACCAAACCTCATCTTGAAGGAAAACCCTCTTAAAAATAACAAAGAAGTCGAATTTTTGGATTTGAATATCAACTATAGTCAAATCCCTCTCATATTCACCATATATGATAAAAGAAAACAATTTAAACTACCTATTATTGGAATTATACATTGGAACTCCAACATACATTTGAATGTGTTTCGCAATGTTTTCTTGGGAGGTTTAATCAGAATAAAAAGAACTATCAAAGAGGAACATTTACGTATCAATTTTGATCAAGAATTTTTAAAACAAGCATTTTTTAATAAATATCCAATTTCCTTTATGATTAAAAATATTGATAATTTATACAGAAACAATTTTGCATATGGAGTAAGACTTAAGTATTTTTTGAGTTCAATTAGAGACAAAATCATCGAACCCTCCATATGACAGGACCGCACTGTGATCACAGGACCGCGGCTGGAACTACATTTCATTTGAGTCGGCAATTCAGCTGGCTTTATTTGTGGTGATATGGCTCTCGTACACATCTCTATCCAGGTCTCGTGATGATTTCAAAGTCACTCCGGAGGTGGGCTTGGGCGACCAGGAGTGAAAATGCCGCGGCGATTTTGACGAGCTCGTTGAACTGGGGAGTAAGGTCACAACCCCTTACCGCCATAATATAAGCTTTTTGCCGAGCCTTCCTTCCTTTTTACATGTTTTTTTCACTTTGTATATTTCTATTTTTCTATATATATATATAATATATATATATATATATATATATATAATATATATATATATATATATAATATATATATATATATATATATAATATATATATATATATATATATATATATATATATATATATATATATATATATATATATATATATATAAGCGTTTAAGCTATTAAACATCTCTGATGACCTAGAAAGTAAGATAGATCGAATGAGACCGAAGCCGAGTTTGACTTGAGTAAAAGTGCTCGATTGATCCTTTTGAAAAAATAATTTGAGTTTTCAAATATATTTTGAATCGTCACGCCTTACAGTCTTTCAAAATATTAGAATTTTTCGTTGATCTGGATAGTGAGACTGATCGAATAAAACAAAAATCGAGATTCTGACTTGAGTCGAAGTGTTCGACCTTTTGAAAAAGGACTCTTTGTTTTTTATATTTTCTTTTGCATTGTCACCCCTAATTCGAGCTTTCAAAATATTAGACTTTCCCGTTGATCTGAAAAGTGAAATCAAAACCAAGATTCTAGCTATAGTGGGTGTGCTCAATAATGGTATTATATCACCCTTTCAGTCTTTCATTATCTCTTCGCACCGTCATTCTTAATTCGAATTTACGATATTTTAGATTTTCTTTTGCTCTCAAAACTGAGTCAGGTCGAATGACATCAAAACCAAGATTTTAGATATAGTATAATCGCTATATTTGATATGTTACTCCCTCAGTCAGTTTAATGCATATAAAATATATACTTTACTATAAAATATTATTTTACATATTTTTTAAGAAATGTTATTTTTATTATTTTACCCTAAAAATGCAAAATTTCGATTATTTTCATAAATGCTAGATGATAACAGAATATTTTAATTTATAATAATTTAATATATGAACCCTGTGTATTTCTATGTACAACATTCAGCATTTATTACGCCAAATTTCATTTGATCTCCATTTGTTCAAGATGTATCGGATAAACAGACATACACACATGGCATTAGTGAAAATGTGGTTGATTTGCATTTAGGGATATTTGAAACGCTTCGATTCATCAATATCTGAAAGTAGTATTTTGGATCCCATTACAATACTTTCCATTTAAATAACACTGTAGGAAAATGATGGTAGTTAAATAAAAATCTGTTAGTCACTGCATTAAATTCAAAAGAGTGAAAAACGAAATATGTTGCATGCATTAATTGCATGCATTAATGCAATTCATGCATTAATATTCATAACATTTGGAATTTTCACAAAGTTGGTACAAATGCATTCCTGTAAAAGTTTTTCATATATGCATTATTTCTGTTTTGACCCGAAAAAGAAGTTGGCAATAATTTCACCTAAACTATTGTTACTTTTACTTTTTATAAGTGTGTTTCTAATTAAAGAATATACCAAGCATACTACTTTTCCAAGAAGCTGTTGCCTTCCAATTCTGATATTGCTACTCATTTATTTGCCAGAAAAGATAAAAGAAAAAGCTTTCAATCAGTTCCAGATGAACACGGAAAAATTTCGGGATGACAGATCAGCTTTCTGCAAAGCTGACATCTCAGCCTTTGTTAGGGAACATATCAGTTGCTTGTAGCAGTAAAACATAACATAACAATAGCATTTTATGGAGGATGCCGACAAAAGCGCAATACACTTGATGAATCGAAGGCCAAAAGACTTCAGCTTGACCATTATTTCAAATGTTTTTGTACATCATATTATATTATATCATATAATGGCATATATCATATTATATCATACAATGCATATATCATATTATATCATATAATGAGCTATATCATCTTATATTATACGATGACATATATCATATTATATCATAAATTATTTTTATATATATCATTATCAAAAATACCCGCCATAACTCAGGATAATACAAAATCTGACGTAAATCATCCAAATATCGCCACCTAGTTAAGCTTTATAAATAAGTTAAGGCAGTATGTAATTCGGAAGGACCGTTTTTGAATTATAAGCGTCCATTGCAAACAGATGAAATTAGTATTTAACTAGCCGAATACCCGTTTAAAATCAACGGTCTCGCAATAAGCAACCACTGAATATTATTATTTTTTTAATAATTCGCGTTTCACATTTATTCGGCAAATCGAATATTTCAGTGTGCGGAACCACCTAAAGAAGAAAATATTATAAATTTTAAATTCCGCACGTCTTCCTTTCGAGCTATCTACCATTACACCAAATTAAAGTCTCTATCTCATCCCGAAGCATACTATTTTATCATCTCCCCTTTAGAACGTTTTTCTGTGGAGCACACCCATAAATGATCATTTTTGAGAAACTCTGTTCGCCTTGGGTTTTTATCAGATGATTGGCTTATATACCAAATATCAAGCCTCTATCACATTTAAAGGAAGCGTATCTCATTTATTCTGAAAATCGAACAAATTGGTGTTAGGTACCCCTAAAATTTCAAATATTGGAAATCTGAAATTGCACACTTTCCTCCTTTCAAACTATCTACCAGTAAACCAAATTTGATGCCTCAATCCTATCGTAAAGCATGTTTTTCTATCACTTCATATTTCGAACGTTTTTCTGTGTTGCACCCCCTTAAATGATCATTTTCGAAAAACCTTAATAATCGTAGGGGTTTGTTTATCAAATGATTACCCCATATACTAAATTCAAGCCTCTATAACATTATAAAGGATGCGTTTTTCATTTGCTCGTGAAATCGAACATTTTAGTGTGCGGCACCCCCTACAATAGCAAATGTTGGAAAACTGAAATTACACACTTTCTTCCTTTCTAACTATCTACCCGTATACCCAATTTAAAGTCGCTATCTCATCACGAGCATGCTTTTTCTATCATTTCACCTTTCGAATGTTTTTCTGTGGAGTATCCACCCCTCTTAAACACACATTTTTGAAAAATTCTATTCTTCTTCGGTTTTTTATTAAATGATTCGCCCATATACCAAATATCATGCCTCTATCACGTTTTAAAGGAGTGTTTCTACTTCATTCCGAAAATCGAATATTTTTGTATGCCACACCCCCTAGAGTAGAAAATATTGGAAAACTGAAATTGTACACTTTCTTCCTTCCAAACTATCTACCTGTACACCAAATTTCAAATCTCTATCTTATCCCGAAGTATGTTTTCTTATCAATTCACATTTCGAACGTTTTCCTCTGGCGCGCCCCCTTAAACGAACGTTTTTGAAAAACAATAATCGTTTTGCATGATTTTATGAAATGATTATTTATATACCAAATTTCAAGCCTCTATCAAATTTTAAAGGAGCCGTTTCTCATTTATTCGGTAAATCGAAACTTTTTGTGTGCGGCACCCCCTTAAGTAGAAAATATTGGAAATCTGAAATTGCACACTTTCTTCCTTTCGAACTATTTACCCATACACCAAATTTGAAGTCTCCATCTTATGGCAAAGCATGCTTTCCTATCATTTCACTTTTCGAACGTTTTAGTGTGGAGCACCCCCTCTAGAGAACGTTTTCGAAAAATTCGATTTTTCCAGGGGGTTTTATCGAACGATCGAGCCGTGTACCAAATTGCAAGTCTCTATCTATTCGGGAAGAGCCTCAAAAAAGCGTGACAGACAGACGGACAGACAGACGAACACTTGGCAAATAGTATATACCAGCCGAATACCCGTTGAAAATCAACATTCTCGCAATAAGCAACCTCTGAATAATGTAAATTTTTAATAATTCGCGTTTCACATTTATCCGACAAATTGCCTATTTTGGTGTGCAGAACCCTCTAAAGAAGAAAATATTGGGAAACTAAATTCGAGCATTTCTTCCTTTCGAATTATCTACCCTTACACTACATTAAAGTCTATCTCATCCCGAGGCACTCCTATATTATTATTTCTCCTTTGGAACTTTTTTCTGTGAAGCACATCCATAAATGAACATTTTTGAAAAACTCTGTTTGTCTTGTGTTTTTTATCAGATGATTGGCCCAAATACCAAATATCAAACCTCTATTACATTTAAAAGGAAGCGTGCCTCATTAATTAGGAAAATCGAACATATTAGTGTGCGCACCCCTTAAAGTAGCAAATATTGGAAATCTAAAATTTCACACTCTCTTCCTTTCAAACTATCTACCCGTACATCAAATTTGAAGTCGCTATCCTATCGTGAAGCATGTTTTTCTATCACCTCACTTTTCGAACGTTTTTCTGTGTAGCACCCCGTTAAAGAACATTTTTGTCAAACTGTATTCAACTTAGGTTTTTTTTTTGTCAAATGGTTAGCCCATATACTAAATTTTAAGTCTCTATCACATTGTAAAGAAGGCGTTTTTCATTTGTTCGGTAAATCGAGCAATTTAGTGAGCGGAACCCCCTACAATAACAAATGTTGGAAAACTGAAATTTCACACTTTCTTCCTTTCCAACTTTTTATCCGTTCACTAAATTTGAAGTCTCTATTTCATCGCGAAGCATACTCTTCTAGCATTTCATCTTTCGAATGCTTTTGTGTGGATTACCCACCCCCTTAACTATACATTTTTGAAAAACTCTATTTTTTTGTGATTTCTGTCAAATTATATTCCCATATATCAAATATCAAGCCTCTATCACGTTTTAAAAGGGGCGTTTCTCCTTTATTCCGAAAATCGAACATTTTGGTATGCGGCACCCCCTAAAGTAGAAAATATTGGTAAACTGAAATTTTACACTTTCTTCCTTTCAATCTATATACCCTTATACCAAATTTGATATCTCTATCTCAATCCGAAGCATGGTTTTTTATCAATTCACTTTTCGAACGTTTTACTAGGGAGCACCCCCTTAAACGAACATTTTTGAAAAACTATATTTGTCTTGGGTGTTTCCATCAAATGATTAGCCCATATACCGAATTTCAAGCCTCTATCAAATTTTAAAGGAGCGTTTTCTCATTTCTTCTGTAAATCGATCATTTTGGTGTGCGGCACCCCCTTAAGTAGAAAATATTGGAAATCTGAAATTGCACACTTTCTTCCTTTCGATCGATTTACCCATACACCATATTTGAAGTCTTTACCTCATTGCAAAGCATACTTTCCCTTCATTTCACTTTTCGAAAGTTTTAGTGTGCGGCACACCCTTAATTTAAAAATATTGGAAATCTGAAATTGCACATTTTCTCCTTTTCAAAGGATTTACCCATACACCAAATTTGAAGTATCTACCTCGTCGCAAAGCATTCTTTCCTATCATTTCACTTTTCGAAAGTTTTAGTGTGCGGCATCCCCTTAAGTAGAAAATATTGGAAATCTGAAATTCCACACTTTTTTTGTTTCAGACGATTTACCCATACTCCAAATTTGAAGTCTCTATCTCATCGCAAAGCATGCTCTCCTATCATTTCACTTTTCGAACGTTTTGGTGTGCTGCACCCCCCCTTAGGTAGAAAATATTAGAAACCTGAAATTACAGACTTTCTTCCTTTCGAGTGATTTACCCATATACCAAATTTGAAGTCTCTATCTCATCGCAAAGCATGCTTTCCCGTCATTTCACTTTTCTAACGTTTTGGTGTGGGACACCCCCGCTATAGAACGTTTTCGAAAAATTCGATTTTCCCAGGGGGTTTTATCGAACATCTGAGCCGTGTACCAAATTGCAAGTCTCTATCTATTCGGGAAGTGCCTAAAAAAAGCGTGAGAGACAGACGGACAGACTGACAGACAGGCGGACATTTGGCAATTAGTATATACTAGCCGAATACCCGTTGAAAATCAACGGTCTCTCAATAAGCAACCCCTGAATAATGTAAATTTTTTAATAATTCGCGTTTCACATTTATTCGACAAATCGAATATTTTGGTGTGCAGAACCCTCTAAAGAAGAAAATATTGGGAAACTAAATTCGAGCATTTCTTCCTTTCGTATTATCTACTCTTACACTACATTAAAGTATATCTCATCCCGAGGCACTCCTATATTATTATTTCTCCTTTGGAACTTTTTTCTGTGAAGCACATCCATAAATGAACATTTTTGAAAAACTCTGTTTGTCTTGTGTTTTTTATCAGATGATTGGCCCAAATACCAAATATCAAGCCCCTATCACATTTAAAAGGAAACGTGCCTCATTTATTAGGAAAATCGAACATATTAGTGTGCACACCCCTTAAAGTAGCAAATATTGGAGATCTAAAATTTCACACTCTCTTCCTTTCAAATTATCTACCCGTACATCAAATTTGAAGTCGCTATCCTATCGAGATGCATGTTTTTCTATCACTTCACGTTTCGAACGATTTTCTGTGTAGCACCCCGTTAAAGAACATTTTTGTCAAACTGTATTTATCTTTGGTTTTTTTGTCAAATGGTTAGCCCATATACTAAATTTCAAGTCTCTATCACATTGTAAAGGAGGCGTTTTTCATTTGTTCGGTAAATCGAACATTTTAGTGAGCGGAACCCCCTACAATAACAAATGTTGGAAAACTGAAATTGCACACTTTCTTCCTTTCCAACTTTTTATCCGTACACTAAATTTGAAGTCTCTATCTCATCGCAAAGCATACTTTTCTAGCATTTCATCTTTCGAATGCTTTTGTGTGGAGTACCCACCCCCTTAACTATATCAAATATCAAGCCTCTATCACGTTTTAAAAAGGGGCGTTTCTCCTTTATTCCGAAAATCGAACATTTTGGTGTGCTGTACCCCCTAAAGTAGAAAATATTTGTAAACTGAAATTTTACACATTCTTCCTTTCAAACTATCTACCCTTATACCAAATTTGATATCTCTATCTCAATCCGAAGCATGGTTTTTTATCAGTTCACTTTTCGAACGTTTTACTCTGGAGCACCCCCTTAAACGAACATTTTTAAAAAACTTTATTTGTCTTGGGTGTTTCCATCAAATGATTAGCCCATATACCGAATTTCAAGCCTCTATCAAATTTTAAAGGAGCGTTTTCTCATTTATTCTGCAAATCGAATATTTTGGTGTGCGGCACCCCCTTAAGTAGAAAATATTAGAAATCTCAAATTGCACGCTTTCTTCCTTTCGAACGATTTACCAATACACCAAATTTGGAGTCTCTACCTCATCACAAAGTATTCTTTCCTATCATTTCACTTTTCGAACGTTTTGGTGTGGGGCACCCCCTCTATAGAACGTTTTCGAAAAATTCGATTTTTCCAGGGGGTTTTGTCGAACGACTGAGCCGTGTACCAAATTGCAAGTCTCTATCTATTCGGGAAGTTCCTAAAAAAGCGTGACAGTCAGACGGACGGACAGACAGACGGACACTTGGCAATTAGTATATACTAGCCGAATACCCGTTGAAAACCAACGGTCTCGCAATAAGCAATCCCTGAATGATGTAAGTTTTATAATAATTCGCGTTTCACATTTATTCGACAAATCGAATATTTTGGTGTGCAGAACCCCCTAAAGGAGAAAATATTGGAAAACTAAATTTTCGCACTTCTTCCTCTGTTTTTATTGCGTTTTTTATCAGATGATTGTCCCATATATCAAATATCAAGCCTCTATGACAATTAAAAGGAAGCGTGCCTCATTTATTCAGAAAATCGAACATATTATTGTGCGCACCCCTTAAAGTAGCAAATATTGGAAATCTGAAATTTCACACTTTCTTCCTTTCAAACTATCTACCCTTACACCAAATTTGATATCTCTATCTCATTTCGAAGCATGGTTTTTTATCAATTCTCTTTTCGAACGTTTCGAACGAATAGATAGAGAGACATCGGCACCCCCTACAATAGCAAATGTTGGAAGACTGAAATTGCACACTTTCTTCCTTTCCAACTTTTTACCCGTACACCAAATTTGAAGTCTCTATCTCATCGTGAAGCATGCTTTTCTAGCATTTCATCTTTCGAATGTTTTGTGTGGAGTACCCACCCCTTTAACTATACATTTTTTAAAAACTCTATTCTTTTTGTGATTTCTTTGAGATGTTTCGCCCATATACCAAATATAAAGCCCCTATCACGTTTTTAAGGGAGCGTTTCTCCTTTATTCCGAAAATCGAACATTTTGGTGTGCGGCACCCCCTAAAGTAGAAAATATTGGTAAACTGAAATTGTACACTTTCGCCCTTTCAAACTATCTATCCTTACGCCAAATCTGATATCTCTATCCCATTCCAAAGCATGGTTTTTTTTATCAATTGACTTTTCGAACGTTTTACTCTGGAGCACCCCCTTAAACGAACATTTTTGAAAAACTGTATTCATCTTGGGCGTTTTCGTCAAATTATTAGCCCATATACCAAATTTTAAGCCTCTATCAAATTTTAATGGCGTATTTTCTCATTTATTCGGTAAATCGAACGTTTTGGTGTGCGACACCCCCTTAAGTGGAAAATATTGGAAATCTGAAATTGCACAATTTCTTCCTTTCGAACGATTTACCTATACACCGAATTTGAAGTCTCTATCTCATCGCAAAGCATGCTTTCCTATCATTTCACTTTTCGAACGTTTTGGTGTGCGGCACCCCCTTAAGTAGTAAACATTGGAAATCTGAAATTCCACACTTTCTTTGTTTCAAACGGTTTACCTATACTCCAAACTTGAAGTCTCTATCTCATCGCAAAGCATGCTCTCCTATCATATCCCTTTTCGAACGTTTTGGTGTGCTGCACCCCCCCCTTAAGGATAAAATATTGGAAATCTGAAATTGCACACTTTCTTCCTTTCGAGTGATTTACCCATATACCAAATTTGAAGTCTCTATCTCAACGCAAAGCATGCTTTCCCGTCATTTCACTTTTCGAACGTTTTGGTGTGGGGCACCCCCTCTATAGAACGTTTTCGAAAAATTCGATTTTTCCAGGGGGTTTTATCGAACGACCGAGCCGTGTACCAAATTGCAAGTCTCTATCTATTCGGGAAGTGCCTAAAAAAAGCGTGACAGACAGACAGACGGACAGACAGACAGATAGACGGACACTTGGCAATTAGTATATACTAGCCGAATACCCGTTGAAAATCAACGGTATCGCAATAAGCAACCCCTGAATAATGTAAATTTTTTAATAATTCGCTTTTCACATTTGTTCGACAAATCGAATATTTTGGTGTGCAGAACCCCCTAAAGAAGAAAATATTGGGAAACTAAATTTGCGCATTTCTTCCTTTCGAATTATTTACCCGCACACTACATTAAATTCTATCTCATCCCGAGACACCCCTATATTATTATTTCTCCTTTGGAACTTTTTTCTGTGAAGCACACCCATAAATGAACATTTTTGAAAAACTCTCTTTGTCTTGGGTTTTTTATCAGATGATTGGCCCATATACCTAATATCAAGCCTCTGTCACATTTAAAAGGAAGCGTGCCTCATTTATTCCGAAAATCGAACATATTAGTGTGCGGCACCCCTTAAAGTAGCAAATATTGGAAATCTGAAATTTCACGCTTTCTTCCTTTCAAACTATCTACCCGTACACCAAATTTGAAGTCTCTATCCTATCGAGAAGCATTTTTTTCTATCACTTCACTTTTCGAACGTTTTTCTGTGTAGCACCCCGTTAATTAACATTTTTGTCAAACTGTATTCATGTTTGGTGTTTTTGTCAAATAGTTAGCCCATATACTAAATTTCAAGCTTCTATCACATTGTAAAGAAGGCGTTTTTCCTTTGTTCGGCAAATCGAAAATTTTAGTGAGCGGCACCCCCTACAATAGCAAAAGTTTGAAAACTGAAATTGCACACTTTCCTTCTTTCCAACTATTTACCCGTACACCAAATTTGAAGTCTCTATCTCATCGTGAAGTATGCATTTCTAGCATTTCATCTTTCGAATGCTTTTGTGTGGAGTACCCACCCCCTTAACTATACATTTTTGAAAAACTCTATTCTTTTTCTGATTTCTATGAGATGATTCGCCCATATACCAAATATTAAGCCTCTATCACCTTTTGAAAGGGGCGTTTCTCCTTTATTCCGAAAATCGAACATTTTAGTGTGCGACACCCCCTAAATTAGAAAATTTTGGTAAACTGAAATTATACATTTTCTTCCTTCCACACTATCTACCCTTACACCAAATTTGATATCTCTATCTCATTCCGAATTATGGTTTTTTATCAATTCACTTTTCGAACGTTTTACTCTGGAGCACCCCCTTAAACGAACATTTTTGAAAAACTATATTTGTCTTGGGTGTTTCCATCAAATGATTAGTCCATATACCGAATTTCAAGCCTCTATCAAATTTTAAAGGATCGTTTTCTCATTTATTCTGCAAATCGAATATTTTGGTGTGCGGCACCCCCTTAAGTAGAAAATATTGGAAATCTGAAATTGCACGCTTTCTTCCTTTCGAACGATTTACCAATACACCAAATTTGAAGTCCCTATCTCATCGCAAAGCATGATTTCCTATCATTTCACTTTTCGAACGTTTTAGTGTGCGGCACCCCCTTAAGTAGAAAATATTGGAAATCTGAAATTGCACACTTTCTTCCTTTCGAACGATTTACCCATACACCAAATTTGAAGTCTCTACCTCATCGTAAAGTATTCTTTCCCATCATTTCACTTTTCGAACGTTTTAGTGTGCGGCACTCCCTTAAGTAGAAAATATTGGAAATCTGAAATTGCACACTTTCTTCCTTTCGAACGATTTACCCATACACCAAATTTGAAGTCTCTACCTCATCGCAAAGCATGCTCTCCTATCATTTCACTTTTCGAACGTTTTGGTGTGCTGCACCCCCCCTTAAGTAGAAAATATTGGAAATCTGAAATTGCACACTTTCTTCCTTTCGAGTGGTTTACCCATATACCAAATTTGAAGTCTCTATCTCATCGCAAAGCATGCTTTCCCGTCATTTCACTTTTCGAACGTTTTGGTGTGGGGCACCCCCTCTATAGAACGTTTTCGAAAAATTCGATTTTTCCAGGGGGTTTTATCGAACGACCGAGCCGTGTACCAAATTGCAAGTCTCTATCTATTCGGGAAGTGCCTAAAAAAGGCGTGACAGACAGACAGACGGACAGACAGACGGACAGACAGACAGACGGACACTTGGCAATTAGTATATATAGATACTAGCCGACGGTTCCGGACATAATCCCGACAGCCGAAATCCCGACAAACCAGAATCCCGACAGCCGAAATCCCGACAAGCCATAATCCCGACAGGGTCGAAATCCCGACAAGTCAAAATCCCGACAAGGTCGAAATCCCGACAAGCCAAAATCCCGACAAGGTCGAAATCCCGACAAGCCAAAATCCCGACAGCCGAAACCCACTCTTGCACAGACTAATACAACACTAAGGCGGTCATCGCAGTGACGTCACTAGGGTTAGAATTTATTAATCAGCCCCCCCCCCACACGCACATGCGCTGGACTCACACTGGGCCCACGCACATGGCTCTCTACGCCTATATGTATAGCTTGATCAAAATTATCGGCGTTTTTACATCTCTACATTTTACAAATTAATAGTTTTAATCACTAAATCATAACAATTATGCCATTACTGAAATAAATTTTGGCAAATTGAAATGACAAAGATTAAAATGATATAACAGGTCGGTATAAGATTTAGGAAATTCATTTTATTAAAAAATAAAAAAAAACACTTACACATTCTGCATACGTTCAAATAGCATATTCAAATAGCATATGGCTATTGTCGTAGCAAGCGGATGGAGACAAGAGGGAGCGTGAGTCCAGAGCATGTGCGTGGGGGGGGGAGTGCTGATTAGTAAATTCTAACCCTTGTGACGTCAGTGCGATGACCGCCTTAGTGTTGTATTAGTCTGTGCAAGAGTGGGTTTCGGCTGTCGGGATTTTGGCTTGTCGGGATTTCGACCTTGTCGGGATTTTGGCTTGTCGGGATTTCGACCTTGTCGGGATTTTGACTTGTCGGGATTTCGACCCTGTCGGGATTTTGGCATATCGGGATTTCGGCTGTCGGGATTCTGGCTTGTCGGGATTTCGGCTGTCGGGATTACGACCCAGACCCACTAGCCGAATACCCGTTGAAAATCAACGGTATCGCAATAAGCAACCCCTGAATAATGTAAATTTTTTAATAATTCGCTTTTCACATTTGTTCGACAAATCGAATATTTTGGTGTGCAGAACCCCCTAAAGAAGAAAATATTGGGAAACTAAATTTGCGCATTTCTTCCTTTCGAATTATTTACCCGCACACTACATTAAATTCTATCTCATCCCGAGACACCCCTATATTATTATTTCTCCTTTGGAACTTTTTTCTGTGAAGCACACCCATAAATGAACATTTTTGAAAAACTCTCTTTGTCTTGGGTTTTTTATCAGATGATTGGCCCATATACCTAATATCAAGCCTCTGTCACATTTAAAAGGAAGCGTGCCTCATTTATTCCGAAAATCGAACATATTAGTGTGCGGCACCCCTTAAAGTAGCAAATATTGGAAATCTGAAATTTCACGCTTTCTTCCTTTCAAACTATCTACCCGTACACCAAATTTGAAGTCTCTATCCTATCGAGAAGCATTTTTTTCTATCACTTCACTTTTCGAACGTTTTTCTGTGTAGCACCCCGTCAATGAACATTTTTGTCAAACGTATTCATGTTTGGTGTTTTTGTCAAATAGTTAGCCCATATACTAAATTTCAAGCTTCTATCACATTGTAAAGAAGGCGTTTTTCATTTGTTCGGCAAATCGAAAATTTTAGTGAGCGGCACCCCCTACAATAGCAAAAGTTTGAAAACTGAAATTGCTCACTTTCCTTCTTTCCAACTATTTACCCGTACACCAAATTTGAAGTCTCTATCTCATCGTGAAGTATGCATTTCTAGCATTTCATCTTTCGAATGCTTTTGTGTGGAGTACCCACCCCCTTAACTATACATTTTTGAAAAACTCTATTCTTTTTCTGATTTCTATGAGGTGATTCGCCCATATACCAAATATTAAGCCTCTATCACCTTTTGAAAGGGGCGTTTCTCCTTTATTCCGAAAATCGAACATTTTAGTGTGCGACACCCCCTAAAGTAGAAAATTTTGGTAAACAGAAATTATACACTTTCTTCCTTCCACACTATCTACCCTTACACCAAATTTGATATCTCTATCTCATTCCGAATTATGTTTTTTTATCAATTCACTTTTCAAACGTTTTACTCTGGAGCACCCCCTTAAACGAACATTTTTGAAAAACTATATTTATCTTGGGTGTTTCCATCAAATGATTAGCCCATATACCGAATTTCAAGCCTCTATCAAATTTTAAAGGATCGTTTTCTCATTTATTCTGCAAATCGAACATATTAGTGTGCGCACCCATTAATATAGCAAATATTGGAAATCTGAAATTTCACGCTTTCTTCCTTTCGAACGATTTACCAATACACCAAATTTGAAGTCTCTATCTCATCGCAAAGCATGATTTCCCATCATTTCACTTTTCGAACGTTTTAGTGCGCGGCACCCCCTTAAGTAGAAAATATTGGAAATCTGAAATTGCACACTTTCTTCATTTCGAGGGATTTACCCATATACCGAATTTGAAGTCTCTATCTCATCGCAAAGCATGCTTTCCTGTCATTTCACTTTTCGAACGTTTTGGTGTGGGGCACCCTCTCTATAGAACGTTTTCGAAAAATTCGATTTTTCCAGGGGGTTTTATCGAACGACCGAGCCGTGTACCAAATTGCAAGTCTCTATCTATTCGGGAAGTGCCTAAAAAAGGCGTGACAGACAGACGGACAGACAGACAGACAGACAGACGGACAGACAGACAGACAGACAGACGGACACTTGGCAATTAGTATATATAATAATAATAATAATAATAGATAGATAATAATAATAGATAGATATATAGATTCCCCGGTGTTCTGCAGCTATGTGTAAGAGAGTAAAATCGCAAAAGTCAAACACTTCATTTGAGTACATTTACCGCAAAGAGCAAGAAACAAGGAAGTACATTTTTTTTTTAAAAATTAGGAAATTTCATAGTGGTTTGCGCTAAATTCTCACATGAACGAAAACATGTCTAAAATAGCTTATCGAAGCAACTAAGGAAAGCTATATCGCCGTCTTTGGAACCTAGCAGTATGGCCGTAATATTCGATCAACTATTATATATAATGCAATAATATTTAAATAGCACATCGAAGCTAAACTGGTGCAAAATAATAGAAACAGCAGGTCTTTAAAAATATCAATGTAAAATGCATGTTAAAAATATCTTCTTTAACTCTTGAAAAAGTCACACAAATGGACATTTATCTAGTATCAATTGGATCTAGTATATATAATTTTCTTTCGTACTTCACCATAACTAAAAACATTTTGATAGAACTTACACCAGAATCTTCCCAGAACTCAGCTTCATTACTTAAATATAAGTCACAAGAAGCCATTGCGTGCTTCTAAAGATATTTAGGTTAGAAGTGTATATTGAAGTTTCCATATATTAGTTTGTATTTTATTAAAAACCAGAACAAAGCGGGTTCAAATTAAGCGCCATAAAATTAAGCGCCATAAAATTAAGCACCATAAAATTAAGCGCCATTAAAATTAAGCGCCATAAAATTAAGCAACATAAATAGTACAAATACAGATAACAACACTTAATTTCTAAATTGCTTGTTCTGTACCAAATTCATTTCCGCACTCCGTTTCTCTAATGCACAAACATCCCAATTTCACAATGCGGGCGTAATACGCATTATATAAGATCCTTTAATGCGCCTTATTTAAGCGCGCTAAAAACACTTGAAATTTCAAAAGAGAAAATAAGTTCAATTATCTAAAATGTTAGATTTCTGTACTTTAGTTTAGATTATATTCATAGAAAATTTAGCTTAAAAGTAGAATTTTCGAATTTTACCATCCAGTTCGTATCCTGCCATTTTTTGCGATTGAAGTTCTAAATAAATGCCAATCCATCATGTTTGCATTCGTTCTTTCTGAATTCACAGAGTGATGCTTATGGTGATATTGAACGCACTTAAATATAAACGATATATATAAAATTCAAGAATAAAATTCAAGATATATATAAAATTCATTCGCTGCATTCAATAGGTCTGTTCCGAGTATTGTCGGGTTTTGTAAATTTGCCAACACTACAAATAGGACATTTTCCGATTCGTTTCTCACTTGCACCTTTGCGTAATATGAATCTAATATTTTACATGTGCCTCCTTAGGCTGCAACTACTTTTAAGTCCTTCACTTTAAATAAGCGTTTCCTGGAGCTCATTTTACAATAATATTCTTCTGATACAAATGATTGGAACCATGTGTCCATCCATCTACCGGTAAATTATCTATTTTAACTATCAAATACAGAAGGGCGACAGCCCATTGGACGATTCGAGTTCATTTCCCGGCTCAGCCCAAACTGTTCCCGTGTTTGCTACGGTTATGTTAAATATGTGGATCTCTAAGTCCTTATGAGAAGTTGGTGGTAGGGAAAGGAAAGTAGGGTCTTTATGGATGCCGCCTTCGCAGGATTCCAGTCCAAATTGGGTGGTACTGTCTCGGCCGTCCAAAAAGATACCTTAGACCTTCTAGTAGGTAGCATAGTTAGAATCGAAAAACAATAATAACTATTAAATTCGGTAGATTAACATTTTCTAGCTTTACTGTATTTATCGATATCTTAGAGGATTTTGTTGGTTTGAGAACAGCTCACCTCCATTCGAGTCGTTCCGTCTTCGTTTAAAGCCTTCTTTGTGTTCATTGCCCCTTGTTTTAAATTTTCTATTTCTTTGTGTATCTTGTGATCCTACTATTTTTCGTAGAGTCTAACTGTTGTTCTGACTTAATTGCTCATATTAGGGTCTTTAATACATTCTAAACCCTTGATTTGGGTTGTATCTGACAACTTTATTTTGCTCTATTAGATGCCGTTTATTGTAACTTAGAGCTAACTCAAAACATTTCTGCAATGTTGCTGACACTCTGAAACCTTGGACTGGTGTTATTAGTTTTTCGAAGACTAGTACATTCATATTTCCATCACTTGTTTACAACTCCAATTTACTCTTCAATTCGGCTTTTCTATATAATAATTCTTCTGCAAAATCTGTAAGTTGCTTTACACTATACAATTCTGTTTCTAGCTCTACCTTATTCCTTACTTCTGGAAAAATGTTCTGTATTTTCTCTTTAAATTTAAGTCAATTTATGCAATTGTCTGATAATAGTATATCGCACCAACGTTTAATCCTTCCTTTTAGTGTGTTTTCTACCACTGCTAATTTTTGTTTGTTGTTTCTTGACACTTTTATAAAGAAATATTCTAATATTTTCAAGTACTCTTTTTTTACTGATCCCAGACCATCAAAACGAAATGCTTGCCTCACTGATATATTCAATGCTTGGCTGAGCTGCTTCACTGTAGCTTCCATCTTTTCTTTTGCTCAGCACTAAATCTACCGATATTTAATGTATACTTATTTCTACCACAGCGGGTCAATTGGCCCGCCTTCAAAAAGTCATATATTTTACGATGTATGTATAGCAAAAATATGCCATTCAGTGCAATTTGGTGGGTGAATAAAACAGTTTTGTCCAAATAACGGCTCTAATTTTTTTATTTATTCAATTAAAAAAACGAATAAAAATAAGAGAACAAAATCCCATTTATTCCTGAATTTAAAAATAAACAATATGCAAACCTTATTCATGTTTAGCGCATATTTTGCAAATGATTGGGTCCTGAAAAGTACATTTTCCGTACACATATTTTTTGCATTTGAAACATATTTTTGTAGTCTTGTTTTCTTTGCAATATCTTATTTGGCACTTTTTTCTCACACATGGAAGTGAACCTGAATTTGTTGGCATTTCCTGTATATCTTCTTGTTCTTTCTGTTGCGCATCTGGAAAATACGCATTTCGATACATCGATCTTATAAATCACTTTCACTTTCGGAACTCAATAACAATATCGTTCTCTTTTGTCCTCTACACATATTCAAAATATTCTCCTCTTCATCATCTGTACCTGAGGATTCGCATCCGTCCGTAGTGTCAAATGAGTCATCATGCTGGTCTATGTTATCCACTTCACTTTCAAATAGTTCCTCTTCGCTAGATCCCGAACACTCTTCATCTGTATTATTTACTTTTTCTAATAATTTGAAATATCTTGAATTTTTAGCTATTATTGGGATAAGAATTATCAACACAATGATGAAATAAAACTTGACTCACAAAATAGCACCATAACTTGAAATTGTCAAACTAAAACTGAAATCTAACATTCAATAAGTATCAACAAGTATAATGCAAAACAGCAAAATTCTGATGCAATAGCAAAAATGATTTCATCATACAATCTATTACACGGGTCAAATGACCCGTCGCGGTAGGTAGGTCCAGTTGCATATATTTCTTGGTAAAAAAATAAACAAGATAAAAATAAATATTGAAAAATACATTGGATGTAAATTATAATAAAAGTCGTAAAGTGAAATAGAGATGTGATAACGCTGTATGTAAGAAATTTTGCCAAAAAGTTTAAAAATTGTTATTTGACCCTGCGTGGTAAGTTTAGTGTTAATGCAGCTTAGGATTATTTTAAGATCGGTTACATTTATCCTTCTGTATGTTTTATTTTTATAGTTAGAGCGTCATTTTAAAGAATGAGCCTTTGGCTGAGATGAAGTTATTTATACATTATACTACCCTGATCGGATTTCATTGTGAAGTATGCCCCCTATTTGAGAATCATTGTGGAACATTATCGAAAAGGGACATAACTAAAAACTTTTATCTTAAGCCAAAGTTGCCTTACGGCCAAAGTAGAACACACAGACTAATATATCAATCCAAACTTTTTCTTAACAACACGCACAACTGATACAGCAAATTTCTGTAAAATTAACAGATCCTGTATACAAAATAGACATTAAATTACACATGGCCGTATAATGACTGAATATGAATACTTAGATAAACCCGGGCCTTGGTGATCAAATGAAAGTTGTAATACTCGTAATAATATAATACGGATGGCATATGCTTACCCAATTCATCAGTGGACGTATGTATACTTTAGAAGACATTCTTGTGATTAGATCCTGTTGATTATGATCGTACATATCCAGGCTAGTACCCCTTGCAACATCATCGGTCACCCAACCGACGCTGCTCTTAGAGCTCACGAACTTGATAACTCAACTCTACTATGCACACTCACATGCACTGTATTGCATGAGCACAAGCCAAGCCATTCTATCTTACCCAACCCGAGACATTATCCTGTTCTATTTCAGGATCGCAGAAATTGTTAGCTTGCTCAAGATTGGTCTACATAATGGAACTGGTTAGAAGCTGTTAATTTAAAGTAAATCAAAATTTAGAACGCAAACTAAGTGGAATCATAACCAAAGATTATAATAATCCGCACTACGTATCGTCCAGTGGCCCGAAATATCGCTATACCGAATTTTGCTGCTATCATAAGAATCTATTTTCCGCTACGGACGACATGGAAAGACACACACTTAACTATCTACCTTTATTATTTAAGATTACAGACACATTTATTTACTCAAAATATTTTATTAGGTCACGCATGAGAGATGTAAATCTGCAAGTAAACAGATACGAAGGTTCAACAGAAATGATTTCTGACTATTTTTATCTCCAACATTTCCTAAATATAACGTCCAAAGTTTTACTAGTCTGTTAGTTAATGACTAAAACATGTATAAAATTAATAAAATGTTTGAGAGCAAGGTGTTCCTGTCCTGTAAGTGACAAATAACCTAATTGAATATTCAAAATGATGCGCACAAGAAAGGTTTTTTTATAAACTAACGATAGTCATAACGAAGATCATTTCTCATTTCAAAAATGTATTCTGCTCTGAAAAATTAGCTCAGAGTATATTGTTAAATTTCCTTTTTAATTTATCGGTTAGAAACTTCGCGGGTTTGCATTCTTTTCGAATATTGAATGTTAATATTTAATTAGAATGCTAATGATATGCGTTGCAATAGATTTATTATTTTTTCTATATACATAGGATAAAATATATGGAAAGTATTGTAACGAGGCTGAAAATTCGAATTCGAATTTTCAACGGAAGATCACTGTTCAAGCACCCCAGAAGTCGAATTGAACGTTTAAGAGGTGATGTGTGTGTGTGTGTCCCTGAGTCTAGGAAAGCTATATCGAATGGAACGTTTCGAACGAAACTGGATACATACATTACAATCGGTGCATACGGGAAGCCTATTGTTTTAAATGCAATCGAATACTCGAAAAGCTTCCCAATTTTCGAATGGAAATTTGAAAAAATCAGAATTAAGAATATTGTGTAAATAATAATTACTGGTGTAGTTTTTTAATGGAAAAGGAATGACATAAACTTAAGAGCGCTAGCGTGAATCTTCCTTGAGATATTGCGCGGTTTTTTAATAAATTCATCAAACTATTACATAAAATTAAAGAAATTTATTAACTCTCTTGAAATATGTTCATTTTTCATGCGATATTATGCGACACATTTGTTACCAACATTCTCGTGGTTCTAGTTCGTTACATTTACCAGAGAAGATACTTGTGTAATAATTTTGTATTTTTACGATTCACCTACAGTCAGTTATATACAAAAACGCTCTTCTCTTCATCTGTGTGTACAGGTTAGTGATAAATTTGTCAAACGTGGTGACCCATTTAGTAAAATATCGCCAACTTGGCGATATTTTACTCAGATGTCACCAAGACAGATGTTTTATGTTTACTCAGATTGACGAAAATATCATCCAATTTGCAGAAATGACGCTAAATCAACCGAAATGTTTTCAAATTGATAAATTGTTTATTAAAATAGTTTTATATATGGTCTGTATTGATTATTGTAGATGCTATCAATATTGATAATTGTAATTTTGGAGTTGCGCGAAATATAAGTTAATTGAGTACTTTGAAATTGTGTAGTTTTACATATTGTCATCCAGAGAAGAGCCAAATATACAACTGAGAGTTAAAAACATTGTACCGTGGATATCATGCATCATGTTTTCACTGTGAAAGAAGTCAATTCATTGCATTATACAGCGAAAGTCAGCAGATTTTTAAAGAGAGGAATGGGGTAAAAAATGAAACAACTGAAAATTATTGAAAATTATAAAAATGAAAGTATTATAGAGTGATACAAAGGAAGGCCTTAAGCACTCCAATAACTTTGTAAATATCTGTCTTTGAGTGTAAATGTTAGACCTGTCTATAGAAAAGTGACTGAGATAAAATAGATTATAGCGTTTCTAGCAGATAATTGAAAAAGCTGCGATAAAGAACTCAGCAATGAAGCCAGAGATACGACAAAAGCTACAAAGTAGTGGAGTAAGATTCGATAAAGAGTAGTGGAGTAAGATTTACAAAGTGGTGAAGTAAGATTCGACACCAGGAAAGAATGGGAATGACATTAAATACCTGTCAAAAATTCGTATCACCAGAGCCTCTAACACCTGCAGTTCTTGGCAAAGTATGCATTTGTCCCTGGTGGAAAGCATTTTAAAAAGAAAATTACTGAAACTTATAAAAATGAAAGTATTATACAGTGATACAAAGGAAGGCCTTAAGTACTCCAATAACTTTGTAAATATCTGCCTTTGAGTGTAAATGTTAGACCTGTCTATAGAAAAGTGACTGAGATAAAATAGATTATAGCGTTTCTAGCAGATAATTGAAAAAGCTGCGGTAAAGAACTCAGCAATGAAGCCAGAGATACGACAAAAGCTACAAAGTAGTGGAGTAAGATTCGATAAAGAGTAGTGGAGTAAGATTTACAAAGTGGTGAAGTAAGATTCGACACCAGGAAAGAATGGGAATGACATTAAATACCTGTCAAAAAGTCGTATCACCAGAGCCTCTAACACCTGCAGTTCTTGTCAAAATATGCGTTTGTCCCTGGTGGAAAGCATTTTAAAAAGAAAATTATTGAAAATTATAAAAATGAAAGTATTATACAGTGATACAAAGGAAGGCCTTAAGTACTCCAATAACTTTGTAAATATCTGCCTATGAGTGTAAATGTTAGACCTGTCTATAGAAAAGTGACTGAGATAAAATAGATTATAGCGTTTCTAGCAGATAATTGAAAAAGCTGCGATAAAGAACTCAGCAATGAAGCCATAGATACGACAAAAGCTACAAAGTAGTGGAGTAAGATTCGATAAAGAGTAGTGGAGTAAGATTTACAAAGTGGTGAAGTAAGATTCGACACCAGGAAAGAATGGGAATGACATTAAATACCTGTCAAAAAGTCGTATCACCAGAGCCTCTAAAACCTGCAGTTCTTGGCAAAGTATGCGTTTGTCCCTGGTGGAAAGCATTTTAAGAAGAAAATTATTGAAAATTATAAAAATGAAAGTATTATACAGTGATACAAAGGAAGGCCTTAAGTACTCCAATAACTTTGTAAATATCTGCCTTTGAGTGTAAATGTTAGACCAGTCTATAGAAAAGTGACTGAAATAAAATAGATTACAGCGTCTGTAGCAGATAATTGAAAAAGTTGCGATAAAGAACTCAGCAATGAAGCCAGAGATAAGATAAAAGCTACAAAGTAGTGGAGTAAGATTCAATAAAGAGTAGTGGAGTAAGATTTACAAAGTAGTGGAGTAAGATTCGACACGAGTAAAGAATGGGAACACGTATTCGGATGACATTAAATACCTGTCAAAAAGTCGTATCACCAGAGCCTCTAACACCTGCAGTGCTTGGCAAAGTATGCGTTTGTCCCTGGTGGAAAGCATTTTAAAAAGAAAATTACACAGATTTCTGTCATGTAAATGTACTATTCTGAATAGGATAGCAATTTACAAAAAGCCAACTGTGTTAAATAAATTCTTTCTGTAACAGTTTGTGTCAATTCCTTCTACCACATTTTTCTTTTATGGCATTCCAATTGTGCTAATATTTCGTTCTCGAACTTTTGAAATTCTCCGTTAAGGGCGCTTCAACCCTTTTTATTCGCTCGTGCAGAACCACTGTGATATACATAGATAGATCTAACGTCTTAACTTTCCTTACAAAGATAGGGACCGTCCTAGGAACCTGTTATCCTAGGAACCTTTTATGTGTAACGCATTCTAAGGAATAGATTATATATTTAATTACACTCAAGTGTACGGAAATTTGATACACGAAGGTATCCGAGAATATGGAAATTTGATAAAGATACAAAAATTTGAAATGCTATCTTCGCAACTTAATATCTTAAACACTAAACTCAATCTAATACAATTCTCGGAATTTGATAGATTTACACGTTTTGAGCATTGCTTAATGCTAATCACAACATAAAATGGTGTTTATGCGCGTGTGTGTGTTCTTTTGCGATTTTGTTTTGTCGTCCCAGGACGGGGGGCCTGCCTAATCAGGCTTATAGCTGTTTAAAAACTCCAGCCGGGAAAGGAATCTTAAATTTATTTACAAACAAATTTTTGTGCCGGGCCAGGGCGGTTACAAAGGCCTACAATAGCATTCAACTTTCACAACAAGGGCCTACATACAACTTTTACATTGTAAACCAATGATACACCAGGAAATGCTTCAACAGTCCATAGTCTATGTGTCTCTGGTATTTTCCGAGCTCCTCAATATTAACATTAAACGTTCAACACTGCGATCGATCCAGCGATTGAAACACATTTACTTATTCTCCGGAGAGACCCGCGGTTGACTACAACCCTATTAAACCATAAAGTCCTGCAATCCTCCATTGACTCAGAGAGAGTCTTTGCGATTTTGTGGAGATGGTATTTTTTTTATTTTTTTAATGGAAGTGGGGATAATATAATGAAATTTAGCACAATTATTTCAATAAGTAAAAATAATTAGAGGCCTATTGATTTCCGGGAGAAAAAAAGAGAAAATTGAAAATAAATTTGTGGTGCTACTATGAAAAAGAAACTTAATCTAATCTTGGATTTTACAAATAGTAAATTACCCATAATTAACGTGGCCGTTATTGTAAGCCGTATACATTGCATTGTGCCGCCTATAAAACAAACCATTATTTCTTTGTGTGAGTTCCTGGAATAAAATGTATTAACATAATACTGCACAATTAATTTCACCCATTTTAGCTTTGAAATACGTATTTATTAAGCACCTTAGAATCACAATTATATTACACCAATTATATTACACATATATTTAACATATTACCATTATATTACACATATATTTAACATATTACCATTATATTACACATATATTTAGGGAGGAGACTGGGTATGTGAGACTAGGTATACTATCTTGAAACAGAATTATGACTTTTTATAATAGGTGATAGGTACATACATACCTTTGTCATTATTTTTAGTTGTTGAACGGCATGTTGGTTTTTTATTGTTGCGTTTTGGCTTTGCACAACACAAACTCGCTATTTACATATTTTGGACTCTAACCGTCCACACAAGCCTCTTCAGTGATCATTGCATCAATTTTATGAAGCCACTACTGATACAAAAACTGTATGTGTATACAGACTCTTGTCTGACTGCTGACTCAGCATCTCGTCTGTGGCACCTTCTGTCTGCTTCTGTGTGGAACTTATTTCTTTTCTAAACTATATTCTTATAAATCTTCTGCTTGTTGACACCGCTTTTTGCCAGAGGTCTAAATACGCCTACCGTATCTCATTGGTTGTCCTCAGGACGATACGACAACACTTCCTCATTGGTTAAACCTTTAACCAATCCCATGGCTTCACATCTAGCCTCCAGAAACTGCTCTGGTTCTACCACACATGTACTTGAAACCCCCTTATTTATGGCTTTCCTGACCTCTCGGGTCAGGGCTACTGTAAATTGCCGTCAATCAGTCTGAGCCCTTTGTAAATCTTGTCAGAAATCAGACATCTTCACCTTATACACAGCCTAAATCTATCCTGGTCTCACGAAATTATAAAAAATAAATATGTTCAAAACGTTTGCAAAGTTGCATTTTTTTAATTTTTTGTTTTTAATCTGATGACATTATGGCGAATGGCCATACATAAGGAGAAGGTGCGATGTTGTATCATATTCATTACAGAGGCGATGATAAAATATAGATTTATTTACAAGAACATACTAATTACACTGCTCACAACTGAAATCGCACCACCATGAAGAAATTGATGTATCCTTATAAAATTTACATAATATAATTGTAACATGGAGATGTGCAAATGATCAAAAAATCATACCTGGAAAATGAAAGCATGGAACTCATTGACAATAGATCAATATGAAATAGGTCCACCGCAAGCGGCTATGCAGGATTGAATACGACGAGGCATTTCGCCAATGAGAAGGTCAATGGTGTGCTGAGGGATGGCATTCCACACAGCATACAATTGGGCCTGTAACTGAACATGGTTTGCTGGAATTGGTGGTTTTCTTTATCGGCGAATCACGATGTCCCAGATATGCTCAATTTGCGACAAATACGGAGAATATGCTGGCCAAGGCAGGATATCAAAACCCTGTAGAATATTCATAGTTACCCGTGCAGTATGTGGCCTGGTATTATCCTGCTAAAAAAGCAGTCCAGGCTTGGTTGATAGATATGGCTGTAACCACAGGTCTCATAATGTCAGAGACGTATCGTTGTGCCGTGATACTGCCATAAACGTGGACCAAAAGTGTTCGTCCACCAAATGTTGTACTACTCCAAACCATGGTATCAATTAGGGGCTGTGTGGTGACTGATAGAAAAAACTTCCTGGTTGCGTTGTTGAAAGCGCCGCCATATGCGAGTACAGCCATCTGGCATGCCAAAACAGAATCGTGATTCATCCGTGAACAGAATGTTTCGCCATTCTGTCGACCAATTGCGTCTCATTTGACACCACTGGTGGCGACGTAACCGGTGAAGACGTTGAAACGATAGGTGTCGAAAAAGTCGTCTACCTCGGAGTGCTGTGTCATGTAAACGGTTTCGAATTGTTTGTTTCAAAACCACGTTACCTGTAGTGTGGGATAAATGTCGTTGTGACACGGTTGTTGTGGTAAACGGTTCCCGCGCAACGCTGCTCAGAAGCGATCTTCACGTGGCGATAAGTTTAAACACCCGTCTCAGAGATATGTTTAAACAAAGTTGGTGAGGGATTAATCGCAAATTAAAATGTAAATGTTTACAGCAAGGGAGAAATAGACGCAACTCAGAAATGCATCATAGGCAAATAATATCTGCCTCTTATCTTTAATGGATCTTTGGCATGGATGGAAAACATTGTGAAAGATTTATAATCTTTGTGTAAAGTTAATATTTCTACACACTGTAGATACTTTTGTACCAATAAATAGAAAAATTATTATTTATTTATGTAATCATTGTTTTCTTTCGTAATTTGTGTATGACTCCTGAAACGCGATCTGCCGACATGATTTTTCCCCCTCTGATGCGTTGGATATATTAGAATTTTCTTTCCCTACATACATTGTACAATACATACAGTACAATACATATTATTGTGACTACGGCGAACAGTTAAATTCGAGTTTTCTACAGAAGAGCGCGTTTTAAGCATCTTTGAAATCGAAACTAACATTTGTGAGACCCATGTATGTATTTATATTAATATGTGTGTCAGTGAGTCTGTGAATATTGATATCTCACGAACGAATGAAGTGTTTCGAAAATACTATGGTAACATTATTACAATCAGTGAATAGTGGAATTCTATTCATTTTAAACGCCATCGAACATTCGGAAGACCCCCCCCTCTCTCCCCTAATTTCGAATGACTTTATGAAAAATCATCAAAATCCAAAACTTTTAATAATGATAGATAAATAATAATTTCAAACGCAATTTTTCATTTCAAATCAAGCTATAGAACGCTAGCAATAATCGTTCTCATAATATAGTACGTTTTTCAAATAAACTTATCAAAAAATTACATAAAATTAAAAGTAGTAAGTATTATGGAGGAAGTGTTCATTTTCAAATAGATTTATTGCAATATTATATAACAAATCTGTTAACATCATTTCCGTGAATCTAATTCGTTCTTTTCAGGAGAAAGATCACTTTAGTTCTAGTTTTGTAAATATCACTCTCAAGGATCTAATTTGTTCTATATACGAGAAAAGATACGCTATATATATATATTTGTACGCTATATAATATATTTGTATTTTGAAGCTAAAGCATTCGCCGATAGTCATTTATTTAGCGGGATATTAATTAAATGTCAATTGTATTTTGATGAAATTTTCCACGTGAGCATGAATAAGTCATTACGTTTTATCAATTTTAATTTACGAGGTGTTTGTTTATTCAATGTCAAATATATTGTACAACATTATTTATTTATGAAAGAAATATAGTTATTGCATTATGTAGCGAAAGTCATATTTCGCTCACATCAGCTTTCTTTAAAGAGATACAGAAAAAACATATAAATCACCAAATTTTGTTAATATGAACTGTTTTACAATGAATCATTCAAATAAAAATCCCCAGCTAGTTCCTTTTTACTCCTAAAAGATCATAGCATTGTGCAAAAATAAAAGATTCTGAAACAAGAAGGTTTTATCCCACCCATAGCTTAGGTTGGTCGAGGAAAGCAATAGAAGTTGAAATATCTGATATCTGGTTATGAACCATTAACATCCACCGTTCTTTGTCCTAAAGAGCCATTAGGCCCCTTCTTCATTCATCTTTTGTCTCTTGATTGCGAGTGGGAACCTTCCAAGTCTTAAATGCCAATAAATGCCAGCTGGTACAAGTGATGCCATATTGCCTTTGGATAAAAGAGATTTAAAACTTATGAACCCAGAAATACAAGAAATTGAGAAAAGAAATCAGATGACTTTACCTCCAAGCAATTTTCGATATTTTCAGAAAACACCAAACCAAATTAGATCCTTACTAGAAATTAGATATAAAAAGATATCGCAGAAAATCATCAAAGTTATTTAGTAACCATATCAAATTTCATGCAATTCGCTTGATGTGAAACAGGAAACTTCTTAATATTTTAAGAACGGCTTGTGGTAACATTTAAATAATGGTTTCTATGTATTTCTGGTATATATATATCTACAAATAACTCATTCATTTAATAATAGTGAGTTTGAGACAAAAGGAAGAACAAAAAGCTATTAAAAATTTTAAAAATATAATGTGGGCAGCACATGACTTTTCTTATATAATGAATTGAATTTATTCTTTTTACAGTCAAAAAATAATCTATAAGATCCACGGCGTAGTATTTTTAACATTGAAATGTACATTTGGCGCCTTTCCGGATGGCAACGTGTAAAACTATTTCCAAGTACCCAATGAACTAATATTTTGTGCAACACTAAATAAACAACTATCAATATTGATAGCATCCGCAATAAGCGTTATAGTCCATATATTAAAACATTTTTATAATTAATTCATCAATCAGGCGTCATTTTCATTAATTTTGTGTCAGTTTTGCAATTTGACGATATTTCCGTCAATCTGAAGCGAAATATTGTCAATTTGGCGATATTTCGCTATATTACTCGCCAAGTGCACCAAATATATCACCAAGTGTCACCGACAAACAGAGAGAAGAGAATTTCTTATATACTAGAAAGTATATGTAGGAAGGTAGAAAGAGATAGAATCTTATATTCTTTCAAAGATATTGAATTTTCGTCAATTAGTCGCCATTTTCATTGATTTAGTGTCATTGTTATCAATTTGGTGAAATTTCCGTTAATTTGGTGACATTTAAATAGTCGCCAAGTTGGCGACATTCTGCCAAATTCTTTGCCAAAACCTCGCCAAGTGTTATGGACAGAGAAACAAATTATTCTTATAGTAGATAAATGACTATTGGCATCCAAATACAAAATATTACCCAAAGTATCTTTTCTCATGAATAGAAAGTGCTAGTTCCACGAAAATGATGTCACTAAATTTATTGCATGATATTACATATGAAAAATGAACATATTTTACAACAGTTAATATATATATTTTATATTGCATGTGATTTTTTGATAAATCCATTTAAAAAATGGCAATACCTCGAGAACGGTTCATACTATAGCTTTCTAAAGGTTATGTCAATCGTTTTCTAATAAAATATGCATATGAAATGTCTATTTACGCAACTTTATTAAAGGTTTTGATTTTTTAATGATTTTTTCAATATTTCACTCGAAAGCGGTGTTTTAGACATTCGATTGCGTTTTAAAACAATAGACTTCCAGTAATTATTGATTGCAATTTTTGTACTAAATTTTGTTCGAATCGCTCAATTCGTTCGTGAGATATCTCCTCCACAGACTCACTGACACACACACACACACACACACACACCACCTCAAAAACGTTTTATTCGCGAGCAGGGATGCTTGAAATGACCTCTCCCGTCGAAAACTCGAATTCGAATTTTCGACCCCGTCACAATACTTTCCTTATACATTATACTATGTATATAATTTAAGTAACAATTAAAATGACAGTACGAGCGCATGGTAAAGACTAAAGGCCAGAGGAAACGGAACTTTAAGTGACATGAAGTCACACATTATTTTATGAGCAATAAATAAAAATAGAGTTCAGATGCTATCCTATGAGGAATGTCTAGGAAATATAGTGATGGCGTCATAAAATCAAACACTTTGAATTAGATAAATCTACATGTTTCGAGAATACTTGATCAACCATTTGTACGGTCCCTAAAATTATAGTGTAACATACAGAGAAACAGTATAACATACATAAAAAATGGAATATAAGTTTTCGATGGAAGGGCACGTTTCAAGCATGCCATCTTTATGCATTAGGTGTGTGTGTGTTTATCTGTAAGTTTGTCGACACAATATCTCTGGAACAAATTGAGAAAAGGGAATGAAATTTGGCATTTCATTCGGCATGAATATTGAACATCAGAGACCTATTGATTTTTGGAGTGATTGAGCCAACAAAAGATTTCATTTCGGTTTTAACATTTATTTTCAGAATTCGAAATATTGTAAAATAAAATTACTTCGAAAAATGTTTCGAAAGTACTTATAATTTTTTTTTATTTAAAAGCGAATACTATCATTTATAAGAAGTAAAACTGCGAAGTGTTTCAGACGTTTTAAAATTTTTGAGCTGAAATGAAAAACTTCATAAAATTGTAATTGATTACTTTGTAAATAATTTGAACCTGCAATAAATGGAAGTTATCACGAGTGGATCTCTATTCAGTGGAAATTTAATGTGTTTTCCCATATTGAGCGATATATTACTCACACAAATTGAATTGAGCAAATAATTTCGTATAATTTGTCCAATCGATACATGTTAGAAGCCTATTGAATATCTGGAAACGCACACTAGACGAACATCTTCCATTTTTCGAATATGTTCATTCGAAAATCGAAACTAAATGATAAAACATATTTGTGTTAATATGTGTTGCAACGATAGCTGATGTATAACTAATCTTTTATTTAGAAGCAAATAACATAACTCTCAGAATGATAATATTCGTCATTCTCGAGATAGTACACTATTTTGATTTAAAATGGAGAACATGTCGATAAATTTAAATGTTTTCACTATTATCGACTGACTGAATGCTTTATAAGTATTTTTGGACAAATTTGGCAGTTTTAACAAAAAAAATGAAAAATGTTACAAATTGGAACTATTATTTCTTAGTTATCATGAGTAGTTCTAGAGATATTAGACATTATATTTTCCAAAAACTATCTGTCGAAATAATTCACAACCAATTACATAAATTTCATATGTTCATTGTAATCGACAACTGCAATAAGTTCTTTGATTTTCAGCGAGATCTATTAAAAAGAAAGCTCTAAATTACTAATAATAATTGCAGAGTTCACTTTAACGATCCGATCTGATGATTCCGTCTCAGCAGCTAAATTGGGAGAGTGTCGGCTAGCCAGTGGGAAGATCCGTGATTCGAGTCTCGGGTGCGGCTTCTAATTTGTGGTACCATTCTGCTAAATTATCGAAATTTGTTATGTCTGTTATGAAAGTTATGTATTGGACACATCATATTTTATAATATTCATAAATTTCTTGGTACCTAATCAAGATAACAATGCATCGTGTTCATCTTTAAGATAATGAGCTGCAAACGTGAACTTTCCGAAGACAAAACGGTTGACCCAAAATGGCTGACATGCATGTCTGCTCTCAATAAGCGATCTGCTCCCACCGATCTTGTGTGTGTCGCTGTTCTCAAATAACTGTTATTAGCTCTCGCCGTTCTATGGCTCAGGTATGACCGCGGATTTTCCTTTAATTATATCTGACTGGACATGTCCCGCGCAAAGAACACTGAATGAATGGCTTTCTGCGGCTTTAAGAATGTATTGTGGGGATTCTGGGCTGGCCGAGGGACGTGAATGGAAAGAGAAATGCTTTAGAATACAGTAAATCGGAGGAAATCAGGCTCTTTTATTTTCACTTGCAAGTTTACGTTCAAGAAAATTTCTTCAATTGAATTTAAAGGCTTTCATAAGATGCAGTTAAAAAGGGCCGATTGAGTCAAGTTGAAAATTAAATCTGTGGTTTTATTTATTTATTTATCTAGAATGAAAATATATGTAAAGGAAAATAATGTGATAGAGATTTTCAACCATCCTGAATACGAACCAAATAATTTTTTAATGATGTCTGTGAGTATTTGGCTACGATATCCATATAAAATTCTGAACAAATCGAATGACATTGTGTATGGTTATTTCAATCATTTATGGTCATAGGACTGTTGATTTTCAATGTAACATAAAAAGGGGAAAGCCTGCAACGCTCCGAAACTTGCAATAACATCAGAGTGAAGCCGAAATAAAGGTTACACGCAAGCACATAAATACAATACAATAAAAACAGTTAAAAGAAACACTAGGTTTATTTCACGGAATGCGGTCGTTAGAGTTAAAATAAACAGAAAGTAGCGCGTACTAATTCAGTATGACTCACTACTTCTTTCGATTTACGAGGCAAGTAAAATCCAGGATTTTCTTCTTAAACATCCCGATGTATGAAACGAAAAGCCATGAGTAACTTCAGCATCATTCCATCGCAGACCTGGCACACTGAAAAATGCATCGGCTCGAACTCCCGTTAAAAACACAATAGTTTGAAAAGTCACGTGTAAACTCGGGAGTGTAATAACTGGATGGCCGCTCGGTCATGATCAAAATATAACACATAAATTATCAGGAAAGATGTATAAATCAACATCAAAGTGGTAGTACTAACCCAGTAGCTCCTCTTCCCTGTTGGCGAGTGCAAAGGCCCATCAATGGCTGGAATGTGAAAATATGGCAAGGAGAGACATTACACTCTAAATGATTACTCCAAAATGATGGAATTAAAATTCTTTTAATTAAGATATTATCAGTATATATATATTTAAATTATGCCATAACAATTGTCATTATATTCTTTCAAGCAATTTCATAACAAAATACACTCTCTTGTTTCATATTTAAATATCCTTTATATTGAAATCTCCGAAACATAAATTTACACAAATTCCATCCATTTCATATTAAAATATTTCAGCACATGGTATTGGGAACTATTTTCAGTTCTCCTTCCAGAAAGTAGATTAAACAGTATCTTAAGTATATTCTGGAGTATAGGTTTCATTAACGGGCTGGTGTTGGGCTTGAGAGTCAAGTTCCACAGTCACTTCGGAGTATTCAAAAATCTACTTACAAAATGATTCACCATCTGATCCCATACATCTCGTATTTACAGGCGTTACTGGTAGAGGTTTTCTTGGGATCGAAAAAATTTAACTTACTTAGAACGTTTTTGAATTATAAAATTTAGAACTGACCGCCCGTAGGTCCACATTATTCAAATGCTTTGTTCCATCTCCTATAAAAACATAGCATCCCCACGCCAAACACAACTAGAGTGACGCCATCAAAACCTCACGCCTTCCAAAATTTCCTATTTGGAAAGGGCGACGACACGTACCATCTTTTCACCGCTAACCACAGTTCACATCACGAGCCTCAAAAACTCCGCACTTTCGCCTTCTCACAGCGACAATAAACAAAACAAAAAAATATACATCTGCTTTGAATTAACGGTCGCTTTTAAAAGCGGAAGTAAAGCTGATACATGAAATATCAAGAATCGTGCGGTTTCTCGCACACAGAAAAACACTTAAATCAGAATATAGTTATGCAAGTACATATAATATAAAAATAAATTTAAATTCAGTTTTGAATTCAGCAGAGTCGAGAATTTATAAAATTCCGACATGACACACGAACCCAGAGAAAAAAATATCTTCGCAACACTACACGTCTCTAGAAAGTATTCAACATGAATGACTAAGACTTAATAGCATTCGAGCCTTGGTATGACTAAACACGGTTGACATTTCGCAACTCATCAAAGGCGTCAACAAGAATTCATATAAAAGCACCAGTATGAATTTATTTACCATCAGCATGTTTCCAAATATGTGTGTTCCTCATATAAAATCTTATACAGTACTTCTTCCATATAGTAATTCTAATATAGTACTTCTAATAATACTTTATATCACTTCTAATAGTATTTCTAATATAGTACTTCTAATATAGTACTTCTAATATAGTACTTCTAATAATATACTTCTTTGAATGAGAAATAATGTTAGACAACATACACGGCATAAGGTTTTTAACGTTGAAAAGTACACTCATTTCGAGATGACAACTTGTAAAATTATATAACTCGCAACCTTAACTTGACAAATGGAAATATTGCTGACATCTACTAAGCAATATACTCCATTAGATTAAGATATGCTAATTTTATTTCATTAATTTGACTTCATATTTGCAACTTTAGTGTCATTTTTGCCGATTTCGCAACACTTTCGTCAATTCTCACCCCCCCCCCCCTTTTACAAAGTCTTCAAATTGGCAATATTTTGCCAATTTTTTTGTTTGACATATTTGATTCTACTTACTATTGTTCATTGACATGCATTTCCTAAATGTCTTGAATTTTAAGATTTTTTTAAAAATTCATTTTAAAATTTGAGGGTCTTTCTAACATTCGAGCACGTTTTAAAGCATTAGGATTCCAATATTCACGGATCGTAATAATCGTACCGAATTGCACTCAAAACGCTCCATTTGTTCGCATCCACAAACTCACAGAAACGCACCCCTTCCCACATACACACATAATATATTACCTCAAAAACAATTGGAGCTCAACGATGCTTGAGACGTGCTCTTCCGTCGAAAACTCGATCCCTTCATAATATCTTCGCTATACATTATACTATGTATGAACTGAAATCTTGAAGGTTGTTAGAGGGTTTTTTATGACATAAATGCGGTGAGGAGATGGAAACCGAAGAGTTGAAAAACAAGTTATTTATCATGTACTGTGAGAAGAACATTTTTCTGAGATACATATACAGAAAGTATAAAACAACCGCATATTAGAATATCACTTATTTGGACGTAATATTTAAATTACCTAGAAATTTTATGACGTTATAACAAAAACAAAATAGCGGTCTCCTTATGGGAACTTCATAATTTTGATGTGATAGCAGAGTTGTTAATTAATACGTTGATGATTCTCAAATACTTCTAGAACCATTGACGTATAACTGATTAAGCGAGTGTTCCGATTAAACAAACAAATTACTTGGTCTTTAATATTTAGTCGCCGACAGTTTTTTAAACCCTCGTCGCGGAATGCACTGACTACGTGACGGTTGGTAAAGAAATAAAAATTGCTTGTGTGAGATAAATGATACGAAACCGAGCGCTACTGTATTTGAATATACTATTTTCTTTCAATTTCTTATAATAGTTTCTTATTTTGACTATCATTTAAAGTTCTTTGTTTAAATAATTTTTCATGATTGTAATTTATTACTATTATGCTAATGAAATTTATTTCTGTTTTAGGTAAGTTTTTCGGATTTTAGAATGCTTCCCAATCTAGCATATGTATGTAAGTTTTTAATATCTTATATAGAGTTATATTCCTATGTACGATGCAGGGAAGTACCGATGTAAGCTTATGTGCTGCAACCTCAACACATTAAGCAATTTGACATTTTTTTTACATGTGATGTACAATTTCCAACCTCCCGTAAAAGTCATCCATATTTCTTAGTCACAGTGCTTCTTAGTGCTTTTTTCACATGCATATTTCACTAAGCCTTCTAAGACTATGATTTCACTAAGACTATGATAAAAATTTAGTTTTTAAATTTCATTACTCTAGTAAAAATTCAAATTATTTTTTTAATAAATAAAACATTCATTTACAACAGTTTTAAAATTTTAACGAAGTTTAACCATAAAGAAACATTTAAGCATTACAGAATTTTCCCAAATTTCTATTCATGTTGATTTAAAATGTTTATGCTAATCCATAAAAAGAGCAACATAGACGAATCTACTGTTTATAAACTTGTAGAAGATTAAAATATAAAAGCTTCGGAGGAAAATATCCTTGAATATTCTATGCACCCTTTCCCCCACAAGTAATTTGCGAAGCGACCCTTAAGCTTCGTGGAACGTGACAGATATGGCGTTCGCCAGTTTTGAAAGCCGTTGCAAGTCTCATCACGTCACAAGGCGCCATTAAACTTGCAAAGTCGGTCTTCGAAAGACGTCTGACAGGAATTGTATCCTGGGAGCCATCGGGCGAATTATTTTCATTCATGCGGAGTTCTCCCTTCAAGGTTTTCACTAAAATCATCAAGGGGCTTCTATTTGAATACCTTCATTCAAAACTTAATGCTTTTCTCTAGTGGGTGGTCCTAAAAATCAGAATTTCATAGGAAATCGGGATCTTTAAGATGCAATTACGTTAACAGATTTGATAAAAGGAATCAAAATATTACAATATATTCGATGATGCATTTAATGTAGAAGAAATTGTAATTGTTTTTGGTTGCATGAAATGTTACAGAAATAAAGAAACTTTTTTAATGGATATACAGGGTGATTATAATTAAAGTTACCGGTTTGAAAATTGTCTCAAATAAAAAGCACTGGTCAGAATGATTTGAAATTTTGCGTGAACACTCGTGGAGCAATAAATTTTGTTTGGTGAAGAAAAAAACAGTAGTTCAAAAAGTCGCCGCTAGGAGAATATTTGGCGCTTTACTACACTAGAATGCAATACAAAATTAATAAACGTTGACTTACTAATGACGTAATAAATGTTCAATATGCTGTCCTTCGTATTCTGAAACAAGATGAAAGCGCAAAATAGCGTGTTCAACAACAGTGTTTCTGTAGAGATGTTGTGGATGTGATGTGTGATGCTAGCTTTAAGTTCCGCTAGATTGGTAATGTGCCCATTAAACACCACATTCTTCAGATGCCCCCAAAGCCAAAAATCACATGGATTGAGGTCAGGGGAACGTGCTGGCCATCTTACAGGAAAACGGCGGCTGATGATTCTGTCATCTTCAAAATGACTGCGAAGTAGCCGCTTCACTGGTTTTGGGATATGTGGTGGAGCCCCATCCTGCATTAAAATAGTGTTATTGATACACTGACACTTTTGCAGTGTGGCTATAACGTGACTTTTCAAAAGACGTTCATATCGATGGCCATTGACGAACAGGTGACGGGGCCTTGAGAACCAACTTCCTCAAAAAAGAAAGGCCCGATAATAAACGCTGCTGTAAATCCGCACCACACAGTAACTTTGGGGGAATAAAGAGGCACCTGGCGTAGTTCCTGTGGATTTTCTGTTGCCCAGATTCTGCAATTTTGCGTATAAACAGTTCCGTGGAGATGGAAGTGTGCTTCGTCTGTCCACAAAACGCTCCAGGGCTATTCATCATCCAC
>OX578142.1:19782298-19847298 GCA_951213105.1 Amaurobius ferox | reverse complement strand
CATAAAGCTGCTATCATATCAATCTTGTAATTCTATTCAATTGTTTAGAAACATCATTTTAAATCAGCTATTTCGAATACATCGACTTTCTGATCCTCGGTTTCACTTTCTCCACATCAATAATCTTAAACGCATTTGTCAAAATTACCAATATCCGGAAGTATTTGTAAATAATATTATTAATAATTTCAAATATACCATGTAATCATTTTACACATGCATTATTTATCTTTGATTGGATAACTCAATTTTGAGAATTCACCCATTCTTATCACCTAACTTATCACTTGGCCTGAGTCTAATACTGTTTACTATTTTCGAATGACTGTTTTCCACTTTTCCTGAGTCGTATACTGATTACTATTTTTGAAAGTCTCCATACGTAATTAGGGCTTGTTAGTAGAAATGAATGCTTGGATGACTTCTTTTTGCCTACTTTATATAACATTTTAATACTATATACTTTGTGATTTTCTTCTCATTAGCTTAAGTTTCATTTTTAGAAGTACTGCAATAGCAGTTGCTTGGTTATTATTCAAATTACTTCACTGCAGACGTTTGTAACATAGCTGTAATGAAAAAAAACATAAGTTTATATTGTCCCCATACTCAGACAATATAAAATAAGTAAACTATCTGAAAGTTACAATAAATTGTACAGTAAAATTGCTGGCTTGATTATCATTTTGATTTTATCAAGTTTAAACTTATGAAAGTCAAGTATGTGATTTAACATGGCATTAATAGTTGTTCTATAAATTTTAGAATTCAAAATATAGAACAAACAGATTCAACTAAAAAACAAAATTATGACACAAATCACGGCGGTCACGATGGCAAGATAAAGAGTAAAAAATTGCACAGCGTTTGTTTTCAACTCGATTTTGTGGAACACAGGATTGCTTCATTTTTCGTCCATGATGGATGTAACATGGATAAGTATTACGTCCATATTACGGTCGTCTATGGATGTGCAAGGGAAGTCAAATATGGTTTATCCAGGACATGTAATTTAGTAACGCAAATTAGATGAGGAACACATGATTGGTCTATTTCTCATCCGTGGTGGATATATTGTGGACTAGATCATCCATAACATCCATATGACTTCCATGAGTGGCGAAAAATAGACCAATACTGTGTTCATCATCCAGAACATGTAGTTTTTGGACGTAATACAGACATAAACTTTGGATGATCCAGATTACGTTACTTATGGATATCTATTGGATGTATCTTGTTCTGCATGGACGTGTTTTGGATGAACGGGATGTAATCTGGATGTGAGCTGGATATCTGTGATGTATGGGCTTTCTTACAAACTGGTCATTCATTGATTACATGAGAGATAGACAAACTTGACGTCTCAGAATCTACAACAATGTTTGACAGCGTTTCTCGTTCATATAGTAATTATTGTTTTAAATGTTACTTCAGTGATAAAGAAACTGCGACGTCAAATATATTTTCTATTTATTAATGTATTTCGTAAGAATTTACAAAGTATAAATTCTTGATTATGGGTTGTTTAACTTAGCGAATTTAAACAATTTAGCATGTAAAACATATACGATATTTTATTGTCGTTCTGCCAACGATTTAGAGCGTATCAGACTATCTTATTTCGGGTGTATTACACCCGCGTTTGGAGTCACTATGATATCATGAAATTACTATTTCATTATTGATAGTCATTAATGATTCTCACGATTTTGTAAGTTGCCGCAAAGGGTCTGTTCTATCAGAATCTTCTTGAACTGGTGGAACTGCTGAAGATCTAAAACAATCATATGCATTATGCTTATCTATAGTTTCACTTCAAAATGGATTTGTTAATTTCTGTATCACCATGATATTAGGTAACTACTAGATCATTATTAATGCTAATGCAGTTTTTAGAAGTTAACAGCTTTTAGAACGAGTGATCGCTCTTGTTAGAAACATGCAAGGAGTGATGACACCAGCTTGCATCTAAGAAAATGCAAGTTGATTGATGCTTTGAGTTAAGGAAAAAATGTCTTCAAGAAATTCAGTCTATGGAATTAAAAAAAGGTATGTAAAAATAAATAAATAGAACAAAGCATAAAAATTCTTCTAGTTAAAAAATTTTGATTCAGAAGTTCGAGTCAGCGCAGCTACAAAATGTTTCTCAATAAACTAGGTTTATAAATAAATGTTCTATATAAAAGACAAAATTAAAACTATATTTTGCACACAGTTGTAACATTGAAATCAAAGAATATATTTCGTGTCTTGACACAGGGAACCAAATCTGCTTATTTTTTAACTTGTGGACAATTTCAGATATCAGCAGCATATGTTATTTTTTAGTACTAAATTCAATAACATTTTATTTATAGAAGCTGATTTTATAAGTACACCATCATCAAACAAAGACGAAAAATTAATTTTGAAGTATTATAAGAATATAAATGAGAAATAATTTCCTCCCTCAGGTAATGTGATAATATCAATCTAACGAGATGGAAAATTCCTAAAAAATGAGCAACAGTTTGCAGTATCTTTTTTCTGTGTCATTTAATTGAAGCAAACTCTTAATACTGGTGTAAAATAACACCTTGTTCTGGCACATATTCCGGAGGAAAAGACTGGACCTGATTTGGAGAAGAGTCATTAAAGAGCATTCGTCGATTCCTTATCATAAATGATTTCTTTCTTCTTCTTCTAAAAAATTTATCCTAGGCAGTCATCATTAAAAAATCAGAGCATTAATCTACAGATAAAAATTCGGCGAGCCAACGAGTGAGGTAAAGGCTCATTAAGCAAATACGTATTGGAGAAAAATATATTCCTTTTTTGATTAATTGCTTTGAACGAAAGACGCTCAGTTAATTAATAGGGAACAAAAGCGTCGTAAAAATTATCTTTGTTCCGCCGGTTAAAATGAGCTTTTTTCCTTGGCCATTTCACCCTATTCCCACTCTATTACAAGAAAGCATTTACATAGTTGTCTTTTGTTGGAAAAAATTGCTTTCCAGCGTTCAAGCTCTGCTGCAATTTGTTTTACGTTTAAATGCGCAGATTAATAGGTTGTGTACATTATGGGCACGGAGAAAAATAGGTTGTTTACGAAAATGGGCAGTGAAGATGAATAGTTTGAATCTTTAACCAAACGGTTTAAAAGAAAAACAGGCTTTACGCACGTAACAGGAGTCAAAATATGCTAAAACATATTTTTCAAAAACGATTTCAACGATATTTAAATAAGTATTTAAGAAAAATAGTATATTTTAAATCTGCGTATTTAGAATAACAGCTGCAACAAACTGTGACATAGTATTTTAAATTAAATTAATTCTCTCAACCTATTTTTTCATTTCATTATACTGCGGTTTTTAAATTTTGAGACGTGAAATGTTTTTAAATTTGAAAGTTGAATTTATCTAATCTACACTTCAAGAAATCGAAATATTTCTTTTCAAATAAGTAATTTCATTTTGCAGTGCCCAACACTTGTATATATGGACAAAATATGTAATCAAAATTTAGTAAAGACGTTATTTTAAAAATTTCTGGCAACTGACACATGATCTGAACGCATATATTTGCTTTAATAAGCCAGAGATCAGTTTCTATACCACAGGACCGTAACAATAGTGTAACAAAAAAAAAATAGTTAAGTAAAAGAGTGCCTCCAGAGTATATTTCGATAGATTTACTTGTTTTTATTATTCTGTAAATTTGTCAGATTCAGTTCGTGTGACCTTTAAGCATTAAATTTATGCATATTTGTAATCTGACACATGGAATTTTCACGAAATTTATACGTAAATGCTATATGTAATGGTGTACAGTTGACGAGTGAAACCCAACACATGATCCAACTTTAAAAAATTGGAGTTTTCAGTACACTATTTTGATAAGATCCTTTCAAGAAGATAAGCTTAACATATATTTAACTATGATAGCATTATGGGCTTCCTTTAGAATTCAGATGCCCGGTTTCTCTATTCTGATCACCCTGCGATAAATTGGTAACTGCCTAGAACACCACTCTGCTGTTTTAGTTGACACAACACCCCCCTTTTTCTGACAAATCTTCAATGCTAACATCAATAAATATTTAGAATTAACATAGCATATCAGCATTAACAAGGAATGCATGAAGGAACCTTCACATGATAGCAACTGGTGCGTATATGGGGGCATAGGGTGTGGTATTTTGGCCACAACTATTAAGAATTATTTTCTAGCATAATCATTTCGTACAGTCATACGAATGATTGAAATGACCCGGAAGTGTCATCTCCAGAACAGGAAATATAAATCCTCAGTGAACCCCCGACACCCTTTGGAATCGGCTGCTGAATCCATATCAGTCATCCTAAACTCTAGTCAATCGTGGCCAATCCTGAGAAATAGATGTTTGAAGGAAAGTTTTGAACAGCAGTGGGAGAAGAACCGGAAGTGAAAATCCTTCGTAAACATGAAACCCTTTCCCGAATTTAATGCTGAATCCATATCAGTTATCAGCTAAGCTCTAAGCTATATCAATGGCAGATTCCGAAAAATATATTTTTCAAGGAAAATGTAAATCTTAGAATCCCATCTCCAGAATGGGAAGAGGGAAATCTTCTTGAGTTCCTTAGCTCCCTCCAGAATGTACTGCTAAATCCGTGTGTCATCATCTAAGCTCCATCTATGACCAATGCTAATAAATAGATATTTCAAGTGAAAATTCTTAGTAAAATCACTCTACATCTTCCAGAATTTGATGCTGAATCTATATCAGTATCAGCTAAGCACTATCTATAGCCAATCTTGAGAAATAGATGTTTTAAGTAGAATGAAAAATTTTGAGAATTTCATTTAAAATTTTCTAGAGTTTGATGTTGAATTGATATCAGTCATCGCCTCTTCTTTAGCAAATCTTGAGAAACTGATGTTTCAAGACAAAATGTTTTGAAAAAATGATAGTATGGCTAAATGTTTTCTACCAATAAAATTACAATTAAACCTACTCAAGGTATCTTTCAATATTAGGACCCTTTGAATAAAATGTCCATTCCTAGGTCTACATTGTCATAAGAATGTCTCACATTTAATGGATAAATATCGCACAGATAACCCCCTCCCTCTTCCGATAGAAAGTTGTCTTCCGGGCCAGCCATACAACGAAATATATAACTAACAATATAATTTGTATGTTTTGCTTGCACGCTAAACAAATAATCATAAAATGCTCAAGTCGCTAATCGTGCTAACATCAGACTTTTTTTTATGCATTTAGGCTTTCATAGTCTTCTTCCAATGTAGTACAAACACAATACAATGTTGGTTGAACATCTTCTCAAGAAAATATTCCTCCCACGGATGTATATCTACACTCCCCATTGCACATTCAATAATGTTTCCTCATAAGTATAATGGGTATATGAACTTTCGACAATTAATTTCAAAATTAATAAATTGTTTAACAATTAATCGTAATTCAGATAAATAATTATTTTGTTTCCCATTTTATACCACAAACATCATACGTAGAAGGACGTTTATTAAAAAGTATTGTGTGAAAAACACCACGTATTTGAGACTACTAGTGTCATCCGCAGTTTAAAAGTGTAATTTCATTCAATATTGCCATTACACTGTTAAAATATTTTGCCTCAATTTACTTCTACTTCGAACCTTTCGCTTACTTTAAATTTGGTATGAATCATGTTATACAGAATGGGTCATTTTAGACATTGCAGGAAAACTCTATCAAATAATTATTTGAAATAATTCACTGGAGTTAAAGAAAAATCCATATTTTCTACCAACCCATATGGGTTGAGTACTGGGACTGCTCACCACTGAATTATAAAAAATCATTCTAATGATGATATTGCATCTTCAGTCAAACTTCATTAAAAACAACATTAACAGTATGATCAGAGTTGGTCATTGCTTGTTTGACATCCTTTCTGCTTCTTTGTAAATCTTTATACTTAAAATTGGCACATTTAAATATGCGTTAGTAATATAGTCACAAAACACTTCAATGGGGGTATGCTAAATTCGCTATCATCGAAATCATTCAAGCAACTAACACTGATATCACGTCTCCAGTCAGACAGTATTGATATCCCCATTAGTAGTAAGACCAGAACCATTCACTGCTGTTTGCTATCCTTTCTGTTTCTATGTAAACTTTTACTGAAAATTGACAAATTTAAGTATACACGGCTAATAGCCACAAAACCCTTCAATAGGGTTAAACTAAAATTGTTATCATCGAAAAGAGGCTGTTGATGCAGCAACCAAGAAACTAGCATTAGTGGGTTGTTTTTATGAATGTTACAACTCATCAATACCAGCCATTAACTATACTGGTCGAGATAAAACTTGCTAAAAAGTAAAAGCTTCTTTATTAAAACACAGCGTATAGAACAACCTCGCTTTTCTGGATAAAAATGCATAGCAACCTCATTAGCAAAATGAGAAAATGTCTGTCCCAGTCTTTGCTGGTGTGGTTGCTGTGTCTTTTAATCCTGAAGAAGTGAAATGATGTTTTTGCCCCAGAAATCAGTTGATACTGTTACTAATTTCTTATATGATGCGTTTCATTGAACTTTTTGCTTTACGACCAAATTTGCCGCATTCTGGACGAATTCGATTAAAATCTTGCTATATTTTCATAAAATTGGGGTATACAGGAGGGATAACAATCGGACAAGCAACGTTTAGAGATCTTATGTCTGAAAGGACCTCAAACCCAAAACTCGAATTACGATTTTGGATACAATTCCAATACTTTTCTTATACATTACCATGTTTTCCAGGGAAAGTAATAAAAGCTATTTCAGTGCTATTTGAAACCTAATTATATTTTCATAACCTTTTCATATTTACAAAACAAATGTGTGAAAAACTGACGTTGAAAAGCTACCCTTGGCATTTTTACTTCGATAATGTGACATCCATCGATTGAAGTAATAGTACTATTTTTTTAAATGTGCTTAATTTGTTCGAAAGATAGTTTGCCCAAATACTAACAGGCATACACTGTAAAAATAGTTTATTCGTTGCTGAAAACGTGTAAATACAGACAAATCTGACATTTTGATTTTTGACCCTTCCTCTGACGATTAGAGCTTGCAATTCCGTCCAAGTAGCTCCACGATAGACCGTCGACTAGCCAATACGAAGATCCATGCTTCTATTCCTAGTTGGAGCAGAAAGTTACGTTATTGAAGCTCAAACAAATGAACCCTGCAGATTAGGGCAAATATGTCGGAGGTAAGGCTCCTATATATTATAGTATTTAGGAGACCAATTTGGAGATCTGAAACTGGCTCTAGTACGTCTGACACGGATTCAGTAATCTCTGGTATTTTGAGTGCTCATTTCAAATAAGGAAGTCAACGACCACACAGGAAGCTCACAGGGTTGATAAAAACAGCGGCAGAAATCTAACCTCAGATAAAAATAGCAGGATGTGATCAGTAAGATTGTCAGTTGACACACCAAACTGACATTAGCGGGGGGCGAATGCAGAGCCCACTTCGACGATAAGAGCTTCCTATTTCGTCCTAGTATCTCAACGACAGAATTTCTGCTGACCAGTATGAAGATCCGTGGTCCGGTTCCTGGTTAGAGTATGAAGATGTTTTACAAGGTTTGCTGCTGAAAATGTTCGAATAAACTTTTCTTTATTTGCAAATATTGCATTAATATATTTATGTGATACAACTGTATGTTATGTCTTCCATATAATAAAGAGATTCCCCAGTTATAAATTATTTCAGAATACATTCAACACATTTCAACTAGAAAGTCTCAAAATAATTTGACTCGGGAGTCCTAAAGTTATAGTTACGCCACTGGTGGTATAGCAAGTGTTTTCTTAAAAATGTAAGCTAAAATAGATTTAGTACTGATGACCCCTAATAACTTCGAAACCGGTAAGCCTATGTTGGTTGATATACTGGAGGAATATTGTAAGAGGTTTTTGATCAAAGCTGTTCAAATAAGTTTCAATTAAGTATTCAAATAAGTTTTATCATATGAATTGGCTGACGAGGATTCTTACTCGGAAAGCTTTCCCGCTGCTTCGTCTATTGATTCAGAAGAGAGGACAGTGTGATGGGAGAATGGGGCGGGGTGTACATCACTGAGATGTCATCTTGTTCCTTGTGACTCGCATTTCCATTCCAGGGGAAGCATCCCAAATCGGATGAACGAGAACAAGAATGACAAGAAAAATGAGCAAGAAAATATCTGGGACGAACAGGGACACAATAAATGAGATCTCCGCACTCTTTCGGAGGAAAGCTCATACTTCCGGCTATGATATTAAACAAATGATATTCTTGTCATGGGCTAGACTTTTTAGGAATATATTTTCCCCATGGAATAAGTTTTCGATAATTAAGGAGTTATTAGTTTAGCCGTGAAATTTTCTAATCATTTATAACCATTACCCGGTCATAAATTTCTGATAACGGTAAAACATAATTTATGATTATTAATAAAAATTAGTTGTAAAGCAGATAGGACTTAGAGGTTTTAGAAATGTCGTACAGAATAACAATATGGTTCAGTATATAACATAATGTCAGTATATAAGGTGTCTCACAAAGATTGAAACGCGCTTTAATTCTTTACCTGTTGGAGTTAAGTGGGCAATGTAAATTGCAAAAATGTTGAAAGTAAGGTAGGAAATAAGACTACGTTAATGAAATAGTCCTCCCATTAATTTTGAAACAGTTACACGTTTTAATTTTTATACGACCCCATAGACAAATTTAATCAGTCCGAAATTTTTTATTTTTACTTCAACAAGATTTTTAAAAAAACCGCATATCTGTATCTTTAACATTCAGCGAGTTATATTTAATTGAAAATTGAACATTATGAATGGGGACCATATATCAAATTAGAAATGTAAATTTGTGACATATCACAAAAAGATAAAACTGGATGATAATACATAGGATACCCAACCGCGTAGTGAGTACCACAGCTTTATATGATCTATGTCTGTGTAATGCTTTATTTAGATGCATTTGTGATAAAAATTTTTGACACATATTAAAGTATATTTGATCTAAACAATTTCCATCGCCAATTTATGATCCCTATTTTCACTGATGAAACAGCATTTCACATAGTACGAAAAAGTGGCATAGGTCAGATTTTTTCCTTTATCATAATTCAGTTGATTTTAAAGATACAGATGTGAGGTTTTTCTTAATGATCTTGTTGCATTAAAAATAAAAGTTTTCTGATTGACCAAATTTGTCTAAGAGGGTCGTATAAAAATTTAAAAAGTGTAACTTTTTGAAAATTAAGGGCAGGACTTTTTATTAACAATTTTTATTAAAAATTAACATAGTCTTATTTTCTACCTTACTTTCAACATCTTTGCTATTTATATTGCCCACTTATCTCCAACAGGTAAGGAATTAAAGCGCGTTTCAATCTTTTTGGACACCCTGTATAACATAACAATATGGTTGTCAGCTGTTTTCGGAAGCAAAGAAAAGCCCGCCCAGGACAAGACAGCTCAACTAGTACTCACCAGAGTAAGAAAAAGTGGTTATATCTGCATTCAGACAATCTTCATCAATCGTCGAACGGTTTTCAATTTAGAACTAGTATTTCACGCGCATCTTCCGCTGCGCTTCTTACCATTGACCGAAACGACGGACATTTGCAGTGGTGGTACGACTTTCTCAACAATGTCTTCGAGGATTTAATACTCTCCCATGATCATTCAGATTCCCAGACCTATCATCAATAGAATGCGAACACATCTGGACATGCTGAGATGGCAAATGCAGCCTTTTCTGAATACCACTGAATTAGCTGACCAGTTACAACATTTGTTGAAGGCCCAGACCACACGACCAACCCAGGGGGTTTATGGTATCAAGTTGTGTGGCCGGGGTTACAACATTTGTGTAGAATCTTTCGCGAGAGGAGCATAAACAGTTTTCTTTACTCCATGATGCATCGAATATCGGTTTGTATAGATGCTAGAGGATGATTTATTACTTATTAAAATGTCATCTTGTTGTCACCTTCCTTAAAACTGAAACTGAATTTCTTATGAGTGCATATATATATTTTTTTTGCAACAGGGTGTATTTACATATATATAGATACTGATAATGATTACATTTTAAGCGAAACATGCTGATTCATTTAAAGAGCTCTAGTTTGCTTTAAAACATTTCGATCCCCTGATTCACTTAATTCTGAAACACATAAGTAGTACTCTACACAAAATATGAAAAGAAAAAAGATAAAAAACATAAATATATTGAAAATTTAAACTAAATATTAAATTTCCTACTGATATTCATAATTCTGTACCTTATGAATATTTAGTATTTTACATAAAATACAAAAACAAAAATTAAAATATTAAATATGTTCAAAAATTAAACTAAATATAAAGTAATATTAAATGCATTTAGAACATAAAAGAGAAACAATTAATTTAAAATATTCCAAGTAAATAAACATATGGTTATTTTTTTTTCTAAATAGTGTACAATGTTCTTGATTCTTATTGGTGTGAGTGTATTTCCCCCAAATAACCCAATTATAGTCACTCTCATCTTTTGAGACGGTACTGTTTTGCAAAAGTGAACTTTTTCCCTATTGTTAGATAGAACTTCAGTGGCCACTTTTTGCAAGTACTTGTAAGTCACCCTTCTATTTTCTGTGGAATCCCACGATATTTTCCATTCTGTAATCAACTGCTGCGTCAGATGCTTTTTGAGCAATGACGTTGGATGTGGGCAAGGCAGATAATTTCCATCGTGACTATGAGTAACAACTAACAGAAAATCTTCATTCGATTGAGAAAGCATGGCAGGCCCTACCTTAAGGTCGAAAACGACGACATTTAATGTTATGACGGGTATTCAAATGCATCTCTAAGAAAGGAGGGTATTACGCCCTTGTACCGTGCTGTCTTATTTATTACCTAACTAGTATGGTCCATAAGGTTCAGCCGATTTGCCTTTCCCATTCTTGGTCCTATAATTTGAATATCACTGAGTGTATTTTATATGTTCAGTTCTCCATTTCATCCCTTTTTACTAAATAAACATATTTTCTGAACTTTTGAGTTTCAGTTGATGCCGTGTTGACTACGATGGTCCATTGGGATTTCGCCCAGCCGTGATAGTGAAAACTCTTCAATCAGATCCTTCTGAATTACGACAATTTATCAAAATGACGCTGTAACACAGCTGATATTTGAAACATTTTATATTTCTAAGTGTGCGTGGTATAGGAAATGGAAACCTAAAATTAGCTTATTTTGCATAACATGAAATATGTATGCATAGCTATCCTGAACGTTGAATCGATTTATGACTATCTTTGAATAGACAATGATTTTCAATTTCGTTTTGAAAATATGCATACAATATATCAACTCATTGTATTTGAAGAATAGCCAATGAAATGAATTTAATAATAATAATTCCTAAAGTAAATTGTCTAAAAAGATTGTCTAGTTAATTGATACTTGCCTTTTAACATATCTCTTCCTGTTCGAGAAAGAACAAAAATTAGCTTTACTGCCCACCATTTAATTTTTCCCATGTATTTGATTTCTTTCTTAGATTTTATTTCTGAGGCTTTTTCCTGAGTCATGTCAATTTCTCAATATATGTTCTTTGGATAACGTTCTTGTAATGTTTTTCTTGACATTGCGTCTTGATCCAAATTTTATTTGTTATAGGACTTAGGTTGTAAGAAAAATTAATCTTTTGTAATAACACATTTGTTCTTATAAACTTTGTTATCAAAGGATTAGCTTTATCCTTCAATGACCTTATTTGACATTTAACTTCAATGTGTTCGTAAATAGGACACATTTCTATATATTGCAGATTTTCTCATTTCTACATTCTCAATAGGAATTTTTATGCATGTAAAGAGTTTTTCATTACAAATTTGACTTCTTCAAATTAAATTCCTTTCGTATATGTTTTGAACCATTTACTGCACTATCATTTACGACTACTTGCATTAAAGTGTACAAAGTGTAATTTCCTAAACACAAACGTCATAACAATGTTCGCTTATTCGTTTAATAAGGTATGAAATGCCCAACGTTAGCATTTCTTTTCATTTTGGAAAATCTTCTTCGAATAGATTCTGTGAGGCCAAATAATGCAATGCATATTTCCAGTAATACGCCATGGTGAACAAATGAGTCAGATGAAGGCGCACTGAACTTAATATTTCAGTCGAAAGCGGTTTACGACCCATAAATTCACAAATTAGTGATTCACAAATTAATACATTAGATGGGAGAGTCACTGTATCTACATAGGAATACCTATGCTTCCGGGAAATATTCGAACAAGCTGCATCCAAAAGGGGGTGGCGTGTCCAATCAGGACCGACCCTAAACTATCATAAAAATCAAGGCCAATTAAATAAAAGGGATGCGTGTTTTCCCGAAGCAAGGTAAAAATTAAATTAAGACTACCGAACGAAAGAAAGGCGGCAGTTTGATATGATTTTTTAAGCTGTGGAGAAAGGTAAAAGTTCGAAAAGGATCATCAGGACGAGGACGATAAAATGTTCGATGTGGCAAAGAATAAAATGTGGCTATATAGAAATCAACTCCAGACGATGCGCGCAATGTGCTCAAGTGAAAGCCAGTGATCTCCAGTGCGGTTTAAGTGCACTGAAAGGTATGTGCCAGTTACAGAGTATTACAATCAGGTCAAGCGCAGAAATTTTTTGATATTTGAATAAATATTTCTGGTCTTACATCTCCTCATAGGTTTCTTCCAAGAGATATTATATTAGTTGTTGCTGTATAAAATATTATTTGCAAATGTATATTATAATAATTTATTGCTACCTAAATAAATATTTTAATTGAAAAGATAAGTATTGTAGTCAATGAGCAATGATTTACCTTTCAGATACCGTAAGTCGACTTGCACTTTTAATGTAAATTTGGGGAGTTATTTTCGGAACACATGCAATGTACGCAATTCTACTAAACTCACGGAAATATTATTTAAAACCTGTCAATATAAATATTATCATTTAAAATCCAAATATTGACAATAATAAAATTTCACAACATTTGGTACGCGTGACTATTCAACAGCTACTTTTATCACCACAGATTCAAACGGAAATTGAATACGGCCTCCGAAATGCGTATAAATATATTTTTAAATGAAGTCCTGTGTCTTTATAGTTACTGAAAAGAATAAACTAAAATTTTGCGCACCTATGTTTAAGATATTTTTAAATATATTACCTTTATACACGTTTCAATTCATAATTTTTCAAATATAAATTTAATGATTAATATGAATTTTAAAATAATGCTTTGAAAATAGAATAGACATAGATTGTGGTTCGGTTATTTAATAGTTTGGCATAAGAATAAGTTTGATTAGTTGGTTATTTCGAAAGCTTTAAGTAAAAGATTGGAGCATTCATTTAACAGTAGAAACCAATTCTTCCTCTATTTCAATATCAATTTATTTAAATCTGTATTCATATTTATCTGTTTATTTTTCTCAACCAATTTAGCGATTTAAATTTTTACTTCTAACCAATTTTACTTATTAAAGGTCCACCTTACATTTTTGTTCTTGTATCTTAATTTTCTTCTATATTGAATGCTATGTAGTTTTGATAACTTAAATATTTTATCCAACAGTTCCAAATTACTAATCTGCTCATAATTAGTGTTCTTAACCATGGAGAGGTCTATTCATCTGGTACCCGTCATACTAGAGTACGTGGGCCGACTAGGTACACTATTTATTATATTAAAATCATTATTATTTACTAAATCTAATCTAATACTTCATTTCCTTTATCGCCTGTGAAATTTAGGACTCCAAACGCTAGACTTGGCTTTGAAGTCACCACAACTAATAATGCTCTTATTAGTGAATTTCAAAGTAATAGTCTTCAGTTTAGTTATCTTAATTGCTATATCCTCTGACGGCGGACAATATGTAGTGATGACTATAGTCTTCTTTGCCTATACTGGTCTGAATAGCTATTATGTCTCTTGATTTATAAAGTGTGATAAAAGAGAAATTAACATTAATTACAGTCCCTGCTCTAGATAGACCAACTTCAAAGACAGTGGCATACATTAAGCGGAAGCCTACCATTTCATCATATGGTTCATTGACCAATGAAATATTAGAATTGCTGTTAATCATCTCTTTAACAAGGAGATGATTTGCTGCTTTAGCATGATTCAAATTAATAAAAATATAATGATATTGATTTCCGGTAGGAGAACTAGCCATAATTTATTCTTGAAGTGAAAAATTCTAGTTCTTTCTGGTACATACCTTTTATCACTCATTAAGTGATTAATGGCATACTTTGAGCCAAATTTTACATTATTATTCCTACAGTTTTTGCATTTTATTCATTTTCACACTCATTCTGTTTGTGATTACTCTCCCCCATATTTCACACATGCTACAGGATTCTGACAATACTTTCCTACCTGCCCATACTCTGAACATCTGTAGTAAGTTTTTGCTCTAAGTTATTCTCGGCAGTCAACCCGAATCTATCCTAGGTTAATTTTTTCCTGTAGAAAATAGAAAAGGTCCTGGATCTTCTGTTAATATCCAGTTTAATTCTCTCCTGCCCCTGAAACTGTTGTTGACTTCTGTGTCAACTGTTTCTATGAGTTCGTTATTTTGCGCAAAAATCTTTTCTTTTGAAACTTCTTTTCGTGAATTCCACCTCCACTTTAAACAATATACATTGTGGTTTCCTCTATCTTGGTTTTCTATTATGAACTCATTTTTAAAACACCCCTCTCACCGAATTCTTGGATTAAGATATCAATGTATATTTCTTATTTTGATTCTATCAATATTCTTCTTTTGCAAATTTTTTTACCGCTGTTATGCCTATTTTTAACTTGTGGGGATCAATTAATTGTTGAATCCCCCTTTCTGTCGTATTAAAGCTTTTCTCCAACTTTGGATATATTGTTGCAACAGAGTTCTTTCCTCCTCTACTTCTACAACCTCTTTCTCTGATTACTCCTTGATATTGATCTAAATTTTCTTATTGGAACCTTTAAAGAGTCAGCAAGGGTCTACCTACCTTGGTCAGTCTACCTTGCCACTCTTCTCTCTGACTTCTTCCAATATCATGTGTTAATAATAATTTCATAAGTTAAGCTGTGTGATTAAAATATTAAGTAAGTCAACTACCTGGTCTCGCATTCTAGTATGACAGGCTACATATTTCTTTGACACTGCTAGAAATCCTTGCGATGCATTATTAAATGTCAATGTATTTTCTATATATTAACTAATCTATGTTTCTTCATTTATATTCTTTGTAGTTTTCCTATCTCTGAAGTTCCTTATTCTCACTTTCGTGATCTGATCTTATACCTCAAACGTATAAGGAAAAGGGAACTCTAGTTGTCTGTTACGATTCTAGAGTTTATCAGAAAGTTCATGATGTTGGCCGTTCTAGATGGGAACGTGAGCACTGATGGATACAAATAGAATTGGAGTTGGTTTTCGCATTTAAAAATTGAGAGCGGGCATCCCCCCCCCCGATCAAGCCAAGGCACCGACTCTGGCCAGACTTTAACTTGCGAAAAATTTCGTAATAGAACACGAGATCACCGAGATGAGAAAAACCGAAAATCTAACTGACACTCCGCCTTATAAATATTTTAAACTTTTATATATTCAATGGTCCCCGGGGTGTTGTCTTGTTTGTAAATGGTACCTGGGCTGCTCGACAGAATAGGGAGAACAATCAGCTGCAAAATAACGACGAAGTACAAGCAATCCATCAGATTGGCTTGCAGCACAACTAGAGGAGATCGGCTGCCCCGCAAGATGGCTCCCCAGACTGCCACATCACGTGTGATGACCGTGTGCCGCTCGACTACAAATGCGGGGATCGGAATGCTGGCTAGTCTTCCTCCCCACACGTATCGACGGTCACTGACAGAGACGTTGGATTTGTCGCTAAAGACAACATTAAAGATAACATGCATCAAATCGAACACTGTCTAGGCTGACCGAGCTCGGCACCAATCTAGACGGCTCTGCCTATGTTGAGGGGTCATTGGTAAGCATCTTAATGGACGTAGACCCCTAATCCCACCTTCTGCGAGTCGTCTCCGAATAATATCTCTTGCTACAGGATGCATGGAAGATGGCAAATGTCTTTGAAAGGCTAATAGTGATGCCATGGGTGTGGGGGTGGCTCATCTCCTGACTGCACAACGTTCTCGAGCATGTCTGGGGCGTTCGGAGACTGCGACGGTTACATGTGCCTCATCTGATTTAATGTTGCCAATGGCAACTTCCATATTGCTTCGAGCAAGATAGCGACTGACACGTCTGTTGGACTAACCTGCTTCTCTTAGGCTCCTCCCTAAACTTTTTACTTGTTTCTACCGCCGTCGAGTACTTAGTAAAGTCGTCTTTGTATATAGTTTGCAGTATCAAAGCAGGAAATACAGTTCCAATACACATAACTGAGAACACCGGTCTTTTTAAATGCGGCACGTTGTGTTGTTCTCATGCGCTTTGCATGAGCCCTATAACATAATTTGCGCTGACAGTTTGATCATTTGCATAAATCTTGAAACGACATTTGCATGCTGAGTTTCTCGTCTGTAGCTCAATTTTTATAGGTGTAGATATTTTTTTTTGCAACAAAGTGTATTATATAGTGTTAATACGAATGTGCGTATATCCCCTATAACTTTTGAGCCCTGTGTCGTAGCGCCACATAAGTAACGTGTACCTATAGAAGAAGGAACATGTGCATATATATCGTATTATGTGACAAAATACGGAACTTAAGGGAATTAACTCAATAACAAACTGAGATATGCAAAAACGTTCATATACAAAATGAAAGAATGCTGCTTAATTGGTGTAAAATGATGCTTAGTTGAAGCAACCATTGTAAAGCAACACATCGTCAGGGTCCGTAACATGCCTGCTGCATATTGTTCAAGATACTGTTTTGTCCAGAATTTTGATGAGCATAGTCGTTGATGGTGCACATTTTGAACACTGTGTATGCAGTTAACTTGGACGGTTAGTTGCATCTGTATTTCAGGAACTTTGAATTGCGCTTGTGTTTTACTACTTTCACAAATATTGTATTTTCTGGAAGAATTTCTATTGAACCAAAAGAATCGCTTTGTACTTATTAAATATGGCTCTACCAGTTTGTTATGGGAACTTTTTGCCTATCTCTGTTGGTTTCTGGGTTAGTTTTCTTAAGTTCAGTATTTCGTAATTAGGGGCACTACAAGAACACTCAATCTACTGCAAATCGCCACTTTCAATAGGTAGACATAACTTCCGTGGCGCTACGATAGGCGGTTAAAAAGTTACAGGAGTATACAGACTATCTTAAGAACCCTGTATGTATTTTTAGACATTATTCAATGTCTAATGATACTTTTGGTTTTATGTTCAATCCGAACCGAAGGTGAGAATAATGCACGGTGTTCGGATACGTTTTGACTTTTTATACATTTAGTACAAAAAACATTGTTTTAAAGTCCTTGGGAGTATCCGTCACTGCGAAGAATTTGCGAGCTTGTACTTAAAACTTTACCTGGTCATTTTATTTTGAGATTCTATTTGTAGAAAGCAAAAAACCTACTTCTTTAAGTGCTTGCTGCATCCGTTTCTGCGACCCTGTCATGCAACTGTATTTTCGTGCATTCCCGCAGTTTTTTGTTCTACCACCTCGTTAACAAATTGCAAAAGCTAAACACGGAAAGTTAAAATCATTAAAGAAGTCGAAACATGGAACCAGTTATTAATTGTATATTGATAAATATATCTGGTAAGGCCACAGAAATATTCAACAGACGTTCAAAAATATACAACATTCTGATAAAAATATTCATCCTATCACATGACAAAATATTTAACTGTCTGGCAGAAACATCTTACTACCAGGAGAAACACCTAACCGCCGGGCAGTGTCGGCTCGGGGTTTTGAACATAGGTGAAGTGCTACAGGAAAAATAGAAAAATGAAAATTTTTAACTTCATTTCATCTTTATTTTTAGTTTTTCAATGTTATTATTTTTTTATACTAATTTTTATTATTTTCAAAGAAACCCGGAAAGTTATATATTTAAAATAATTGGTTTTATAATTTTAATCAAAGACATATATTTTTAATGTATATTACTTTTATTGCGCTATTTGAGTTTAAATAATGTTAATTTAAAATTTTGAACTGTTTAAGAAACAGAGCTCCAATGTATTGCTTTCCCAAGGCCACATTCTCAATCTGGAACTATCCACATGTTATAATACACTTTTATAATTATCTTATAAACAAGAAAATGATGCCTCTAAATTGCATAAAATATCATAACAGGATACACAGTTTTATCCAACAGCATAACGTATAACAAATAATACAAAAACAAATATTTGATATTTTCTGTTTGTTTTTTTCCCACTAAGATAATATGGAAAAGTCGAATCAATCGAAAATCGTCAATCAATGCAATAGCAGGAATTGCTAGAAAACTAAGTACCTTACTTGCGCTTTATCACACGTTATAAAACTGTCTTTTGAAGCATTTGGCGAAAAAATCTGCTATCTCGTCAAACCCACTAGCTAAAAATATGCGTAACATCATAGTTGTTACGGCAACAGCGCTTGCGAGTGATGAGATAACACATTTTCTCACACAGAACTTCACTTGCAGGAAAATTCACATTAATGGCTTGAAATGCAGAAATTCGCGTTACAATCAAAATTAAAATGTCGCATTTGTATTCTGGAGTGTATGCAATAGTAAAATGTGCTTTAAAGTACATTGTAAAAATAATAAATTTCATTCATTTCAAGTTGAATAGTTGAAGTAACCCTTCACTAAATTCACCGGAATAGCCTGCATTTCGAGGCACCTGAGGAAGATTTCTCACGTCCCCACGTCAAATACTAAGCAATTTTCGTTAGCATTTGTGTATACCGATGCAATGTTCGTTTGAGCATTCCGTTTCGCCGATGCTAGTAGATGATTGGCGATGTTTCGTAGGCGTGGTCTGCATTACCTTGGCCGATGGATGTCAACAGAATTATTGCTAAGAGGAAAAGTCAAGAAAAAAGTGGAAAGTGAAGAGAGAAGGAGAAACTTTACTGGCTAGGAGTGCTCTCGAAGGAAAACTCATCGATAATATATATGACCACTTGGCAAAATATCTGACCACGCCTCAAAATCTATGACCGCACAACTAAACTATTTGGCGACCCATCAAAATAAGTCCCGAACACGGGAATATATATATAGGGTTTCTATATATATAGGGTTCTAATATATAATTAGCAACCCAAAAACTGCGTAAAGAAATGTCCAAGAGCGGACACATTAGGTCTATCAATAATAAAGTGACCAAGTTTGATTGAATAAATGTGATAGTACTGCCCCTATTGGATAATTTATATAAAGAATTTGGCAAGAAAGCGAGAAACATTGTATATTAATGTATATTTGGTTGCACATATATTTACTAAAGTGTTCAGTTATTACGAGAATGCCTTTCTTCCGGAAACAATACTTATCCTTTCTAATTTTAATTATTAGTGCTTATATAATTACATACATTTTTCCTTGTATAACATTTTATCGCAGTGAAAGAAGACAGAAAAACGTGAAAGATAATAAACACTAATAACTAATAAAATAGTAAAACAAAACCTGTAATAAAATATAAATAGTATCATTCACCTTAAACAAGAAATAATTTTAGAAAAAAGTCATCGCAATAGAATAGAGAAATCATTATGGGTGATTTGCTTGAATAGGAGTCCCTTTTTATCCATCTGGCAGTCGAATGGGAAAATGTTCACGAAATGGACAAAAGAGAATCGATTGAAGTAGAATATCAAAAAAGGTATTTCTCAAGTTCTAGGTGGTTCGAAAGTAGGCATTGCAGAATCGTAGAAGAATCTATAATGGTTAGAATATCAGCATATCCTGAGGAGCAAGAAAAAACGAGAAAGTTCATCTTTTCCAACTACAAACTTGAATTACCCTGAAATATGTTTTTAAATATGTTATCTCAAAAATGATCTAAGGCATTCGAGTAAGATTTTACTCTATATTAAAAAGAAGTAGCTACCGCCGCCGCTGTTTGGAAAATTTCTCTTTCCTCGAGATTCTCTTTATCGTACCTCAAAATCTATAGCATACAAACATATAAAATTTAGTACACTTATAGAGAAAGGTTTAACAAATACGTTGAAATAAACCGTTTGTCAATATATATTGTAGTTTAAGAAATATTTAATGTCAAAATCAAAGACAAAATATTTGAGCTGCGAGTTCGCGTCCTGGATTGACTAACAATAACAACACCACATATTTTTGCAGACAGGTACCTACAGAGTCGAAATTTTGCAGGATGGAGCCTTTTTTTTAATTTCGATGTAGTTTACGAGATATGTTTTATTTTATGCATTTTTGAAATGATAAATGTTCTTTCGTATTAAGACTTTCATTGATTTTCCCTATTTCGTACCGCAATAACTATAGCATAAAAAATGTGAAATTTGGTATATTTATAGAGAAATAATAGAGTAACCCGATGAAATAAACCGTTTGCCGATTTAAACTTTAGCGAAGCGAACATTGCGAGGGCAGCGAATTGTCCCGACTTGCAAAGCGAGTTACAGGAGTTGGCGAAGCGTTCTCTAAGAAATTCTAAGAATAATTCTCTAAGAAATTTAAACTTTTAAATCATTTTTTTTTCAGTTTTTAAGTAAATGCTTCAAATGCTTATAAAATTTTTATTTAAAACTAGTATTGGGCTGCCAAACACAGGAAAATCAACACTCTTAAAAAATATTTCAATTCTGTTTTCAAAACTGTTTTTCATTTTGTTTAACAATGTACGGCTCTTAGCATCCATCAAAAATGGTTGCTTGAATTGGAAATTGGCTGAGTTTGGTTCTGTACAGCTGGATACTATAAGGTGTTGTTATTGAGACTCAGACCGTCCGACCTACCAGAAAGGTCCTTTCAGTGTCCCCTCAGGAGACTATAAGGTGTGCAACATTTCAGCCTTCTGGGTTACCGGGGAGGGGATTTTGAAGTGTATGAAAATACTATATTCTCAAGATCTCAAGGAGATGCATTTTGGAGCGGCTAGCAAACTCCAAAAGTTTGCTTTAATCTCCAATCAAAATAAAAGGTTGGGCAAACATAGAAAAGTGAAGTTAACATGATAGGGATCCAATGGGATCGTAGCGGTGCACGTTAGACAGAATTTGGACAAGTCCCAATTAAATCTTAACGTGTCGCATAATTTGGAATAAGGAGAAAAAAATTCTCCTAGGAAATAAAGGAATAATTTAAAATAAGGGTGTGTTCCTTGGAACACTGCCTTGAGACGAGAGTATGAGTTTGGCGAGGAAAGGGGAGGAGCCAAAATGAGAAAGGCATGGACAAAACGTAACACTTCAAGTTGAAATACTCAAGGGATATCGGACCGGCCCTTGAGGTTAAATATTTATTCGATAGGCTTTTTAGCTAGTTCACCAGTACACGTACAGTATATGGAAATCATATCAATAGGAAAATACTATTTTCTACATTGTGTCCACTCCCGAGGAGAAATCGAAACTCCAGCACTGCTTCTGTTGAATTTCCTATTCTTATAATTGTGCTTAGATTCATTCTTCTAAGTCGCTGACGGCTTTCGAAGGTTCTGGAATCACTTAAAAGGAAATATAACTTTCTCTACTCCTGGCGGAATCAAAAACCCGGTTCTGTTCTGAAGTCAATATGGTCACCGGAAGATTTAATAAAGAATCTGGTAAGACGTTTCAGAAAATCCCCCATTTTCTCCATCTCCGAAGGAGAAATAGAAAATCCGGCGCCGTTAGGTTCTGTCCGTTTGTCGATACTATAAGATGCAACGATTCAATCTTCTAAGTTACCAGAAGCTTCTGGGAGGGAAAGACACACAAACACGCTACAAAATTAGTCTAGATTAAAATCGTAATATTTCATTCTCTTGGCTGTCCCCACAGTATAGAACATAAATGTAAAACGAAATTATTGTGAATGTGTCAAAAGTACCATTCTTGAATTTTTATCGATCTCAACTATTTTAGTATCCCTGAATGCGGATGAACCATTTTGTAATGAATGTCACGATATTTCTCGAACAAACTGATATAATCGAACGAAATTATTGTGAATGTGTCAAAAGTACCATTCTTGAATTTTTATCGATCTCAACTATTTTAGTATCCCTGAATGCGGATGAACCATTTTGTAATGAATGACACGATATTTCTCGAACAAACTGATACAATCGAATGAAATTCAGTGACTATATTAACCGGTGGACATCGGAGTGTACGGATCAAAAGAACGTTTTCTTCTAAAATTGAAAAAATTATAAAAATAGAATTATGTATTAAGAAAATGTTACAATACTAGCAATTTAATATGTAATTTCTCATTTAAAAGAGAATGCCACCAATATGTAAATATAATGTTTTTTTCTATATATGCCATATTTTTTATTCAATCCAAAATGAAAACATTAAACATGCCAGAAATGCAATGAACTCGCCATTATAAGTAAATATCTGTAAGTAACTACTTTGTAAATATTTTCATTCCAAAATGATTGTTATAAGTAAAATGAATAATATAATTAATCGTATGAAAGTAGATTGTTTATAAATATTTTAATTTCGAAATGAATGATCATCATGTTTTCGCAGTTATCACGAACCATTTTCGAGTTACTGAATTTGTTTTCTCGAGTTACTGAAAATACATTAAAATTTTTTAAACCTAATAAGAATTACGAATTTTACACCACTTTCTATATAAGAATTTTACCCCACCTCCCAGAAAACCTCGGCGGGCTTAATTTTTGCACACTACTGCAGTACCAAACCTATTTTCGATTTACATCTTCCGTTGTTGAGAACATGGTGTTTCGAAAAGTATTTCTAAATCCTTCAGAAGCCCCTTCGTTATCCCAAAAGGCTGAATGTTATCGACTGCGATACAGAGCCTAATGAAGCAAGATCTTCAATTTACCCTCTCAGAGGAGAATAATCATTAATATATAATTGGCTAACATATTTACGTGCTTTTGTCTTTTCAAATACTCCAGAAACCTGCGCAGACCTAGAAAGCTAAAGTTTTTCGTATTTATAATATTGACTATGGTACAATACCTATTTTCGAGTGGCTGAGAATATCGCAGGCTTCAAACAGATTTGTCAGTCCTTCTAAAATTCCACTAGATATCCAGAAAGCTGAATCTTTTGCCCAATCCCTTGGTGGCGAAGAAAATTGTGTTTTTTGAAAAGTCTTTTCAGATCCTCCAGAAGTCCGGCTGGTGTGAAGGCTGAATCCTTGCACATTTGCAGTTTCGACCATCGAACAAACTCTAACATAGTAGGATTTGCTCGGAGAATGAATATTATAACTTTATTTACAAGTTTTTCCAGACCCTTGAAACCCTTGGAAACTTCTAGGCCATGTGTCTTAGAAGAGTGGATCTATTGTAGTAGATATATATTTGGATTTCTTAATCGATCTTAAAACAGCCAGATTTTCGGCGTGGACAAAAGATACCGAGGGTAAAGTTTCTCAAAACCCTCACTAGGAACAGAAAAGGCTGAATGAAACTCGAGCATGGGGAATGACCATCCGTGACTAATTTTCAATAAAGATACCTTTTTTTCAACGCTAAACGTCATACATTTTTAAACAAAATATAACTTAAAATAAAACTTTTTTTTTTCAAATGGCCAGGCACTTTGACCTTCGTCATTCGCCTTTATTACAGCGGCCAGAGTGTGAACCATTTAGCCGTCCACTGACGTTGCCCCAGGCGTACCAGAGGGGGGCGGATCACATTGCGCCCACAACTCAAACATCCATGCTTTACGTGGGGCTCGAACCCACAACGTGGTCGATTTCTACGGAAACGCTTGTCTTGACCACTCGACAACCACGTCGGCTTAAAATAAAACTTAACAACAAAACTAATTAAACAAAATAGAACTTAAAAATGTTTAGAGCTTAATTTTTTAAGATAATATTTTCCCTGTCTTTTATAAGCGTTAACTAATAGTGAAAATATAATAATTAAATCACATAAGATCTTAAGTAATTTTTTGATAGCAAACAATATCAAAATTGAGTTTTATTTTTTATGCAGAACTTTAAAGAAATAAAACTTTCTATGAAATAAAATTATTTCCAACATAACTTATTTGTTCAAACCTTACCACCTTAAACTCTTATTTGTTCAAACCATCAAATTTCACATCGCAAGAAAATGATCGTAAAACATGTGGCGTAAAATTACAGTAGAAATTTTACTGCAATTTCTTCCGTGAATACTTCTCTTTTAAATGAGCGTGGAAACACAAATCACATGTGTACTCTGTCATTTCCAAATAACCATCCTTATATTTGGAGTATTCAGCATTCTTGTAAGAGAACTTCCGATTCCGAAATATGTATTCAACTCGTGTATCTACTACATGTTGTCACAGGCTGAAAAATACCTGAGCAGCATTTTAAATTTAGCACAGTAAAAGAAAATTCAAACTTTCTCGAAGAGAATATAGCTCTTCTAAAAAGAATGGAACCGTGAATTTACGAGTTTCACTCTTCGATTGCCGTTCTATTTCGGTAAGCGAAGAGGTCTGCGTAAAAACATAGCTACGCATTTATTTATGGAAGACATTTGAAAATCGTCGACGAAAAGAAAAATCTCTCTTTTAAAGTTTTACAGATAGAAGAGTCTACAGTCACCCTCGACGCCGTTTTTTACTGATCCGCAAACAAAAGATCCTTGTTTTATGCTTTCTGACTTCTTTAAAGTAGAGATCCTAAAAAAACAGTTCCCACAGAAGGTTTCAGATACAAGACCTCTAATTTATACTGATTTCAAACATGCAGTTTAATCTTAGAAATGATTTTCCTATTTCATCTTGTAGAATATTTTTGCAGTGTAAAATAAAATGAACACTTTAGAAAGGTAATGAGAGATTTAAACCAATCTTTAAAGTAGAGATCCTAGGAAAACAGTTCCCACAGAAGGTTTCAGATACAAGACCTCTAATCAATACTGATTTCAAACATGCAGTTTAATCTTAGAAATGATTCTCCTACTTGATCTTGTAAAGTTTTTTTGCAGTCTAAAATAAAATAAACACTTCAGAAAGGTAATGAAAGGTTCAGAAAGGTAACCACCGTCAAAATATTTTTCAAACTATAGCGATTTCTTTTTCAATTATTAAAGGAACTTTCATTTTCATTATCATATGTAGTCAAGGTGAAATCGCAGTTTAAGATGAAATAAAAATTTAGTGCGGTTAAAATAAATTTAATGCGTTTTAAAGAAGATAATGCGTTTGAAGTGCTGTAACACTAAACCCTTAATCAAAAATATCAAAGTCTCATATGCAGTGTATGACTTTACCTGCATACTCAAGATCAATTTTATTTTATTTTATTTCAATATACGGGATGATACAAAACAGATGGGCCAAACTTTACGAAATGGTAGTACACAGCAATTCAAGCATTTTTCGTCATAGTTTACTGGGTCGGAAATGAAATGCAAAGGCGTTACAGGGCGATTACTCTTTGGAAAGCGGCAATTCCGGAAACTTAAAAGGGTCATTTCGGTTGTTATTTTCTGGTTGAAGAAGAAAATCACTTATACAAATTTCATCTGGAGAAGAAGTACCCTTATACAAAATTTCGTAACACCGAATGCAAGGCCTTATCAGTTTGCAGCAGTTATTCCGATGGATTGGGCGAGGGGGTCCCATAGCCTGGTTCCCACAATTCTCCGATCTGTCGTATCTTGACTTCTTTTTATGGGGATATATCAAGAACTTCGTCTTTGACACTCTACTTGTATCGGAAGAGGAGCTAGTTGCCAGACTTTCGGCCGCTGCTGCCGAAGTGCGCGACATGCCGGGTCTGTTCGATAGAGTCCGCCAATCCTTCCACGTATCTGTGAAACGTGCATTCAGATTGGCGGTCTCTAGTTTAAGCCACTATTATAATTATTATTTATTAAATGTCATTTTATAACTTCTAAATGATTCTTGTGTTTTCGCCTCACCTCATCCGTTTCACCATTAAGTGTCAACTGACACCTTTACGTTTCATTTCCGACCCGGTAAACTATGACGAAAAATGCTTGGTTTGGTGTGTACTATCCTTCGTAAAGTTTGGTCCATCTTTTTTAATCACCCTGTATAGAAGGTGTTATTACTTTCCCTACATACGTAGTATAATGTATGGGGAAAGTATTGTAATGGGTATGAAAATTTGAATTCGACTATTCGACGAAAAAACATGCATCAATCATCCCTTAATTAAACGTTTTTGAGAGTGTGTGTGTGTGAATGAGATATATCATGAACGAATGAAACATTTCGAATGTAATTTGTCACGATTATTGCAATCTGTGGATACTTGAAGACTATTGATTTTAAACGCGATCGTACGTTCGGAAGACCGACCCAAAATTTTCAAATAGACTTTTTAAAAAATCAGAGCATTCAATAATGTTAAACAAATAATCATTTATACGTCATTTTTTATTCTAAAATAAATGACGTAAACTATAGAACGCCAGCTTCAACCGTTCTTGAGATATTGCACGTTTTTCAAATAAATGTATCTAAAAATTACGTAAAAATAAACATTAGTAAGTATAATCAAATAAGTAACACTTGCGACAAATTTGACTAAATGTCGCCAAATTTGCAATTTTTTACAGAAGTGCTAAATTGACGGAAATGTCGCCAAATTGGCAATAATGACTCTAAAGCAACGAAGTCAGTGTTTTGAGTTCATAAAAAATGCAGTTTGCAAACTTGAATTTCGCGGCTAAATTTGAAAAATATCGCTAACTTGGCTACTTTTTTAATGATCTAGATCGTTTTATTCACGAGAAAAGTTACGTTATAGTATAGTTTTGTAGTTTGACGTCTGCCAATTCACCTATATTAAGTTATTGATGTATAAGAATGTGGTGATAAAGACTGCCAGAAAAATTAATTGCCTAATGCAAAATTAAGAATTTTACAGCTAGTTAAAACCTGTAATCCATATGCAATCATTAGGTAACATTAAATTAAATAAGTGTATAATCTTAGTAAAAGGGGACCGTATAGTAGTACAATAAATTTAGAATAATAATTCAGAGTGCTGCATAGAATATTCTAATTAAATTATATTAATTTGAAAATTGCATATGGATGCCAACATATTTTTTCTATATAAAACAATGTAAGCCAAATTAAAATTTTCATATTTTTTGTGCTCCACACATGGTAGAAAAATATGGGTTAACGTTTAACATGGTGAAAACCATATACATTATTTACAGAAAACTTATTACAAGTTTCCCTAAAACATCAAGATAAACGCATTCCATATTCGAAAGAGCTAAAATACCTATGCGTAATATTTGATCATCGTACGTATTGGTCTCGTTATCTAAATAAGATGAAAGATAAAGTAGCAGATTTCTACTATGAATTCACGAGATTCTCAATTCTTAGGGAATTTAACCCGAAATCATAAAAGAAATCTATTTAAAAGTAACTGAAAAATCTATCAATTACAGCGGAGAACATTAGAAGAGCAAATGATGAATTAACACAGATTCAAAGAATTGCTCTACTCTGAATAATAAAGTGTTACCGTATTACTGCCCAGCTGCTCTACAAGTTCTTGCTGGTTGTCTACCCCTCGATCTCAAAATCAAATATAGACTCATTTATTGGAAGGAAACTATAACCAATAAAGTATTTACTATCCAACATCATGAGATGGAAGATGCTAAACAGAGTGGTCCAAAATGTCTTAGACAATCTTTAAGGGTAGATCAGGCATACAAAAACAAGTCCGTTTTACATATGAACATGTAGCCGCAAACGTCACCGTGGGGTACTACACATGTAGAAAGGAGCAAAAAGAAAGGAATGCAGATAATACAACACAATTGCAAGTGTTTATCATAGTATTAAAATAGGTGTTCAACGTTCTTCCCATCCGCAGATATGCGTGACTGGCAACGTCGCCACATGGATTGGCGAATGCATTCTAAAATGACAGGACGCTCGCGGACACGTGCTTTTGCCTCAACCACTCTAGCGACTAGGTCAGTGTCAGATGTCACAGGGTACTCGCAAACAAGACTTTTGAAGTAATCCCACAGCACATTGCCTAGAAGAGATAGCGTGCCTACCGAGGAGAAAATCTGGTCCCTAAAAGCCGTCATCTCCAGATAGCTCAAGGTCTCGAATAAGAGATCAAAAGCCAAGGCGTTAACATTAAAACTAATGGGAATTTATGCAAATGAAATGACCGATATCTTTGGAAATAACTGAAGAAATTGTATTAAATTTGGTGTGATCATTGCAAATAGTATACACAAAAAATCATTTGATTTTCAGAGAGATTGAGCTAAGAATATATTTGTATTTTTAAAAATTGTTTTAACTTGATAGTGTTCGTTCAAACCTTTGATGTTCAAAATAATCAGGATATATTTTAATTTAGATTTTGAACCCCATCGAGCTAGCCCGTCTTAGATCCGCTTAAGAGTGCATTCGTCTTTAAAGAATAACTCGAGATCCGAAGTAGCTAAAAATTCCAAGTTCAGCATGTCGTTGTCGTTTGTGGTATATTTCAGTTTTTTCGATTTTGAACGTTATTGGGCTAGCCCGTCTTAGGCTCGACATAGGAATGGACTTGTTTGAGAATAACTGGAAAATCGGATCAACTAGAAAATATAAATTTTGCATTTTCCTTAATTTTTGGGGTATATTTTAATTATTTTGATTTGAACCGTATCAGGTGAACCCATCATAGGCTCGCCTAGGAAATTAACTCGTTTTCGGAGAATAACTCGAGAAACGGAGTATCTAAAAGTTCCAAGTTTGGAATGTCGTTGTCATTTGAGGTATATCTTAACTCATTGGATTTAAAACATTATCGGGCTAGCCCGCCTTGATTCCAAAACTGTAGCAGTTAAAATATCTACATTTAGTATATCATTGTATTTTAGGGTATATTTTATTTCTTTGGATTTTGAACCTTATCAGGATAGCCCAACATAGGAATGTACTGGTATTTCGAAAGTAACTCGAAAATCGGAGCATCTAAAAAATCAAAATGTAGTATATCATTTTCTTTTGGGATAAAGTTTAATACTTCGAATTTGAACTGTATCGGGTTAGTCCGTCTTGGACCTCCCTTAGGAATCCCTTCGTTTTGGTAACTCGAGAAACGTAGTAGCAAAAAATTCCAAGTTTAACATGTCGTTATCTTTTGTGGTGTATTTTAACTCTTGACATGTTATACCAAATATCCAAAACATAATGATTCTCGAGTTACTCCTTTCAAAACGAAAGGATCCCTATGGGAGCCCAAAGACAGGCTAGTCCGATATTGTTTATATTCGAAAGTATATAACCACCCCAAATTTCACCCCAAAATTTCACACCCATATTTCACCCCAAAAGGAATTGATATACTAATTTTGGATTTTGTTATCTGCTCCGGTGTTCAAGTTATTCTCAAAAAATGAATATATTCCTATGGCGGGCCCAACAGGCTAGCCGAATAAAGATGAAAATTGAAAAAATGTCATATACTACAAAAGACAACAACATGCTAAACTTAGAATTTCTAGTTACTCCGGTGCTCGAGTTATAGAAAACGAGTGCGTTCCTAAGGAGGACTCAAGACGGGCTAGCCGGATGAGATTCAAAATCTAAATTAAGATAAACCCCAAAAGAAAATTTTATACTAAATTTAGATTTTTTTAACTGCTCCAATTTACGAGTTATTCTCGAAAAACGAGTACATTACTGTGTCGGGACCAAGACGGGCTAGTCTGATAAGGTTCAAAATCCAAAGAAATAAAATACACTCTAAAAGACAATGATATATTAAATTTAGACATTCTAGCTGCTACAGGTTGGGAGTTATTCTCAAACGAGTATCATTCCTTTTGTTGGGCCCAGAACGGGCTAGCCCAGTGAGATAGATTTTAAATCCAATGAGTTAAGATATACAGCAAATGACAACAACATTCTAAACTTGGAACTTTTAGATACTCCGGTTCTAGAGTTATTCCCAAAAAAACGAGTGAATTTCTAAGGTGGACCCAAGACAGGTTCGCCCGATACGGTTCAAAATCCAATGAATTAAAATATTCCCTAAAAGATAAGTATATACTAAATTTGTATATTCTAGTTGATCCGATTTTCCAGATATCCTCAAAAAACGGGTCTATTCCCATGTCAGGCCCAAGACGGGCTAGACCGATAAAATTCAAAATCGATGAAACTGAAATATACCACAAAAGTCAACGACATTGTAAGCTTGGAATTTTTAGCTACTTAGGATCTTGAGTTATTCTTTAAGAACGAATGCACTCTTAAGCTGACCCAAACTGGGCTAGCCCGATGAGGTTCAAAATCTAAATTAAAATGTATCCAAAAAGAAATGATATACTAAATTTACTTTCTTTAGCTGCTCCGATTTTCAGATTATTTTTAAAAAGCGAGTAAATTTCTATGGCGGGCCCAAGACGGATCAGCCGGATAAGGTTTTTAATCCAAAGAGTTAAAATGTACCACAAATGATAAGGATATGCTAAACTTGGGATTTTTAGATACACCTGTTCTCGATATTCCGCAAAAACGGGTGAATTTCTTAGGCTGTCATAAGACGAGCTAGCCCGATACGATTCAAAATCGAAAGAATTAAAATATACCCCAAAAGAAAAAGATATATTAAATTTAGATTTCCTACTTGCTCTGATTTTCGAATTATTCTCTTAAACCGGGTACAATCCTATGGTGGGCCTAGGACGGGCTAACCCAATAATCTTCAAAATCGAAAGAACTGAAATGTACCACAAGAGAAGGCGTCATATCGATTTTCAGGTTTTTATGATGAATGAACCTGATTATTTTGGATGTCAAAGGTTTGAACGAACACCAAGTTAAAACAATTTTTAAAAAATACAAATATATCCTTAGCTCAATCTCTCCGAAAATCAAATGACTTTTTGTGAATACCACTTGCAATAATCACATCAAATGTAACACAAATTCTTCAGTTATTTCTAAAGATATCGGTCATTTCATTTGCATTAAATTCCCATTAGTTTTAATTTTAATGTCTTGGCTTTCAATAGCTTATTCGAGACCAGCGCCATCTGGCGGTTGTTGCTTTTGGGGGAACAGCTCTCAGCATTGGTAAGTATAAGCGGTCGGCACACTATTGCTTCTAGGCTCTGTCCCCACAGGAAGGAATCAATGGGGGACAAGTCGGGGACTGTGGTGGTCAACCCACCTGTTCTTTCCAGCGATCCATCCTTCAAGGAGTAATCTAAACTCTTTGATCCATCCAGGATACTAGCTCTTCGGATCCATCTTGCAAGAAAGGTCCTATTGAGATAGTCTTGCACACCTTGGCTGAAATATGCACAGCTGCGGATGGGAAGAAATTTGAACACCTACTTTAATACTATGCCGAACTATTGTAATTGATATTTGTAATTGTTATGCCTAATAAACCTGCATTCCTGTCTTTTTGTTTCTTCCTGCATCTGTAGTACCCCACCGTGGCGTTTGCGGCCACATGTTCCTATGCAAAACATGTCTGTTTTTGTATACCTTACCTACCCTTAAAGCTTGTCTAATACCTTTTGGCCACCTTGTATATTCTGAGGAACTTTCATGGAAAGCAAATGAACCAACATCATTCTATCACAGTACACTAAAGGATTTACACGGACGGCTCCAAGTTAAATCACAAAGTGATCACATTTATAATTTATATGAACGAGCAAGTTATTATTGAACAAATGTACAGGCTGAAAGATAGAAAAACTGTCTATAATGTGGAATTGATAGAGCTATAGAGAATATTCCATAGAAGAGAAATTCCAGGAAATACACATTTACATTGATTCTGGCTCTGCGTTAACCACGCTTAGTTCACTTGACATACATAGTGAACGTGTTCACACAGTTAAGAATAATATCCTTAATTACAAATGAATAATCGGTCTGCATTAGGTTAAATCCTACTTCGCAGTACATGGAAACGAAACTACCGATAAACTATCAAAGGAATCCAGTCAGTTAAAAGAAACTAACTATTATTTTAAACTGACCAAAGATCAAGTCAAAGATAAGCTTCTCAAAAATAGCATCAAAACTTGGCAAGAAAAGTGGAATTACTCTGGGGAAGGTAGACCCTTATATCAGCGCTTACCCAAGGTGTCTACTAAGATAATCTACAGAAATTTTTATATCAATTAAGTATGAACTGAGCATGGACAGTTCAAGAAATACCAATATCGGTTTTTTAGCTAAAACAGGACTTGCTTCTGTGGAAAAGCAATTGGTACCGTAAAACCGGTTGGTATTTATGAATGAGATCTTTGGGACTCAGTGAGACACTCTTATTTACCCCACAATTACAAAGAAGTAACTTTGCTCAACCTTTGTAACAGTGCTAATTCTAAGATATGGATTATTTATATTGTGATCAATCTTCTTGCTAGGGAGATGAACTCCTGATTTTTCTTTTCTTTTCGCAAAACAAGTGGTGTTGCAAAGTATCTATTATTGTTTGTATTGGCTAGTCATTGTATTTTAATATTACTCTTTATGTTGTGTGCTGATAATGTGGAATTTATTCGGTATTTGACTTGTGTCATTTGCTGGTTTTGCTTTTAGTATTGCTGTGAACTGTGCAGGCTTATTGTTTGATGTTGACTAAGCTGTTTGGAATTCTAATATTTTCTATGTATTTGGTGCATGCTTTATTTTGTAACACTCTGCAAACCATATCTGCTACATTGAATTTTGTTTATGTTGACCTGAAAGTGTGTTTTGTAGTAAAATGTTTTTAGAAATTTTAATATTTATTAGTACTCAGCTGGCTATTGATAAAACTGTTTATGCTCTTGCAAACGTGTTTACTCGATCTGTAGTGTATGGGGCCATTAGCCACCTATTACTAATAGATTTTTTTGGACGGATCGCTGAATGAAATTTTCCTTATTGTGCAGATCCTGACGGACACTCTCTGCGGACCTCTTCGAAGCTCGTTCAGTGCCTTTGTGTTATTGGAACGAGAAGTTCGACTCGTAGTTGTCTTTGCTGTTAGAACGAGTTGTTCTGAAGCTGTATTGTTATTTGAATATTATTTTTGAAATAAATTTAATTAAGGATCTTGTCGGAGGAGGACTCTACAGATCGTTTGATTTTGTGCCCTTTACGCTTCTTTTGTCTCCGAGCAAACGCCGCTGCTGTCGTCGCGGCGGGTCGGTGGTTGTCCGGTGGAGTAGCCCAGACCATAGCCATTCGCCGGGGGCATGGCCAAATGTCCCAGGTGCGCTATCGCAGCGACGATGATACTATTCCAGCAAACGTTTGGGTGAGGTGGTATTTCTTCCAAGTTTCCTTATTTGGATTACATTATACTCCTGAATACATTATACTTACTGAATACTCCTCAGTCCTCACTTTAGGGCATACTTGAAAAACTGAATTCATACTAAATATGTTTAAAAAGCAGCCAGCAACAATACCATGTGAATAATGTTCTAGAAATGATAAATTTTCTAATGATAAGAAAAATCAACTCTTAAACTCATTTTTTTCCATCATCTTGTGATGAGTCTGTTAATTGACATATATTTTTTAACATAGATAATAAAACGATTATTTTTAAATTCAAAATATAGGATTATCAATGACATATGTATGTCCAGTTTATAGTGCACGTAAAAAAGGAGCTTTTTTGACAAAATTATGACATACAAAGTCATACAGTTTTTGTAATTGTTGATTCATTTTGAATCTTGTATTAGTAATAGTCATACATTAATCTAGAAATATTCTCATTGAAGTTAAAAAAATACAAAATCCTTTCTTTCATGTTAACTTATACCATTATTCATTTTTATGAAATAAATGTTTTTATTGCACAACACTTAGCTCATAAAAGAAGTAGTTGATTCAGCATTTTACTAACGACATAGATCAAATTTTTACATATCACACATTCGTAAATTGCAAAAAATGTAAAGATTTTCTAATACTGTCACAACTGAGATACCTAAAATAAGATAAACACAAACACTAGATGTGATTTGTGAATTAAAGATTTCATATAATAATTCACATTTTTTCACACACCATTATTCCATAATGAGCACAATTGAATCTCAGTTTGTATTTCAATATTTTTCTTCAGAATAAAGAAAAGATAACATGCTGAATTATTTATTATTGAATTTTTCTTGAGAAGTCTAATCAATTCTCAGAAATTCATTATCTGTTATTTAATCATTTTATATTTAGATTTGCATAAAAGATTACATCTATTATCAGGATTAAGTTTGATTGCACAATGGAAAGATAATTTAGAGAGCTACTTGATTCATAATTCTTTAGCATTGAAAATTAAGTATTCATGCGAAGTAATATCTTTGAATTATTTGTTTAGGTTGAACTAAATATTCGATGCACAAAGATAAAAAAATTACCTTTATTCTTCTATAAAAAATAGATATTCATTAATAAAGGTGGGAACTCGTTTCTTATGTTATCACTAGACAATAGTCCCCGCCTAACTCTAGCTCAAATAGAAATTTTAGTAAAAAATATATCTGATGTTCGGAATAACCCCAACTGAAAATCGTCTTTCCACTGGTCAAGTGTAATGTTGGGATTCAAACCCGCATTACTTCTGTTGTTGTTGAGATCCAGACCGTCCGACCTACCAGAAAGGGTATTACTTCTGTGTAAAAGTTGTAAATTCATCGAGTGTATTTTAAGCCATTCAATCTATTTAAAGTCATCTAACTATTTTAATTCTGCTTTAAATCACCTCTAGTCATTCCTTTATGTAATTTATGTATTTCTGGGCTATTTAATTCTTTAAACCATAATATGTAATTAATCGGAATTCAATCTAAAAGTATTATTTCAAGCGCCATTTTCTTCCATTGCACCCGAAGTCACCGTTAGCTGATGAAATCGGAAGTTCGAGTTTCGTTTCTCATTCGATTAATATGTATTATGCTGGAATATAAATGTAAAGGCTATGCAGATGTTTTTCCCCGCCTTTGAATCTCGACAAAATGTATCATTTTTGTTTTATTGCCGTGAGAACCTTTATGGCCGTTGAGGATTTTGTTCTGGATTGTCCCACGATATTCGATTTCGTGACGTCCGCGATGTGTGCACAAAAACTTCGTGCACGATTTTACGGCGGTGTATTTCCCCCTTGGACTGCTTAACGTATACGGCTGTCCGGGCTTCGGCCCCGGTATTTTCGATGCTCACTCCGGGCCTCGGAAACTTGGCCTGATTGCCGGTGTCCTGGAGTTCGTGGACGGATGCTTTCTGCTGCTATTATGTCTGGAGAAATTTGACCCTGAGATGTTCGGGAACGATCCTAGGCCTTGCCGGATCAAAGATAAGATGTCCGAAGTTGATCCGAGGCCCTGCGGGATCGAAGAGTCGATGCTTCCTGTGAGGATGATCCGGGGCTCTTCGTGCCCTGATGGAGCGAACATGAAGAGGAACCCAATTGATGATGTGTGCCCAGGCCGGACCCATGTCTAGTGCAGCCTAGAAATGTGTGTGTGCCGACCTTTTCTTCACATAATAAAGGTAAATATTCAGTTTGGATCCTCATGTTGATGCCCTTCGTTCCATCTCGGATTTTCGCCTCCGGTTGTGACGACTTTTTCATGGCTTGAGGTAAGCTCCTTTTCGCTCCGGTTTCCGGAACCCTGGTGTTCCCGGCGTCTCAGATTATTTGTAAACCAGAAGACGACTCCTAGACGAACTGAGAGCCGAGCGTTATTGGCTTCTTTGCTGGCTCTCTAAATTAAATTAATTCATCATTTACTTCAAATTGAAATTTAATTATATTCTAAATTTACATTGAAATCAGGAATTCCATTTGAATTCTTTTCGAGTGCTCGCCCCATTTTAATTGACCATACCATAATTTAAGATATTATTATTATTCATGTTTTGCCACTGTTTTATTACGATTTGATTACTACGACTTTGAAGCTTATAGAAAGCTTGTGGCATTTTAATTAAGGTTCTTGAGTGCCTGGGTCTAGTGAGTGATGCTGATAAGGATTCAGCTGATGTTTTGATAACTCCCTACTTATTACGATGTAATAAATACTATTTGATTTATCTCCAAATTACGAGTGTATTTATTTTATTTTAACTGTGATATTTATTTTATTTTAATTATTTGCTGAAGAAGATGAAGTTCTTCAAGGTAAGGGTTTAAGCTTTTAAGTGTATTTTTTTCTACTGGGTTTTCAGGCAGGTCATCTTGGAGATTTTCTTCTTCGGACAGGAGGGAGCCTATCCGATCACGGGTTTGTATGGTGATGCTGGTGCTTGTGCATCCTAAATTCTAAAAATTAAAGAGGTCACGATCTCGCCGTTACACAAGAGCTCCACCAAGACTCTCTGCCTGTTCTTAATGACACCCTCAAATGAATCAGGCTGAACTTTCCAAGGGAAGAAGAGAATAGAATGGAATAGTCATTGTTGTTCCGAACACTCCGCAACTTACCGACAATTCATATGAAAGAAGATACTGGTATAATGAGATAGTTTTGCATAGGAGCTCATTATTTTAGAATATTATTTAATGTTATCATTTAAATAAAAATTTTAAATTAAATAATTTTGAATAGGATATAATTAAATTTAAAATAATTTTGAAATAGTCTTATATATTATATATTATGATTATATATTATTGAATTAATTTAGAATTAATTTTAGTGTTGAAGATGATCTCATCACAGCAAAGGAACGCCCTTCTCTCAGTCTGTCTGCAACTCTTGGCGATACATTTGTCAAACTTGGCATCTAATTTGGCAGTTAATTTAGGTATTCGATACAAAAACTCTGGTTATATAATAGGGCTGAATTATGCATTGGGAAAAGATAGTTTCGTGCCAGGGGATATTTTTATATATATAATAATATAAGGAAGAGTCTGCCTGTTTGTTTTTCCGCGATGCCACGCGCTATATAACGCCTTACAGATTACGCCTGAGGGTTTTCACACAGTACCATCCATTTCACACAGTATCGGAACTAATGCGTCTCGAAGGCCTATTTTCAAATATTTTGATTAGATATTATTTTAACGCATTTTTAAAGTCTAAAATCAGCAAATCTCCATCTATCGATACTCTCTCACAGCTGCTGATACAATCTAACATTAAATTATCACGATCTACTGCCATATTACTCTCCTAGATGTTTCGATTATTTTTGCTTTGCGGATAGCATCCGTGAGAATTTGACGATGATTTAGAATTTTTAGAAAATTGAGTAGTGTTACGTGTAAATGTATTATTTAAGTAGCGGGCGTTTATTTACGACCCGAGGAAGGTCGGGCTATTCGTTCTAGTTATAAATAAAGGTCTCCAACATATTGTTCAGCCAGCGGCTAAAAATTATATGCCAGAACGTAAAGCATAAGGATTACAGTAATTAATTCGCAATTATTTTTGAACTTGTAAAAGCGGCATAAGCAAATTCTTGGAAAATATATCTTTCAGATTACCAATTCTCGGATTTGTGGCATTCTTCAGCATTTATTTTTTGGATGGGATATTTTGAGAAAGTTCGCTTAGGGTATCAGAAACTTCGGGATGCTACTGCTTCTTGTTTTTACTGATGTGGTTGCTGTGACACAGTTAAGATACAGTTGCCAAAAAGTATATTTATATTTCAAAAATGTCTCTGCGATAAGGCGGCAATCAGCCGCAGACTCAACGATGCCTAATTTTATAATGAGCGGACAGTTTATTTACGAGCAATAAATGAAGAATGCCAGCTTAAGAAATACAATTATGGACTCAGGTGAGCCTGTGGGCATCATAAAATAGCGAATGAAAGCCAATATAAACCACGGCCAGAGGACTGGAGCAAATTGGCACACAGGTACCGTAGAGCCAATGCGAGTAACGGGAGGAATCAAAGTTAACCCTGTGCATCAAATGAAGGTTCAGAAAACTCTTAAAATTTTGGCAGTGGGCTGAAGACATCAAAATATGCGCCCAAGAATCTATGATTTTCATTGTGAACTAATCATATCAAACTGTACTATTAAGACATGCTGCAAATTTGTTGCTGACTGAGCACATAAAATGTGCTCATATAATTATCCTAAAACTTGTTTCCCTTTATGAAACAGTGACACTGTGCTTCCACACCTTCGCTATAATAGCTTCGCCGAATAAATACGATGGTGACACGGTCCAAAGATGATCTACTGTGCTCCAAAGAGCAAAGAGGTAAACTTTTGTATCATAATAGGAGGAATTGTGTAACACGACGAGAGGTCAGTAGCAGATTGTAACTGAATTACTACTGACTCAGTTAAGTTAGAGAAACTATAATGTTGTACGAATTAGCAAATTGCAAAGATAACTATTGATTTGAAGTAAGATATGCTAAAATTTAATATGAAATATAATAAAAATTAAAATTGTATTTGGACAAAATTAATGTATGTTTATTGGATAATTAAAATTAATTTTATGTTTATTAATCAAATTGCTTTTCAGAAACACCGGGCGACACAATTTACTATGGTGGGTTATCACTTCGACAGTGTACAATAATTTACGATTATCGGTCATGTTTAACAATAACAATGTTGAAAGTAAATATTAATAAAATTAACATAACAATTTATACGCCACAGTTACTGCATTATTTTATCCAGTTGCTGTTTATTTATTACCCGACAAAGTACACAAGAAATATGTGCATTACAGAAGAAGATTACAGCCAACATCCACACAGATCTTTACAGATGGTTCAAAAACACAACAAGACACAGTGTCATTATCCTGCATCTTCCACAACAACAACTGTACATACTGCTAGGCCAGAAGATTGCTTCCAAATAACAGCGTTTACCAAGCAGAGATGACAGCACTAGTCATGGCAGTAACATGATTTATACAAAGTACCCATCACAAAGCATCAGTAGATAGAGACAGCAAAGCAAGCATAGACACTTTAAAGCAACACAGACCCAAGAACGGCACAGCACAACAGATCAGGAAACTCCTCCATCAAAATCCAGACAAATATCTACATATCAACTGGATACCAGCGCATAGAGGTATCAAAGGCAATGGGCTTGCAGACACACTAGTACGTACAGTGGCTAAGAATAAAAAAACACTCACAGATGACTACACCACTTCCACAAAAGCACATTAAAAAGCTGCTCCAACGACAAACACTTCAAAAATGGCAAGCAACTTGGACAAATGCAGAATCAGGACGGAGACTACATAGTTTTTATCCACAGATCTCCACAAACATGCTCATCAAAAACAGACATGTTCTTCAGTTCTTAACTAGGTACGAACCATTTGCATAGTACTTGTATCGTTTCGTTTCGGACACAGGTCATCACCAAAATGTAGTTGCGGAGAAGAAGGTACAGTAGACCATTACATACACAGTTGCTCATGCATTTCAAACAACCACATACCACCGCCAGCATTACAGTTCAGGCCGCAATGGGCACAAAAAGTGCTATTAAATAAATCAATAATAATGAAAATTAAGCATTTAATGATCTACCTCAGAGAAAATGCATACAATAACTAAATCTCAAGTATCCTTCATTCTGCTACACAAAGCATTCTCTTTCATCATTTTGCATAAAAAGTAAATAGAATTAACATCTACATAAACAGTAAACAAGCCTGCAGCCGCTCTCATAAGCAAACAACACAAACAGGTCCAACAAGACAAAAGTAAAAATAACTCTAGAACCAAACCTTTCCTACAGAAATCGCCAACCAACCACATTAAACTCGTTGAGTCAAGCCTAATTGAGGGAAACCTTAATAAGCCTCGAAGAACATCGCCCGTTACTTTCTACTTCCAAACATCAACCAAGTGTAAAAGACATTTCTTCATCCCTTATCTCCCCTAATACATAGAATCTCTAGAACAGGGTGGTTCAACTTTTAATGCCAAGAAGGCGGCCGCAAAAGTACTTCGACGTAGAACCCGCGGGCCGCACATTGAATTAAATTTACATATCGTAAATGAAAGTGATCGCAAATTATTTAATATGCAGAATTAATGTATCTAATTAAATTATTAAATACTTATAATTAAATATACAATTAATAGAAGAACTGTATTTAATTATTAAACAAATTTGATACACAGAAAGATGTATGCGCTTCATGTATATATCATTATTCACAAGAACGAAAGGAGCGAAAACCACCATTAATGGGATTACTGAGCTTGAACATTTTTTACAAGTTGATTGATGTCTGGCTTGAGTTTCGGTGTTGATAACCGCAGGCAACTCTGGAGTGAATTGTCTGCCATATTATTACGAGATTTGGATTTTATTAGTTTCATGTTTGAAAACCCTTGCTCGCAGCGGTATGTGGAGCCAAACTTCGAAAGCATACGAAGCCCGAAATCGAGAAGCAATGGAAACCGCTCTTATGGAAACAATTTGAAGAACATTGCATCTGTTTCAGTTCGTTGCTTAAGAAATGAGTCTGCCTGAAGTTCACAAAGTTGCATCTGGTAGCGCCGTTCCACTGTCGAAATGTCAATCGTTCAGAGATTGTTGAAAAGCATGAGAGAGAGTTGAAGTTCAGCGAAATCACGAAATCGTAGTTCAAAATTGCTGATCAACACGTCTAAGTTGGATTTATAGGCGATAAAATCCACGTAATCACCAATTTCATCCTGTATCTCTTGGCAAGCAGGAAAATGAAAGAAGTCAGCAAGTTCAAACTGTTCCGCAAGCAAAGCGAGCGTGCGCTGAAATCCTGCGATCGTAGTGTACAGATGGCAAACGTCTTGATTTGCATCTTGAAGAGACTTATTGAGAACGTTAAGAGGATTCTTGAGAACTGTTAGAAATGCCAGTTTTCCCAAAAACTCAGTATCAACCATCTTTTGCTGAAGGGATTCATCGCAGGTCATTTCAGTGAGAAACAGATGTAAATCTTTCTTGACTGCAAAAATATATTTCAAGACATTTTCCTGAACTAAGCCAGCGGACGTTGGAGTAAAGGAGAATGTCTCTATAAGCGGCGTCAAGTTCTTCAAAATAACTTTTTAGTAATCGATGTAGCAGTGAACGATTTCCACCTCGAACCGTATTTGTGATTTTAACGACTGTCTTCATGGTGTTCTTCAGTTTGAGTTCATTGGCACAGAGATATTCTTGATGGATAATACAATGAATGAAAGGACACTTGACGCCATGCTTCTGGAGCAAACCCACACGTCCCGAAATTCTCCCCGTCATCGACGGTGCACCATCTGTTGTACAGAACTTAGCTTATTGAAACCTCCAATTTTCTGGAGTACAGTTAAAACTTCTTCGTAGATATCTTCTTCTTTTATCGTTTCATGAAGAGAAGCCATGGATAATAGCTCCTCCAAAACAGTGAAATCACTCAGCATGCAACGAGCAAATACAATGAATTGCGCAGTGTCTGTCACGTCAGTGCTCTCGTCAAGAACAATTGTAAAATATTCTGCATTCAGTAATTTCTCGTATAGGTTTCTTTGCACATTTTGCGATAAAGACCCTATACGGAGCGACACCGTTTGATGTGACAAACACACGGATTCAAAACACTTCACTTTTTTTTCATCCTGAAAGGCTATGGCATATTTATAGCGATTTCACGAATTCACCATCGCGAAAGGATTTCATATGCTGACCAATTAATTCTGCCACTACAAATGACGCTCTGCAAACAGCTTCCTCATCACGGGTCAGTTTGCAAAATGGTTGCGTCTGATGTACGAATTTCTTTTTCAGTTCCTTAATAAGGGCTTTTCTTGCTTCATCTTTAACTTTATCATAATTTGAGGCGTGGTTGGTAACATAATGACGATTAATATTATACTGTTTGAGCACATTGACTACTTGCATACACTCAAGACATTGTACCATATCGTCGGATTGCACAAAGATAATCCATTGTTCATCGATCCTGAAAATGGCGTTTCTCGTCTTTAACCGACCTCTTCCTTTTTCCGCTCATAGCTTTTGAACAAGAAAACGATGAAACGCAGTAATTTTCACAATGCGAAGCAATGTTCAAACTCACACAGAAAAATAAATAGGTACGGGATAAATTATTAGCAAGCGAATGCAGACACTTTTATTTGTAACGGCGAATTTACCAGAAAGCGCACTACGATTGGAGTTGAATCCTACATATGCGAAATCATGCGGTGTTTCAACGCCATCTACCGCCCGTGAAAGATGTTATTTCTAATACCGTACTTAGGATATTTAAAGATCGCAGCACAGTATGTTTATATTTTTTAATTCTTGTTCTTTTTCTTCTTTTATTTTGCAAACAAACGCGCATGTGTACAGCAAAAATTAAATTATACGTAAATAATTAACCATAATGTAAATTTAATTATTAATATAAAATTTTTTATGCTAACAATATTTTTAATGGAATTTTTCCTTGAAGGTTCCCTCAAGGTTGTGCTTTTCCTTGAAGGTTGTCGTGGGCCGCCAAAAACGGTCTCGCTGGCCGCGGGTTGGACCACCCTTTTCTAGAATCTGCTCACTAATCTAAAAAATCTGATGTGGGCAGCACATGGCTTTCCCTGCAGACTTATATTCACGTTCTCTTTATTTTAATTAAATTTAATTAACTTCAATTTTCTTTCTCATATGGTAACTGGACTTATTTTCAAAGGTGGTATAGAGAAAATGCGAAAAAACTAAAATATCTCGAGAACGGCTAGTCCTGGTGTAATGACGTTGGTATTGTTCTTTTCATCGTTAAAAATTATATATAAAACAAATGTGTAATGGACATATTTGAGCATACGTAGTTATTTAGTTTAGATTTTGACGAATTTTGAAGGCCATTTCGCAAAAAAAGCAGGATTTTTCTTACGAATCGTACCAAAATCTAATCAGCACCAGGATAACCCACAAGCAACTTATCAACCGATTTTTGTGAAATGCGGTCCATCAGTATTTCAGCTAGAGTGGATACAGTCAATTTTTGCGGACTATTTCGCAAAAAAATGGGTGTTCTTTTATCCCGAATTGTGCCCAAAACTAGTCAGCACCAGAATCGGCCACAAGTGACTTACCTACCAAATTTTATGAAATTCGGTCAATTAGTTAGAGTCGATTAGTTATAGTGGATATAAAATCAGCACAGACAGACAGACACACAGACACACACACATACGCCACGCTAAAAATGGTTCTATCGTACTCTAGAGATGCCGACTAGTGTAGTTCCGTCGAAAATTCGAGTTGGGATTTTAGGTATGATTCCAATACTTTCCCTATACATTACTTTGTATTGCAGGGAAAGTAAAAATCTGATTTGGGCAACACAATGACTATTCCCTGCAGACTTATATCCACGTTCTCTTTATTTTAATTAAATTTAATTCACTTTTAATTCAATTTTCGTTCTCATTTGGTAACTGGACTTATTTTCAAAGGTGGCGTAGTGAAAATACGAAAAAACTAAAATATATCGAAAACGGCTAGTCCTAGTGTAATAGGGTTGGTCTTATTTATTTCTTCGTTAAAAATTACGTATGAAACAAGAATTTAATGGATATATTTGAGAACACGTAGTTTTTTATTTTAGATTTTGATGATTTTTGTGGGCCATTTTGCAAAAAAAGGCAGGTTATTTTTTTCCGAATCGTACCTAAATTTAATCAGCACCAGAGTAACCCACAAGCGACTTATCTACCGCATCTTGTGAAATTCGGTTCATTAGTTTTTCATAGTGCTAGAGCAGATACAGGCACTTTTTGAGGGCCATTTCTTAAAAAAAACGGGTCCTGTCTTTACGAATCCCACCAAAAACTAATCAGCACCAGGGTCTCACCCAAGTGATTTACCTACCAAATTTTATGAAATTCGGTCCATTAGTTTTTTAGTTAGAGTGGATACATACATTGCACTGACAGACAGACAGACAGACACACAGACACTCACATAGGCGTCACGCTAAAAGTAGTTTTTTCGTATTCTAGAGGTCTCGAAACGTGTAGATCTGTCGAAAACTCGAATTGTGATTTTCGGTATGATTCCAACACTTTCCCTATACATTACCATCTATTGCAGGGAAGTATAATAGCCAATGGATTCATCACGCATAAAGTACTCGTATACACAATGTAAATGAATATGGAGTGTCATATATATACTTTGTAGATTTTACAAATAGTAATGTTAAGTAGTAATTAGACTTCCTAGGAGAGCTCCTTAACAAAGGGTTAAATGCCTGCACGCATCGAAGCCCCAACATGGATATGTAATAAATCAGAATTCCATCTTTAATCTATATAAATAAAAATGAAAATCTGTCTGTCTGTCTGTCTGTCTGTCTGTCTGTCTGTCTGTCTGTCTGTCTGTCTGTTTGTCACACCATCACGGGAGAACGGCTGAACCGAATTTGATGAAATTTTGTGGGTAGCCCAGAAATAGCCCCACTTAAAATTATATCCGTGTTTTGAGTTTCTACGACCAGTGGTTCTCGAGATATTAGTAAAAAACGAAATTTTCGTTTGTCTCATCATCACGAAAAAACGGCTGAACCGAATTTAATGAAATTTGGTGAATAGCCTTGAAATATCACCCCATAAATTTTGTCCAAGTTTCGAGTTTCTAAGACCTGGGGTTGTCCAGATATTAATGAAAAACGGAACTTTTTCCTAGGAGTTCTACTCCCTAACTCCGTGGTTTATCCAAACGAAAAGCTTGAAAATCGTTTGAAAGTGAATTAAAATTTAATCTCTGAGTTTGATGGGAGATTTTTTGCGTTAATTAGTCACTTTCTGAAAAAATGAATTGTTTGAAACATGATTTAAAGGGGAAATCTATCTCCATGGTTCATGGTTTATTTAAAACAAGCTTTTACGGAACAATGAGAAGTATAGAGAAATCAAAATCGTTATTTAATTTCGCAGTTTATGTTATAAGACATGACATATTTAACATGTTATAAGATTCTATCTTATATCATGTTACTCAGAAACGCAATTAAATTAAATCTGTCTGTTAATTTTAATAATTATTTTTTCGATTTGAATAATAAATAAATGGATATAAAAATATATTTTAGAAAAGAACGATTTGATTTTTCTTATAGCATTTTTGACTGGATAATATCAATTACGGTCTTCAGGTTTAAAAATTATTATTATTTATATTTTCAGGGATTATTGATTCAAGGATTATTGATATTTTCAAGTTATTATGCAATTATTTTATTATGACAAAAATTGTTTAAACTCATATATTGTATGTTATACGAATCTTCTACAAATACACGTGTATATCTTTTAATCTACGAGAATATAAGTAGTACAGGTATATTGACATATGTTTTGATATATATTGGCATATATTGGAATCAATTACGACCTTCTGGTATAAAGAGTACGGATATTATTGATGTTTTCAATTTATTACGTCATCTCTTTTATTTTGGCAAATATTTTTGAGACGCATATTGTAATACGGGTAATCTTCTACCAACTCATTGGCATATTTTCTGATCTGCGACAATATAATTAGTACGGGGTTGCATATATTCATTCAATTCCTATTTTTCTTCTGTAAATTTGCTTACAAAAGGGGGCAGGATGTTTCATTCTTCAGATCTGATCGTGAAGATAATTTTGCATAGTGAGAACATATATTCTTAAACTTCTCTTTAGGAGCAATAAATTTAATATTTTAACAGAATTTGCACATGATTGCGAACTATAAGTTTCTTTAAATTATACACTCCGTACGAATAACGGGTGTGCTGTTAGTGGTTAATAAATTTTAACATTTTAGGAGGATATATCATGTTGCTCGGCATCGCAATTAAATTAAATGTGTTTGTTAATGTTTTTATTATTTTTTTTCGATTTAAATAATAAATAAATGGATAAATGGATATAAAAGTATATCTTATGAATGGACGGTTTGATTTTTCTTTTAATTATATTAATTGCTGACTGCGTACATCAATTTCATTTATTTTGGCAAAGAGTTTTCAAGCTTATCTCGTATTTAGCTACTAAACTCATATATTGTGTTTAGCCAATAAATTCATATAGCCGATTGTTGAAACAGAAAAAGAGTAGAGCGGGTATATCTTCTAATACAATTGTAGTGTTTTCATTTAGTATATTGAAACGGGATAAGAATGTTTCATTCAGATCTGCAAATTCAAAGCTACGAATTTGGAGGGATATCGCTAATTTGACAACTTTTCTTAAACTTTGCCAAATTGACGGAAATTTCGCCAAATTGATATAAACGACACACAAACAGCTGCCATAAACCTTCGGGTTGGTCGTGTGGCTTGGGTCTATTACATATCAATGAAATTTTTTTTTGTTTTGTTAGAAGAGAGTACTGAAATTATGTTTGGTTAGCATTTATCTGTCAGACCAACCATCCTACTTAGTAATACATTTAGCGAATTTTTAAAATGTCACCAAATTGATAAAAATGTTTTCAAATCTATAAAAATATCTTGAAATTGATAAAATTGCGCTACAAAAATGATATTAATTGTTTTTTGTTAGGGGATAGTATTGTGATGATATTTCGTCAATTTGTCACAAAGTGGAACTGTCAGTTCTACAGTCCCACTTGGCGATAAATTTGGCGATTTTTTAAAATGTCGCTAATTTGACGAAACTGTCGCCAAATGTTCCATAGAAATATAACTATTTAGACGATATTTTTTCTACCAATTTATTTGAAGCAAATGATATCATGTCGCTTAGAAACGGATTTAAATCCAATGTGTTTATGCGGCAGACGATTTTTATTAAATCCTTTCCGATTTGAATAATGAAGGTATGTATATAAAATAAATTTCATTGCCATTTCATTTTGGACTGGATAATATCAATTATACTCTTCAGGTTTAAACATTATTATTATTGATATTTTCCGGAATTATTGATTCAGGGATTATTGATATTTTTAAGTTATTACGCCATTGCTTTATTGCGGCAAAAAATGCTGACACACGCATATTGTACGTTGTACGAGTAATCTTCTAGGAATGCACGGGTATATCTTCTAACCTACGAGAATATAAGTAGTACAGGTATATTGGCATATATTTTGACATATATTGGCATATATATTGGAATCAAGTACAGTCTTGTGGTATGAAGATTAAGGGGATTAATTATATATTCAATTTATTACGTCGTCTGTTGTATTTTACCAAAAAACATTTGAGACTCATATTGCAATATGTGGGTAATCTTCTACTAATAATCGGACATTATAAGTAGTACGTGTATATCTTCCTATATAATTTTAGCACTTTAATTTTGACATATATTGGAATAAATGACTGTCTTCAGATTTAAAGATTACGGGTTTATTGGTATTTTCAATTTATACATGTAATCTACTAATACAGGTTATATTTTCTAATATTCGCGTATATAATTAGTACGGGTCCCATACAATTTTAACGCTTTTATTTTGCATATATTGATTCAATTCCATATTTTTTTTTATATTTGCTTACATAAGGGGTCCAAGATGTTTTATTCTTCAGATATGTCCATGAAGATAATTTTATATAGCGAGAACAGAGATTCTTAAACTTCTTTTTAGGAGCATTATATTAAATATTTTAACAGAATATTTTGATTAAACATGTCATTTAGTATACTATAAGAATTTGGGCATGATTATGAATTTCAAGTTTCTTTATATTATATACTCCGTACGAAGAACGGGTATGCTGCTAGTCTATATAAATAAAATTGAAAAGCTGTCTGTCTGTTTGTCCCGTCATCACGAGAGAATGGCTGAACCGAATTTGATGAAATTTTGTGGGTAGCCTGGAAAAAGCCTCATTTATAATTTAGTCCATGTTTGGAGTTTCTACGATCAGTGGTTCTCGACATATTAGTAAAAAACAAAATTTTGATTGTCTCATCATCACGCGAGAACGGCTGAACCGCATTTGATAAAATTTTGTGGATGGCCTTGAAATAGCCCTCCATAAATTTAGCCCAAGTTTCGGGTACGTAAGACTAGGGGTTGTCGAGATATTAATGAAAAACGGAACTTTTTCCTAGGAGTTCTACTCTCTAACTCCGTGGTTTATCCAAACGAAAAGCTTGAAAATCGTTTGAAAGTGAATTAAAACTTTATCTCTGTGTTTGATGGGAGATTTTTTGCACTAATTAGTCACCTTCTGAAAACATCAATTGTTTGAAACATGATTTAAATGGGAAATCTATCTCCATGGTTTATTTTTCACAAGCTTTTACTGAACAATGAAAAGTATAAAGAAATTAAAATGGTTATTTAATTTCGCAGTTTATGAGGAAGATTCTATCTTATATCATGTTGCTCAGAAACGTAATTAAATTAAATCTGTCTGTTAATTTAAATTATTATATTTTCGATTTGAATAATAAATAAATGGATATAAAAATATATTTTAGGAAAGAACGATTTGATTTTTCTTATAGCATTTTTGACTGGATAATATCAATTACCGTCTTCAGGTTTAAACGTTATTATTATTGATATTTTCGGTTATTGTTGATTCAGGGATTATTGATATTTTCAAGTTATTATGCAATTGTTTTATTATGACAAAAATTGTTTAATCGCATATATTGTACGTTGCACGAGTAATCTTCTACAAATACACGGGTATATCTTTTAATCTACGAGAATGTAAGTAGTACAGGTATATTGGCATGTGTTCTGATATATATTGGCATATATTGGAATCAATTACGACCTTCTGGTATAAAGACTACGGGGATTATTGATATTTTCAATTTATTACGTCATCTCTTTTATTTTGGCAAGGGTTTTTGAGACTCATATTGTAACACGGGTAATCTTCTACTAACACACTGGCATATTTTCTAATCTGCGACAATATAAGTAGTACGGGGTTCCTTATATTGATTCAATTCCTTTTTTTTTCTAAATTTGCTTCCAAAAGGGGCCAGAAGGTTTTATTCTTCAGATCTGCCGGTGAAGATAATTTTGCATAGTGAGAACAGATATTCTTAAACTTCTCTTTAGGAGCAATAAATTTAATATTTTAACAGAATTTGCACATGAATGCGAATTATAAATTTCTTTATATTATATACTCCGTACGAAGAACGGGTATGTTGATAGTTGTTAATATAATTGTAAATATTCAATCCTACAGCTATCGCTATCTCCCGTTGTCCCCGCCCCGCGTTCAGTTCTCCAGTAGGATCAGCCGATTGAGGTTTATATAGCCTCAAATCCATTGGGTCGGCTCCTGAGCTGGTAATAAATAAATAATTCTAAATGAAAAGACAATTTTTTTACCTCTCACACCGGTTGTTACGTTCTAATCAACTAAGTAGTTATGCTGTTGCTATGAACCTAGTTTTATTTCATATTATTTAAGACAGCATTTTGAGAGAATATTTTATAGGAGAAGATATTATTTTATATAAATGTTCTCCATTTAGTTATTCATTACTTAATGAACTTTGTTTTTTAATGCTTGAAAAAACGAAAGAATATTTTCATAACATTTTTTTTTCTTTTACAAATATCTTAAATAGTTTCTTTCAGATGTTTTCGACATCTTAATTTACAAAAATATTTAAATTTATCTTTAAATGTACTTAATCTGGAAGACTAAAGTTTACTGTATTGCTTTATATTTTAATAAAAATATAAATATGCAAGTATGCGAGCAATTTCTTTTTTCAGTGTTTAAAATTAGGTGGTTTTAAAATTCTAGTTAAATAGTATTTTCTTATTGTTTCAATGGCTGACTAAATTTTCTGAACTTTTAAGAGATTACAATTACTCTTTATTGATGCATTCATTAGGAAAATAAATGAAAAATGGGTTTCCTTAACAGCAGCTTAATGTAAATTGACTAAGACATATATATATATATATATATATATATATATAGCAACATAATGAAGTAACCTGTTTTAAACCACTTTTCGATGCATCGACATGGGTTCACAGAGGGGAAAAATCATGTCGGCAGATCGCGTTTCAGGCGTCATACATAAATTATGAAAGAAAACAATTGATTACATAAATAAATTATAATTTTGTTATTTATTATTACAAAAGTATCTACACTGTGTAAAAATAATAACTTTACATAAAGATTACAAAGCTTGTTCAAAATGCTTTCCATTTATGCCAGCTGCATTTGCCTGATAACAGGCCTATGATGCATTTCTGCGTTGCGTCATTTGCACTCTTGCTGTAAACATTTACATTTTACTTTGTGATTAATTCCGCACCAACTTTGTTTAAACATATCTCTGGGACTTTTTATGATAAAATGTTGAAATTTTGTACATCACCTTATTAGTGTATGGGGTACATTGTACTCATTGGAAATGTTTTTGTACGGGGTATAAAAATTTAAATTTTGTATTTCTTCAAATTTAATATCCTGAAAATTTGTGCCGATTTCATAATATATTGTACCTTTTCTTACGCAACTTTGTAATTTATTATATATGTCTAAGATCAATATTTAAGGAATAAAGCCGAGGTCAGTGTTTTTGGGACACCCGATATATATATAAATATATATATACATATATATATATATATATATATATATATATATATATATATATATATATATATAAATATATATATATATATATATATATATATATATATATATATATATATATATATATATATATATATATATATATATATATATATATATAAATATATATATATATATATATATATATATATATATAAATATATATATATATATATATATATATAAATATATATATATATATATATATATATATATATATATATATATATATATATATATATATATATATATATATATATATATATAGGTGTGTGCGTGTGTGTGTGTCTTCTTAACGGATAAAAAACCATACAGGCGAGGCAACCTTACTTATGATGACGGAAATCTATGGTTGCAATTTCAGGATTGTTGGTTCAGGGTTGCAGATTTCGAGATTTATCGCAAATTTAGCAACTTTTGGCAACATTTCGAATGTTCGAGAACTTTCTTGATATGACGAATATTATACAAGATACGAGCTCCTTCTAGCAGTTTCTACAGAGTATATATATATATATATATATATATATATATATATATATATATATACAAAGTCATAACTCAGTTGGAGAGCAGTTGACGTGATACGAGCTACATTGAAATGTGACATGCGTCAATCTTTTGAGAATAGTAACGCTGTTTTGTGAAATGAGATTTTTTACTGTACCTGCCAGTTACTGAGGTAATTATCGAGCTATTTGCTGTATATTGTTCCTGTTTACACTGTGCATGTAAATACACGTGTTAGTTATCCTGAAATTCGAACTCATTCTTTTGTATCTTGAAATTACGCCCACAATTCTTGATGATACATCGTAATAATATATACCGGGTGGTCAGAATTAAAACACCCCTACTCTGAGCTCTCTATACACCGAACTACTCAGTGTAAAGGCTCCAAAATTGTTGAACCTACTATTCATGACATGGGGAAAGGGATTACACGAAAAAAAATTAGTTACAGAAACACCGATAGGTGGCCCTGTACAATAGAAAATATGCTGAAAAGACACAAAATACACATTTGTAACACATTTTATTCGAACATACCAAACATTCATATCACAAGGACCTTATCGATGCAGGGTATGCTGCTCAATATGGTTCCCTTCTTCAAGATGTAAAATCTGCAGTCTGTTGACAGCTTGTTCAACTGCGGATCGTAATTGGTCGATTGAGATGCTTCTCACATGCAGAGTGATACTGTCTTTCAAATCTGCCAAGATTACCAGACGTCCTCGATAAACAAGACTTTTTAAGTATCCCTACAGCCAAAAATCACAGGGATTAGGATCTGGAGAAAGAGATGGCCAGGTAGGTGGAAACGCACGACTAATTACTCTACCATTAGTAAAATGTTGCCGAAGAAACTGCTGTACACAGAGTCCAATGTATGGAGCCACTCCATCTTGTATAAAGGTAATTGGATCAAGACATTGATGTTGTTTCTGTTGGGGTACAACAAAATTTTCGATCATGTTTTTGTACCTCCTGGCCATCACTGTGCATGTCACAGGGCCATTGGGAGTAGCCTCTTCGAAAAAGAAAGGTCCAAGAATGAATGTGGCTGTGAATCCACACCAGAGTGTAACTTTCGGTGAGTGAAATGGAATCTCTTGGAAGGTACGAGGGTTTTCCGTGTCCCAAATGCGACAATTATGGGTGTTGACTGTTCCACTTAGATAGAAATGCGCTTCATCGCTCCATAGAATCTGCCATGGCCACGATGCATCCACTTCAGCTCTAACCAGAAATGTCAATACAAAGGTCAGTCGCTTCTCCCTGTCGATGGTCAGCAAGTGGTGATTGTGACTAATTTTGTACGGGAAATAATGCACTATGTTTCTCAGTACGTTCCGCACTGTGCTGTAGGGAACACCCAAGTATCGTGACACTCCATGTGCACTACTACCGCCTATAACGTTATTCATTGATTGTTCAGCAATAGCGGTGGCAACATCGTCAACGACATCTGAACGAGTCGATTTGCGTCCTCGACCCGGCTGAACTCCAAGATGTCCAGTTATTTCGAATCGAGCGATCATTCTCCTGACAGCTTGTGGAAGTAATGGTCCTTTGCGCAAATTCTTAAGTCGACGAAACTCTCGAAATGCAGCTGCAGCATGTCCTTTGTTCATAAAACAGCTTCACAAGCAGAGTGCGTTCTGGCAGTGTGACAACCGTCGCTGATAAGAATGAAAATTTCCCAGTTTTATCCCCTTTTATGCCCAGAAGATACTAGCTGCAAACAAAGGGTTTATGCAAATTTTTGTGCTTACAGTGCGAAATTGCAGTTACAATGACAGTTTAAGTTTCTTCACTTTTTTATCTTCTTTTTTTTGGTATCAGCAAAAGAAATTAAAAAGGAAAAATTCCATATCATATGTGTTTGTTTTTTTGTGATTATTTTGTGTCTTTTCAGCATATTTTCTGTTGTACAGTGCCACCTATTGGTATTTCTGGAACTATTTTTTTTTCGCGCAATCCCTTTTCCCATGTCTTGAATAGTAGGTTCAACAATTTTGGAGTCTTTACACTGAGTAGTTCGATGTATAGAGAGCTCAGAGTAGGGGTGTTTTAATTCTGACCACCCGGTATATATATATATATATATATATATATATATATATATATATATATTGGTCATATTGCTTTTTGTCATGTTATTTACGGATTTCCGTATTAACATCCTATTTTAATTAGTAGCAACTGAATTACACTAAAGTCTGCTGCATTTGCTCTGAATTGGTGTCAATTTTTATCCCAATATTTATCTCATTTTTTAATATTTTTATTATAATGTCTAGTATTTCTATCTGTCATTCCTATGTTATAATTCTATTCTTTGTCACTGATTTTGTGATTGAATTCAGCTTTCCATAATATTTTGAATCTCTTAATCGTTGACCCATTGATTATGGATGACATTTGTATAGGAAGATTTTGAATCATGTACTTTCCCGTATATTGCTTAATTGTTGTATTATTATTTACTAGTCCCGAGGTGAAATATTGTTTTCTATGGTGGATGTTATTTTGAATCAACCTATTTTGCAATAGTCTATATATATATGTACATTTCTTCCACTGTGTATCCAAAATGTTCTTAGTACAGAGTATTTATTTAATCTAGTTTTAATGTTTCACACATTAGTACTTATTATTTTCAAGGTGATTTATAAGATCCTCTATTTTGGAAAAATAATGGTATCTTTCTTCTGTTGTAATTTGTGTTTCCATTCTTTTGTTTGACTTAAGTTTCATACTTAGTTAATGATTCTCTTATTTTGAATGCAAGTTCCTTTATTTAGGGGAAATAAAGATTACTATCTTACCCTATTTACCTGATGTCTAATTATCAATATTTAGCGACTGGCATCTGGATGTTCTCTGACACTCAAGTTTGGTGTTCGAGAAATTGTTGGGGTTTCCCAAGATCTATATGCCATAACCAACTGTATCCATTTTCGTCAATGACTATTCCATCTTCATTTAGTACATCCAGCCAGAATTATTTGTCCTCTTCATATAACTATCAATCTTACAAACATGCATCACTCTTAAATTTTAAAACTTGTAATTTTAATAGATGTAGAATGTGTCGACTTGCTAATCGTAACCAAATAAATAGTAGCAGTAATCTAGCCTTCTGTAAAATTTATAATTCCATTTATAAAATTCCATGCAAAAGTTGAATGATGTCATATACAGGTCAAACTACCAATCCCCTGTACCTCCGAATAAACGTACACGGGAATCATAAAATTTTTTTCAAATAATGCAACTGCCTTTAATGATTCAAAATTCGAATACGAAAATTTTTCTATACATGGGTTCGACAACATTGAAATTAATATTCTTTCAATAAAAAAAAATTATTATGACGGATTGTTCCTTGAAAATGAATTCATGTGGGCACACAAAACTATTTTTCCATATGAACTTAATCAATTATTTAATCATCATAACATAGTTAAAAATCCTTTAATTATTCCCTTGATGACCTTGATGTATATAATTTCTTTAACTTATCTAACAATGAATCAAAAAGAACTAAAAGAGCAAGTAAATATAATAAAAATGTGCCTTCATTTTCTGGAATAAAAAATACCACCCTACAGCAGCGTGTAAGTTTCAAAATTACATTTGATTGGAAACAATGTAAGAACCGGATTTTCTCAATTAAAAAACAGCAATAAAATTCGGTTTATAACCTTTTTATTACTACTGCATTTGATAACATTCATTTTAAACATGTATTCTATGATTTGTTTATTACCTGAAGTAAAATTCTTAATGTTTATTTTTACGTCACTGACATAAATTTAATTGACGAATCAAAACAATATGCCATAATAAACGATTATTGTACCCTGAATTTCACTAATCCTGACATAAATAATCTGAAGATTAATAATATTTTAAAACCAGTATCCACTTTCTTTTCAATCAAACATGTAAATCCCAAAATTGCCTTTAAATATGATAAACCGCTAGGACGTTATATTTTCATTTATAATCAAATAGCCAAATCAATAGATATTAGTAAAAATTATGAATTGGATAGAGTCTTACTGCCACTGTCTATTAGACAAATACAAATATTACGTAGATTTACTCCATGGACATGTTACAATGAGAAAGCTAAATATTATTAATTGGGATACACTGAGATCACTAATGGTACTGGGTACTAAGTACCGTTTACCTACTAAATCTAAGCATGAATTAATTTGTAAAGATTTAATTCTTGACTTAATTAAGTTTATCTATAATATATATGTATATATATATATTTATATATATATATATATATATATATATATATATATATATATATATATATATATATATATATTTATATATATATAGATATATATATTATATATATATATATATATATATATATATATATATATATATATATTTATATATATATAGATATATATATATATATTATATATATATCTCTATATATATATATATTATACATATATCTCTGTATATATATATATATATATATATATATACATAAAAATATAAATGTTATTACAATTATTAGTAATATTAGTAATAATTTCAAGTACACTACGTAGTAATTTTACAATTGCATTATTGATTCTTACTTGGATAACTCATTTTTGTGAATTTCACCCATTCTTATAACCTAAGTTTCCACTTGTCCCTAGTCTTATACTGATTACTATTTTTGAAAGACCACCTTGCACTTGTCCTGAGTCCTGTGCTAATTACTATTTTTGAAGACTTCAGTTAAAACTTTTCCGTTCACGTTCTCTATTATAAGCATTCCTGTTTCCACTCGCATTAACGGTTAGTTGTAGAGTGCTGTTGCTGTATGTTTGGCTGCAAGCACTTCGACCCACACCTGGCGACTGTACATGTAATTTTATATTTCTGTTTATGAATTCTATTGGATTTTATTAGTCTTCCTTCTATTTGCTAGTAGACAGTTCCAATGGGGTCTATAGTTAAATACTATCGCCAATGTCAGAAACAGGCTATTCTTTCGGTTTCAATTCGGATTATGTGGCTGTCCTGAAGAGTGTGGAATTCCGAATTAACCGTCATTTTTATGTAGTTTCAACTGATTGTTCACCATGTCTTTAGCATGATCGTTTAGCATGATCGTTCCATGATCGTTTAGCTTGAGCTAATTGTTATTGCCTTTTTTCATTTTTGCCCTTTCATATTTATCTATTTAATAATGATTTTTGTATACAATTTCCCCCCTCATCCCTTTTTACCATTATAGCGATAAGTTACCTACTATTTTTATACTTAGTCTTGGTCTATGGTTACTTATTTGTAACGGATATGCTAAAGATGGGTTTGTTGTACTTACTGTAGTTTATGCATAGTTTTCGATTATTATCAATTTTTTATTTATATATATATATATATATTACTTTAATTGGATGTTACATGTCATTTATTTGTCGTTTCAAGATAAATTTTGATTTTTATTCCCAGAAACTGAAACTTATTTCAAGTGACAAAAATTATTGTCTAGCTAAACTGTTGCCTAGCTAAAAGTATATTTAGAAATTCAAGGATTAATCAGTTAATAAAAGATTTAAAATTAAGCTCACCTTGTTTCACTTTAGAGAATATCAAAGGCTTAGTTGAAGTCACCAGTGGTGATTCTGATACAGATATATTTGTTAATACATTTATTATTAGTTTTATGTTTAAAGATTAGACTAATTTAATCTCTTTTTTTTCTAATATTACTGTGTTATTAGATACATTGTATAAATAATAGATCCAAATTATTGATTTAGCTCTCACACTTCAATGCAGTTATTCGGCAATTCAGTAAATCATACAGTAGATGGTAAAACCAAACATATATCATAAGTACTCTTATTGATATATCTTGAATTTATGTCTTCATGGTCATAAAATATATTTATCAGCAATTTCTTTCTCAACTTTTTTCTGAATGCCCTTTCCTTCAGGATTTAAGCATGATTAGATAAATTTGTATTGTTACGACGTATCCTTTGGAATAGTGGGTGTACTTCAGAATAAGCCCAAATTTATGGATAACTAACACGTGTATTTACAGTACAGTGTAAATAGGAACAATATACAGAAATAGCTCGATAACACAAAACAACTGTCAGGTACAGTGAAACAGCAATTAAATGCTCCACTGATTTCACAAAACAGCAGATACTATTATCAAAATGTTGACGTGTCTCCAAATTCAATGTACCTCGTATCACGTCAACTGCTCACCAACTAAGCGACAACTTTTTTTACATAATCGCCGTAGAAACTTCCAAAAGGGGCTAGTATCTCGAAGAATGTTAGTTATTATAATGTTCGAGTACATTCGAAAAGTCGTCAAAAGTCTCCAAATTGGCGATACATCGCCAATTCCGTTAACTCTGCTTTGATGATTCAGATATGGCAACCTTATTTTCACGTCATAGGAATGGGTGCCTGTAAAGCTGTTTTCTTTTTATGGTTCTCAAATAATCCTCCACTAAAGGAATTTTATATGTTCCTTACAATACTTTCATAATTGTTTTTACTCTTATCAGGTAGTATTTTAGATTATAAAACTATTTTGAAAGAAATAAGGATGTTTATTACATTACTGCCAAAGCTGCAGTTCATTTTTATTAATTCCATATGTTTATCGTTTATAAAGTCTTCACTCTTGTATGTCGGCCACGTTACTTCAATTATCTACCCTCGTAATCCGATTAATTTTTATTTTTGTTTCTATGTAAATTATATGAGAATCTTTTATTATTTTCTGGTTGTGCTTTTATTCCCCCATTCAGCTCCCCTATATTTTATTAATTTATCAATAATCTGTCTCATTTTTGTAGTATCTTCGCTTCGGGTATATTTGATGTTCTTGTCAGTTCAATGACGCAGTTTATTACATTATTGCAAAAGTTGTAGAATAATTTTGCTAATTACATATGTTCATAATTTGCATCTATGGAGACAAGAGTGAAGATCTGAGCATGTACTCAAATTTTACCTCTTGTCTTTCGGCCATGTTGCTTCAATTATCTACAATTTTAAACCGTGTGTTTTTATTTTTGTTGTAATTTATTGAAGTGTGATTCACTATTTTCTGTTTGAGTTTTTATCCTCTCTTTCTACTTCCTATTTTAATTCACCTTTCTACTCCACCATTTCTTATTTCCCCTCTCTACACCCCATTATTTTAGTTCGTTATCTATAATATGTCTCATTTTTGCATTCTGTTCGTTTCATATTTTTTAACACTTTACAACAAAGTTGAAAGGTGTTTATGACTTTGTTCATTCTGTCTGTCTGTCTGTCTGTCTGTCTGTCCGTTAGCACGATAACTGCCGTAAAAATGACTTAATCAAAATGAAATTTTAGTTTGTTGTTCAGACGGTCTGTAGAACCTATGGGAATATAAATGAATAATATCACCCAATTAGTTTTGGATTGAACCCGGGTCGAAAAAATGAAATACATTGAGCCCTATGTGACCTAATTTTTGAAACATTTTTTAAGCGGATTTAAAATTCACAAATTGCTTCGAAAATGTAGTAGAATGTAGTAATTTAGGTAATGTTCAAATTGTTCCATAAAATATATAAAAAAAATCAGCGAAATATATTCAGTAGTTTTTTAAATAAAAATTAAAATAATAATTACACCTCTTATATGAAACGATCACGTGACCATGATATGGAACGATCACGTGACCCACTTCAAAATCATATATGGCATCCATCTTGTTTCAAAATCGTGATTTTTTTAAGTTCTTTTTAATTCATATTGAGTGTTGTATCCGTCCTAAAACTACTTTATTTTTGCTTAAATTCTGTGCATCTACATACTGAAACAACGCAATGACAATATATTTGAGTTTAAATGCTCATCTAAATTTGATTATTTCTACAACTAAGCCTATTTTTCACCTATGTAAAATGTAAACAGCAAAATATATAGAATGGGTTGTATTAGAATTCCTGTATTTTTTTCACACAAAATAATTTAGTCCATGGAGTCTGCATGGCTGATATGAATAAAATATTAATTGATTTCATAAAGAGAAGGACGATTTTTTTCGATGAAGTTTCCAGCATAGAGTTTAATTTTTTGTAGCTCCATAGTCTTAAACAAAATGTTTAAATAAAATAAATTATTATAGTATTGTGATGAATGAAATGAATGGGAGAAAGTTATGAATGAAATCCTGTTTTTACAGAGAGATCCAGGCTTGTTATTTTTTCTATGACGTCATTTGAATGAATTTCAGTTGTTTTCGATAAAGTTTTCAAATATAATAAATTATCGTAGTATTATGATAATTCTAAAATTATTACCGAGGAATATATCACATTTTAGAGATGTTTACACCAGGCAATTTATATTTCAATGCCGTCATCTGAATGAAGTTCATTTTTTTCGATGAAGGTTTAAGTTTTCAAATATAATAAATTAATGTAGTATTGTGATAAGTTTTAAATATTACTTAGGAATGTATTGCATTTTAGAGATGTTTAAATAAAATTGCATTGAAGTTGGAAAGTGTTTCATAATCAATGCTTTAAGTATGATTGATCTTTCTTGTTGTACATTTGTCATAAGAAACATGACATTTATATCTTTTTAACACTTTCTAATATAGTTGAAAACTGTTTATCATTTTGGTTATTCTGTCTGTCTGTCTGTTCGTTCGCACGATAACTCTCTTAAAAATAACTTTATCAAGATGGAATTTTAGTATATTATTGAGACGGTCTGTGGGGCATAAGGAAAAAAATAATAATATCACCCAATATTTTCGGACTTAATTCGGGTTGAAAAAATGAAATACTTTGAACCCTATCGGACTTTATTTTTCAAATATTTTTTAAGTAAAGTTAAAATTCTCAAATTGTTTCGAAAATTTTAGGAAATATTCAAAATAGCACATAAAATGTGTAAAAGTAATTTCAGCAAAATATGTTGGGTAGTTTTTATGTAAAAATTGAAATAATAATTACACTCATCATAGATAAAGAGATCACGTGATTCATTGCAAAATAAAATATGGCATCCATTTCTGTTTTGCGTTGATGTTTATTGATTGTTTAAATTTATATTTTTGTTGCATCCGTCATAAAACCGCTTTATTTTTATCTAAATTATGTGCCAACGCAATTACAATATTTTTTATTTTAAATGATCACTTAATTTTCTTTATACCTATAACGAAGCCCAATTTTAACGCTAAACTATAGTATACAAAATATAAACAAATCAAGTGATTGTATGATGAGTTGTATAAGAATTGCTGATTTTCTTTTATACAAAATTATTTAGCTCTATTGTCTGGAATATAAGTGAAATGAATAAAATATTCATTGATTTTACATAGAGAGGCAGACGATTTGTAAAACGAAATAGTTTATCGTAATTAAAAGCATGGAGTTATAGTGGTAACAATAATTTCGAAGAACTACTTTAATATGAGATAAGCAAGCTATATAATTTTTATAATACTGAAATACTATAATTGTGATGTAATATTACCTGCAAAAGTATCACAAACACTTCAAAAATTATACTTTCGATGATTTAAATTGAATAAAATTCGTTTTGTGTAACTAACATCGTATTTTTTTATGTAATTTTAAGTTAATTTTGTCGATAGCAATTTTTAAAACAGCTTAAAATGTAAATAAAATTGCATTTCAATTAGAAAATGTTTCATAATCAATGCTTTATGCATGATTGATCGTTCTTGTTTAAAATAATTTGCATAAATTTTAAAGTATTTGAATTCAAATTTTTAAATACTCGTCTCCTTTTAAAAGCACTCAAAGTAGTCACGAGTAGCAATAATAAATTCCTTTACGCTAAAATAATATCTGCAGGATGAGGGTATCTTACAGCTGCAAACCACTGAGGGCATATACTGGAAACACCCCCCCCCCCCCTCTCTGAAGATTACATGCAACTATATTTTTTACTAGAACCACATAATGGTCAAATTTCCATATAAGCAAGTTCATACATTTTCACAGAATCTTCGTAAACTATAAATTAAATTATAGCTCGCAAACAAGCTAGTTCCCTGAAAACCGCATTATTTCTATCAAATCTTAAACAAGCTAGATTAGGTGCGAAAAGTCGTCACACAACAGAGCTGGGATTCGCGGATGTTTCAAAGTACTCAAGGGTCAAATAGAATCTAATTCCTTTTACTTTCGAATAGTGTAAGCTATAACCATAACGCTGGAAAGACTATGGGTATAACCAATATGACCAATGACAGTAAATTTTACTTCCCTATCAGCCAATCACGCGACAACTTATTTTGCAACGCCAGCCAAGAGCACGTTGAGAGTGTGAGAGAACGTAAGAATGTAACAAGAAAAACAGGACGTTTTGGCCGATCCTGTGCCCGACCAATATATGTTTCTTGGGGCATTACGTGCCTTGGATTCTTAAAGACATGGAAGTCCCTGGATCTTGTTTTGGGCCCCATCGAACACTTGAGGGAATGGATTTTCTGATTTAAGCATTGCATTATTCTATACTAATGCCTCATGCAAGAGCGCGATATCCTCCACTATTAACCCTTCGAACGCAAAACTTGCACTAAATCCTGGAAACTTCAAAACTTGGTCCAGTAACACTCGGGGATTAGTGCGAATTTTCAGTTGCACTCAATTTCAATTAAACCCATAAACGATCAAGATCCGCCAAGAAAATGCATTTTATCAAACCTTTTGGAGAAGACTGGTGAACTCCCAAAAAATCTTACAAAATTGAGAATAGAAATGACTTCAGACCTTGTATCCATAGATTGTACAAAGATGGTGTCCAACAAAAGTAACACACATTAACATAATATATATATATATATATATATATATATATATATATATATATATATATATATATATATATATAATTAAAGAACAATTAACAAGTATCACAAAATCGAGGATTAATTTAATAGGGTCAAATATTGATTGTTGCGCTAATAAATTAATATTAGAATTAATATTAGAACCATGAATAAATCATTATTAGAACCATAAATAAATTAATATTAGAATCTTGAACATTATAAAAAATTTTGATAAGTTTATATTTAGAACAGTTAAAAGTTTACAGCTAGCACTGCAGGCATATTATAAAATTTATTGCTTTATGTAAACATAATAGTTGATTTTGAATTTCATGGAAATCAGATATAAAAAATGTTAAAGTGTATGTAATGATTATGTTAAAAAAATCTGTAAATATATATATATATATATATATATATATATATATATATATATACGCATTTTTGGGTTCACAGCTGCAGTCTTCATTCCTTTAACTTTATTCAATTTAAAAATATTTTTCTTATAGAACATACATGCTGGTAAATGAATTAATTAAATCTAACTATACATATTTTTTGTTTTAAGTGTAGACCCTGGAGAGTGAAAAATTTTAATGAGAAGGACAGTCACGAAAAATTTAATTAATGTTACTGGTAGACCTCCTTGGTCTATGTACATTTTTTCATTGTGTCCGGGGTATTGCGGCCAGTGACAGCATCTGTACAAGGTAATTAATTGAAAAGCAGTTCAATAAGGACATGCGCACCCTGACGAGGTTATACATTTTTGACCTTCCATCTACATTCCTTATTTTTTGCTTTTTTACTTTTCATTCTATACAATTTTGTTTCCGTGTCCCCGTCTCAATTTTCATCCAATTTAAATAATTCTCCTGTTTCTGTATTATTTTTTCTCCTGTCGTTTTTCCAGTTTTGTTATATATATATATATATATATAGATACAAAAGTCAAAAATATCTGAAACTATTTACAATAACCAAATGCAAACGATTCAATTGGCGCCATGCAGCCATCACATATTAATGCCATAGTGAGAATCCAGATTGTGGCAGAGATTCCAACTTCCAGTACTAAGTTGACCAAGGGTAACAACGGCTCGACAAGACCGATATTTGGTGATAACTGCGCGACGTCAGCGGAACCGTTCTGACAGAAAACTGGGTTCAGCTCTGACAGCTGCCACAGGAGTCACTGCTTCGAGACCTGTTTACAGGAGACGTTGGTCTCTATGCCAGACGATCATCAGTATGCATCCCTCTGACGTCTGCACAGAAACGCGAGCAATGGAGTTTGGAACATCGGTAGTTGAGTGGACAACAGTAGGGCAATGTCATGTTCAGTGATGAGTCCCGGTTTAGCTTGCAAATTGATTCTCGTCGTACCACGATCTGGAGAGAACGTGGAACACGTTTATACACAGGAAACATCACGGAAAGATATCGTTTTTTGTTTGGGGAAATCATGGTCTGGGCCGGCATCATGATGGACGGCCGCACATATCTCCACATATTTGACACGGGGTCGGTTACCGGTTAAAGATACAGAGACAAAGTCCTTGAGCCTACCGATCGATTGTTTCGAGGTGCTGTTGGTCCTAATTTTACATTCATGGATGATAACGCGGGTCCTCACCGTGCGGTCTTGGTCGACGACTTCTTTCAAACTGAAGATATCCAGCACATGCAGTGGCCTGCCAAATCTCCTGATCTGAATCCATTAGAGCATGTGTGGTATATGCTCAGGACACATCTTGCAGTACTCTGCTACCCACCAAGCTCCGTTCCGGGATAGAAAACTGCTCTCTGTGAGGCTTGGAACTCTTTGAGCACACAGCTCATCCAAATCCTCATCGAAAGTATGAAAAGTCATTGTGCAGCATGCGTGGCTATCCGAGGTTCCCAGACACCGTGTCTGCGAACCTCGGATTAAGCTCTCTATTAAACTGCTGCATCACATAATTTAAATCATTCTGTTTCACAGAGGTTGACACTCGTATTGTGACCCTTTTCCTTTCAATCATGTTCTTTGGATAATAAAAGCCGTTATTATCATCGTTTTCCATTGTTTTCTTCTTCTATAACCCTATTACACACGCATACCGCGTTCGTTTCCTTCCATTTCAATGTAGATTTTCTGAAATTTTCACATGAACAGCTACTGTGCTTAACTTTTGGACATGAGTGTATATATATATATATATATATATATATATATATATATATATATATATATATATATATATATATATATATATATATATATGTATATATATATATATATGCACATATATATATATATATATATATGCATATATATATATATATATATATGCATATATATATGCATATATAAAAATATAAATTAGTAAATCCAATGTTAGAATGTATGTAGTAACTCATAATACACTATTCCAAAATTTTCTACAAAATACAAAGAAATAAAAGAAATTAAGACATAATGAGGAAATAATAAAGCGTAATGCAGGTCATAAAGACAAAGACAATCAACAAATTTCAAAAATGAGGAATGAAAATAGGAAAACAAAAAAATCAAGCAAAAAAGCTTGCACATGGAAGAGCTTTAGGCTTAAGATAAGTTCATTTCGAAAAAATTCTCTTCAAGTCCATATATCCTTTCGAAATGAACACAAAAATGCTTGTTTCTGAAACACAAGATAGATTTTATCTATAAACTTGTGTTATATGGACGACAAGCATATAGATTGGAACAATAAAGGAAACATAAATACCTTAAAATACACTTCATTAGTGCAACCATGACAAGCAAAATATGGCTAGACCAATGTTGCCATATGCAGAAATGAAAAGATGTGATTTGCTGTTGCCAAAGAGAGTAATAAAAACTG
>OX578142.1:19602298-19779798 GCA_951213105.1 Amaurobius ferox | reverse complement strand
TGAAATAACTTTCGATCAATCCAATTAAAAATATCAACGATTAAAAGACTGAAGAATTACGAAGAATATAACAAATAATATGCAGAAAGTAACTGGTATCGAAAACTATACGAATCGGCTGAATTCATCGACTGAATTCAAATAACTTTTTTTACTACATTAATAATACCAGTAAATAAAATACTGCTAAAATTAGAAGCAACCTCTTTCAGAAGATAAATGTGGTAATTTATAAAGTATTTGTGAACTGCATTAAATTAATATTCAATCACATTACTTCAAAGTTATCAATAAATGTGAGTGTAGGATAAAGAAGTATATAACTCTCATTGAAAAAATTAACTGTCTTCAGAAGTCACGTGAGTTACTTTTATTAACGAAATACAAATAACATTCGATCAAACTACTCTAAAAATGTCAAGGAATAAAACTGACTGCAGAATTAGGATGAAAAATTATTTACTACAGAATTTATTTATTGGTGCTGCTTCAGAATTTTTAATCAACCTTGTACACTTTCAAACTAATGAATTATTTACATTTGCAGATTCATTCAGACAGTCCCTCTCCTTCCCCTGTTTGGTCGATTTTATATTCTCTTATTAAATGAACAGTAAGTCATTTGCAAATATCACGGCTGTAATCAAAATAACAGTTTATTATATGCTAAAATATGTATATGGATGACTTTTGAAATAAAGTATCTCTACAGATAAGTCAAAGTTTAGACTGCTGATTATGTGAAACACAGTTAGTCACAAAGTAATTTATTATATAGGATATTCGAGAAATCACCGCCTGTAGCCGAAAAGCTGACGCTCTGGTCTTCGAATCCATGGTTGTAGAGTTCAAATCAGGTACCCTAAGCTAAAGGATAACCACCTGTTTCTCGTGGGCACTGCAGTGAGAGTAAAAATGTGTATGACTTAAGATTAAAAAGTGAGATTAAAAATGTATAGCACTTAATAGTGAAATGTGAGAGTTAAAGTGTACTATTATATATACTGTATTATTATATACACCAATTACATACATTGCAAATAGTTTTATCTAGAAAATGTTTAAATAATTTCATTAATTGCACATGTCTCTTTAATTTCATGGGTCGAAATCAGTAGGGTTTAACCGTTTCAAGAAAAATTATATTTCAAAAAGGTCATGTATTACCACCATATTTCCAAATCGTTGTCATTTCTACGACAATTAATGTACATTATAAGGGGCTTAATGCAGCCATTTTCAGAAGATAATTTTCGTATGTGTGCTTCAGCTTTATATGTGCACTTTTGTGGGATATAGACACACACAAAAGATCTTTAGTGAATCGAACAAAGTAACATGACAGAGTGCTGATCACGGCATACAATGAAATGACTCGCCTTTCTATTCCAAAGCATCGAAACAATACTCAAATAAATGCTCATATCTGTATTATTTGGGTATCTGAATTGTTTCCATTTGAAACAGTGGGATTGCTATATCATATTAAGCTTGTTCTTTCCATATTAAATTGCACTTTCCCTAATAAGAATACTTTTGTCCTAGTTGTTAGTTGTACTATTGCTTCATTTCAATTTTCCAGAATTTTAATTAAAGATTTGTTGGAATAATGAAGCCATTACTATTCAGCCAGCGTGTTTTTCACGTAGATGACATTGTTTTATTTTATCTCAATAATATGAAAGCATTATCAGAAAATGCTTATCATAGGAACAGAATATTAAAACATGTGATATTCCCCACACATGATTTTTCCAATTGATTAAATGTAGCGCATTTTCTAATTAGTAAGGATTGACACTAGATTGGTTACAGAGCCAACGGCTCTACCGTGCTGAAAACACCGATTCTCGTTAGATCACCGAAGTCAAGCAGCATCTGGCGCGGTTAATACTTGTGTGGGTGACCACCTGGGAACACCGCGTGCTGTTGGCACATTTTGGGCGCGGTAGCCCGGTGGTTTGCGCGCTGGATTTGCACGCTACCACACCTGCCGCCGTGTTCATGCGGAGTACGATCACATTAAACATGTGGGTCCGTAAGTACTTCTGAGAGGTTGGTGGTAGGGGAAGGAGGGTAAGGTCCCTGTGGATGCCTCCCCCACTGGGTTCCAGTCTAAATTGGGTGGCACTTCCCGGCCGTCCAAACAGTTACCTTACACCTTTCTGGTAGGTCGGACGGTCTGGGTCTCAACAACAATAACTAGATCGGTTGCATAAGGCACTTATTTGACACAAAAATAGTTATAGACGATTTGTTATAATATTGAAAAATCTATAATAATAAATTGTGTGTTCATCTGTATGCCTGTATCGTCTGTAGTAGAAAATCTAAACGTGGTACGGATATGAAATATTTTGCATTGATACAGAAAATGATTGCAGAGTTTCTATCTTACCGTCATCGGGAAGATCAAGAAATTATTTTTCAAACAAACTGTGAACGGAATCAATTCAAGTAATAAATAAGTTTTCGTGAATTATAAAAAAATATGTTCTTTTCACATGTTAAAAACGTCTCCGATTTTTTTTTTATTGCGATATAAATAATTGACTGACAATCCCATCTTCATAATTTACCGGATATTTTTTTATCATACAGTGTTTTAATTAAAAAATTGTGTTTCTGCTGTATTTCGTTCGCTAATTATGATTTTTTATGAATAATTTCATAAATTTCAAAATAATTCTAACAGCGCACGAGACGAGTGATGAAATAGATCCTTTGGACGCGCCTTGGATGAGGTCAAGTTTTTGTATTTGTATGTGATGTCATCAACGAAACTGACGTCATCCACTGCAGGATTTAGTTGGATTGCGTGTTGGTACTAAAATCGAAAACCATATTCTTATGTAGCGAATGGAAGGAGCTTATATAGGGTGTATCAAAAGAGCGTATTTAAAGCGCATTACGCCCATACAGAGGGTCAATGACGTATTTGGGGCGAATCAAATTAGTTTATTTATGACGTATAAAAAGAGCTTGTTTAGGGTATATCAATATATCTTGCTTAGTGCGTATCAAAAGAGCGTATTCAGGGCGTATTAATAGAGCTTCTTTCGGGTTTACAAAATAGCTTCTTTAGTGTGTATCAAAAGATCTTATTTCGGGAGTATCAAAAGAGCTTATTTAAGCCGTATTAAAAGTACTTATGTATTCGCGCATAGGGCAAAAGCAGTATTTAAGGCGTAATGCGCAGTCGTGTTAGGGCGTAGAATTTGATGTGACCAAGGCGAATTACGTACTCTAGCAGGTGTCTAAAGTGTGATAAGTTTCTTATTTAGAGTGAGCGTGTGTTTGTAATTTAAGCGTGTGATTGCGCAAATGATACTTTTGAAAAACTTAATGATTTTAATCTATCCCTGCATTAAATCTCAGGCGCTCGACGGATATAGTTTCTGAACAACACTTACATGCACAGGAATCTGGTGCAGAGTCTGTTAAAACTACCTACCGGCAGTGACTATACGCATTTGAATTTAAGAAATAATACTATCAAGTACTTATATAGAAAAATATAGAAGGTATTACCGCGTTGTAGCATCTAGCAACTGATGAAATATGTAGGATAATTATTGACTTCCATATACGTGTTTTGTGAGCTTCTGACGGTTATTTATACTCATTAGACAATGCTCAACAGCTTTATAATTGCTATTTGCTTCAATATAGCTTTGCTGTCAAATTTTAGTTCCCAACTTTTTCAATTATCCGCTAAGGGTGCTTAAATTACACAATTATAATCATTATAATATTAATATAGAAAGACCTAACGTGCATACCCAGGGATTTTTAATTCTAGAGTTTTCTTAGAAACTGTGTATAATTTCATCTATAAAACGTCACCTGTATCTGAAAGGTTAGCGCTTTGGTTTTCGAATGCAGATATTAATTTTTTAATGAAAGTACATTTAAGCCAGAACACCCCAGTGCGGGTTGAAATGTATATTATGGAAGAGCAACTCGAGAGAGAAAAATGAACTCCTGAAATATCTTTAAAAAGTTAAAAAAAAATCCGCCAAGCTTGAAAAAAAAAAGAAAAAAATATATCACTTAAAAATTATTTTTTTATATATGTAAGTTGTATAACATGTTAATTATAACATTCCTCCCTATGAATACTTTATAACGTGGTTTTGCAAATGAAAATTTTTAGCAGATGTTAGCAATATTTCCAATTGTCAAGTTATATTTGAGCAAAATATAAGCTAATTTGGCATTTTAAATTAATTTTACATGTAGTCATCCAGTAAAACGTCCAATGCCAGTATGCTTTTCAACATTAAAAACATGGTGCTATGGATCTTGTCCATTATTTTTATCGCATTGAAAGAAGTAAAGTACTTATATAATGTAAATAAAGTCTTGTTCTGCTCCACAGATTTTTTGTTTTGCTTACCGTTGCAGGCCAATCGCCCTGTTTTATATCATTGCTTTACTAATTTCTTTATTTGATGCTCCCGGATAAAATATATTATATTTCGGCACTCTTTGATTGCATAAGTTTACGTATTTCTGCCCGAAGTTGTGGGTTTCATAAAAGTTGTCCCCGGTCAGTATGACCGGCAGTATGTCACTGTCAAATGTGCCCTCGTGTTCATGAAATGAACGTAGAACGCACATGTAAAGCTCATTCATTATTCTAGAATTTTTGTGCAATTTCGCAGCTAATAATATGACTGTACTGTTTAACTACATTGCAAGCTGTTTTATCTTGAAATAGTTTATATCACTATATTAATTGCATCTAGTGTTACTTTAATATTACTCACTTCGAAACCAGAAGGGTTTAGCCATTCCATAAAAAACAAGTGTCAAAAGTGTAATACATTATCAACATAATTCCAAATCGTTGTCATTCCTACAACAGTTCATTTACATTACAAGAAAACTTATTACAGCCATTTTCACAAATTAATTTCTGAACTTCTTTTTCTTCACTTTTATATGTGCGTGATGGACTGAGATACACACACAAAATATCTTTAGTGAATAGAACGAAGTAACATGACAGAGTGCTGATCTCAAAATATAATGAAATCGCTCCCCTTCTATTCCAAAGCATCGAAACAATACTCAAATAAATATTTCTATCTGTATTATTTGGGTATGTGAACATTTCTAATTTAAAAGTGGAATTGCTATATAATTTTAAGCTTGTTCCTCTAGTATTAAATTGCACTTTTCCTAATAAGAAAACTTTTGTCAGCCGTACTATTGCCCCATTTCAATTATTTCGTATTGAATTTTCAGGAATTTTAATTAAATATTTGTTGAAATAATGAAGCCATTACTAGTCAGGTAGAGCCGAGGTTCGTAATTCCACCTAGATGATAGCTTGCATAGTTTCACTCTATTGCAATATTTTAAAAGCATTATTAGAAAATCCTTATCATAAATAGAAACATAGTACTAAAACATGAGATGTGTCACCACTCATGACTCTTTTGTCAGATTAATATATTTTGGAAAACAATTAAATACATCAGGTATGTCTTAAAACTCGACCCATCGACGGGTATTTTATTGCTACTGATTGAAAAATTCCGATGTGGGCAGCACATTATTTTCACTGCAGTCGCTATTTCCTCCATTTTTTTTATAATCCTTTAAATTGAGTTCTATTTGATCCAGATGCACGGCCAATTAATTGATATTATGTCCAATTTGCAGTTTCAATAAGTTTTCTTTTTTATTATGCATTTTAACGCATTTTAAAATATCGCCAGCTCCTCAAAATTAGAAAAACTTTTATATATAGAAATCATTTAGGCCTATAGTAAAGGGTTAGCCTTATTTGTTTACTCGTTAAAAATGACGTTAGAAATGAATTTAATTAATGCATTTAAGTATATTTAATTTTCTTTTAGATTTTGACGACGTTTTCAAGTCAGTTCACAAAATGAAAAGCATACCAAATTCTAATCAGCACCAGTGTAAACTATTGACTTAACTATCAAATTTTAAAAATTTCATAAAAATATTTTTGACTTACAGTAAGAAGCATCGTTAGCTTCTTCTATATAAAAAAAGCAACTCTCTCGAGCATAGTTCATTCATATATCAAGAATTCATACAATATATTTCAGCATTTTTCGTCTTTTATTTCTAATTTTGACAATTTTTGTGCTCAATTTTGTATAAGAAAGTAGGCTCTACCAAAATCTCATGAGTATCAGAGTAACCCACGAGTGACTTATCTACAAAATTTTGTAAAATTTTGTCGAATAGTTTCAGAGATAGATTGGATCCATACATTACACAGACACACAGCTAGAACCCAAAAATCTGATGTGGTCAGCGCAAGACTTTTTCTCCAGACTCTCCTTCTTTCTCTCATAATTCATTATATAGAGTTAAATTGCACAAATTAACACGGAGAAATGTTTGAAATTACACTGTAATTTCCTTTACATTTGGCGACAAGACGTATTTTCAAAGTTGAAGTAGAAAAAATGCGAAAATCCTTAATTATCTCGAGAACGGTTAAACCTAGAGTTATGGGGTTGGTCTTATTCTTTTTGTCGTCACAAATTTCGTATCATATAAATACATTCTAGTATATGTCGTCTTCAATTTTAGATTTTGAGGATTTTTGCAATAAAAGGAAGTTTATTTTTTCCCGAATTGTACCAAAATCTAATCGGCAGTCATTAACCCACAATTGATTTATCCGCCAAATTTTATGAGATTTGGTTCAATAATTTTTAAGCTAGAGTACATACAAACATTCCACAGACATACACATAGACAGGCACACACACACAGACAGGCACACACACACAGAGACTGGCATACACACACAGACAGGCGCACGCACACACAGACACACACACACAGACACACACACACACAGACACACACACACAGAGACAGGCACACATACACAGACAGGCACACACCCACACACATAAAGGCACGCACACACAGACTGGCATGCACACACAGACAGGCACACACACACAGACAGGCACACATACACAGACAGGCACACACACACAGACAGGCGCACACACACAGACAGGCACACTAAACTTGTGTTCTAGAGGTCTCGAAACTTGAACTCCGATTTTCTTCGCAATTCCAATACTTTCCCCTGTGCATTACTTATTCTTTCTTCTGCTTTAACTGAAAACTGTGATGTAATCTGCTTATCTGAAACATGGCTGAATGCCGAATTTGTCGATTGTGACATATTTGATGAGAGATATAGTGTTTTTAGGAAAGATCGGTATGAACTGATAAATAAAAATCGTACTGGAGGTGTTTTAATTGCCGTAAAAAGTAATTTTTGTATTGAACAAATGCCATTGTCAGATTATGCGGGAGAGGCTATTTGTATAAAAATAGTTTTAACTAATCATGTATTTGTTTATATCTGCTGTTTGTACAGTTCACCGAATGCGGATGTTGAGGCTGGTGTTACAAGTGTGATGACAAATGATAGGTCGAATTTTGATCGGCTTTAGAGTCAAATTCATAATTAGAATTGAGTGTCCTCATGAACGATAAAAGGGTACCTTCTTACTTATTTATACATATTTTGCAAAGTTTTTGATACAGTTGAATTTGATTTATTGATGTGTAAACTAATTAACAGTGGTTTTAGTCAACAATTAATAGGTTGGTTACATACTTATTCAATTGGAAAAGTTATTTAATTGGATTTGTAAATTATAAATATGTTCAATCAAATGGATATTATAGTAATTCTTGTGTGCCACAGGCATCTGTTTTAAGATCTTTGATGTTTGTTTTATTTATAAGTAATGTGACTGATGTTTTTGATTTCTATTTACTTTTTTATAATGATCTTAAAATTCATAAGTGCAATTTAACATATCATGGTAGTGTTATATTGCAGTCTGAACTTTGCATTAATAAACTGGTGAACAAAAAATCGACTGTTCTTAAATGTTGATAAGTGTTATATCGTAAATTTTACTAGAATATTTAATGTTTTTGTGTGATTATAAAATTAATGGAAAGTTACTCAATAGAAAATATAATATTTTCAATCTGGAAGTTGTGTATGATTCTAAATATAATAGTCAATATACATATACAGGAAATAGTTAAAAAGGGTTGTAAGAAAATTGGATTATTGAGGAGAATGTGCAGCGATTTTAAAGACACTACTGTGCTTATTTGTCTTTTTAATTCTTTTGTGAGACCTTCTTTTTCTGAGTTTCTTTTGTGAGTATGAGTGTGTGTTCGGAGTTACATTTTTTGCAAATGTAATGGCTTTTATAACAGTTTTATATCATTTATTTTGCTTCGCTCAAAATATAGCATTACGTCTTTGGAATCGAGACGATTTTTTTGTTTTCATATTCTTTTATAATTTACTACATAATAATATAGACTGTCCGTATTTACTATTTCCTATATCAATATCTGTGTACCTTCTTAGAATACTAGAAATCGGCTTGTACTTAGTGAAATCTTTCACAGTAAATTTTTTCTAAACAATCAATCTATTGAGCAGTTTATCAGAGCACTTAATATTTTATCTCTAATTTTTTATATTTTATGATCCGCAGAATGTTTTTAAAATTTGTATGATATAAGTTTTAAGATTTTAGAAATTCTGATGATTGCATTATAATGTGAAAAATATTTTTAAATTATTTATTTTAGTACTTACTATATGTTTCAGGTACTCATTTCATTGTTTTTACATGTTCTTTTCTGTGTGTGTTTTATGATGCAAGTTTTAAGATTTTAGAAGTTTTAATGATTGCACTATAAAGTGAAAAATATTTTTTAATTATTTATTTTAGTACTTAATGTATATTTAGATGCTCATTTCATTGTTTTTACACATTCGTTTTTGTATGTGTTTTATATTATCTGCAATTTGTCTTTCCCTTCTCTATACCTGGACATAAGCCTGTTAAGAAGTGCATTATAAATAAACAAGAAAGATCAATCATGCTTAAGGCATTGATTATGAAACACTTTCCCCACTTCAATGTAATTTTATTTAAACATGTCTAAAATGCAATACATTCCTCGGTAATATTTTTAAACTTATCACAACACTACATTAATTTATTATATTTGAAAACTTAAACCTTCATCGAAAAAATGAACTTCATTAAAATGACGGCCTTGAAATATAAATTGCCTGCTTTAAACATCTCTAAAATGTAATACATTCCTCGGTAATAATTTTAGAATTATCATAATACTACAACAATTTATTATATTTGAAAACTTCATCGAAAACAACAAAAATTCATTCAAATGACGTCATAGAAAAAATAACACGCCTGGCTCTCTCTATAAAAGCAGAATTTCATTCATTAATTATTTCCCATTCATGTCATTCATCACAATACTATAATAATTTATTTTGTTTAAAAATTAAGACCATGGAGCTACAAGTAATTAAACTCTAGGCGTAATACTTCGGCGAAAAAATCGTCTTCTTTTTGTAAAATCAATGAATATTTCATTCATATCAGCAACGCAGACTTCATGGACTAATTGATTTTGTGTTAAAGAAATACCGCAATTCTAAAACAACTAATTCTACATATTTTGCTGTTTACATTTTACATAGGTGAAAAATAGGCTTCGTTGCAGAAATAATCAAATTTGGATGAGCATTTAAACTAAAATATATTGTAATTGCTTTGTTTCAGTATGTATATGCACAGAATTTAAGCAGAAATAAAGTGATTTTCGAACGTATACAACACGCAATATGAATTAAAAAGAGCTTAAAAAATCACGATTTTGAAACCAGATGGATGCCATATATCATTTTGAAGTAGGTCACGTGATCGTTTCATATCATGGTCACGTGATCGCTTCATATAAGAGGTGTTATAATTATTTTAATTTTTATTTAAAAAACTACTGAATATATTTCGCTGAATATTTTTTTATATATTTTATGGAACAATTTGAACATTACCTAAATTACTACATTCTACTACATTTTCGAAGCAATTTGTGAATTTTATATCCGCTTTAAAAATGCTTGAAAAATTAGGTCCCACAGGGCTCAATGTATTTCATTTTTTCAACCCGGGTTCAATCCAAAACTAATTGGGTGATATTATTCATTTATATTCCCATAGGTCCTACAGACCGTCTGAACAACATACTAAAATTTCATTTTGATGAAGTCATTTTTACGGCAGTTAACGTGCTAACGGACAGACAGACAGACAGAATGAACAAAGTCATAAGCACTTTTCAACTTTGTTGTAAAGTGTTAATAAATGAATGAATAAACAAATTACCATGTATTGTGGGTAAAATAAAAAAACAGTGTTAAATTTTATCATATGTTTTCTGCAAATATTGTGTAATATATAAAATTTTGTAATATATATATAAAATAGTTGGTATTTTTTTTTCTGACATCTTTAATTTCGACATTGTGTTTTAGTTTTTAACACTTTACAACAAAGTTGAAAAGCGTTTATGACTTTGTTCATTCATTCTGTCTGTCTGTCTGTCTGTCTGTCTGTCCGTTAGCATGAAAACTGCCGTAAAAATGACTTAATCAAAATGAAATTTTATTATGTTGCTCAGACGGTCTGTGGGACCTATGGGAATATAAATGAATAATATCACTCCGATTAGTTTTGGATTGAACCCAGGTTGAAAAAATGATATACATTGAACCCTTTGGGACCTGATTTTTCAAACATTTTTTAAGTGGATTTAAAATTCACAAATTGCTTCGAAAATTTTAAGTAATATTCAATTTTCCCATAAAAAATATAAAAAAAAATTCAGCAAAATATATTCAGTAGTTTTTTAAATAAAAATTAAAATAATAATTACACCTCTTATATGAAGCGATCACGTGACTATTTTATGACGAGATCACGTGACCCACTTCAAAATGAAATATGGCATCCATCTTGTCTCAATATCGTGATTTTTAAAGTTCTTTTTAATTCATATTGAGTGTTGTATCCGTCCTAAAACCGCTTTATTTTTGCTTAAATTCTGTGCATCTACATACTGAAATAACGCAATTACAATATATTTGAGTTTAAATGATCATCCAAATTTGATTATTTCTACAACGAAGCCTATTTTTCACTTATGTAAAATGCAAAGAGCAAAATATGTAGAATGAGTTGTATAAGAATTGCTGCACTTCTTTAACGCAAAATTATTTAGCTCATGGAGTTTGCATAGGTGATATGAATGAAATATTCCTTTATTTTGCAGAGAGAAGGGCGATTTTTTTCGATGAAGTTTTAAGCATAGAGTTTAATTACTTGTAACTCCATGGTCTTAAATTTTTAAATAAAATAAATTGTTATAGTATTGTAATGAATTAAATAATGAGAAAATGTTCATGGATGAAATGCTGATTTTATAGAGAGAGCCAGGCGTGTTACATTTCGATGGCGTCATTTGAATTAATTTCAGTTGTTTTTGATGAAATTTTCAAATATAATAAATTATTGTAGTATTATGATAATGTTAAATGTATTACCGAGGAGTCAGGCGATTTATATTTAATTGCCGTCATTTGAATAAAGTTCATTTTTTTCGATGAACTTTTAAGTTTTCAAATATAATAAATTAATGTAGTATGGTGATAATTTTAGAATATTACCGAGAAATGTATCGCATTTTAGAGATGTTTAAATGAAATTGCATTGAAGTTGGAAAGTGTTTCATAATCAATGTTTTATGCATGATTGATCTTTCTTGTTAAATTATTTTTGAGATTCTCAAATGAGTGTTTTACCTTTAAAAATCTAAAGCCTTAAGAAAATAATGTATATGCTATATATATTATTTTTATGTTCTGGTATAAAATATAGAAAAAAGTTCTTTTATAGAAACAACTAATATAGAAAGAACACATGCTATATAAATCCTTAATCAAAATTAATGGCATAACAGAAGCACATGTAAAACATCTGGGACCTATTTTTCCTCATTATCTCATTGTTAGAAAAATGTTTCAAAATAGAAAGGAGGTACAAACCGAATGAAAAACGCTAGCATGAAGAAAACAAGAAATGAACAAAAACCATTTATGTTTAAATATTAAAGAATATTCTTTGATATACGGGGGTTTAGCACGGATATTTTTTCTGCTCGCATACAAATGCAACTACAAAATAAATAATTGCTTAAAGTATTTTGTCCGCGGTTTTATTTTCAGCTTATCTCACGATAATCGTACCTAAAGTAAAAAGGAAAATTGTCCTGCCCAACAAGTATTGGAAAGAGAGAATAACTGCTGTTTCATAAAAATTATCTATTCTCTGCGTGTCGCTGAAACATCGTAGACAGGTACAAAATGTAGCACGCGGAAACAAATATAGAAGATTCTTATCATTAATAGAAAACAAAAGAGCTTACCCCTTTAAAATTTATTCTATAAGAAAACAGAGCAGCATTTGCAAATGCATACATCATTTATCTGAAACTTTTTGAGATGTATGAGGAAAGGTTGTGCATTGCGTTACTGCTTGGATGCGATCAATAACTCATTTACTATTTGAATTTTCATTTCACGTTTCATTGGTGTGCCAAGTACAAAAATCTCAAGTGGATAAAACGAAGCATTTTTTTCATATATTTTTTTCTATCTCGCTCTGATTAAAAATAATTCTTATTATTCAATTCCATCTCAGACTGAAATATTGAAAAATATTTTCCTTCTCACGTCATTTCAAGAGCAAAAAAGGATCGGTGAAGATTCGAGAAAGAGTTTTTTATTTTATCCAAAAAATGAATACATAAAATGAAAGAGATTGAGTGTGATATAATTTTGATTTACTTTGGCTTTTTCTATTGTTGATATAAAAAACCCTGTAAAGTTTTGTAACAAAGGCTGTAAAATTTCGTTTAAATACTAAAATATATATTTCTACGTTCCGTAAAGCACAGGAGAATCTATTTTTGAATTCAACTATTTCATAAACTAGTACATAATCTACGTATTTCATAAATTTTTATTTTTACAGCTGATTTAATTATCTTATGTCACTCACTAATCAGTATTTTCTATTTGATCTGCTCTTGTTGTTCTCTTACAGCCTTGTTTACTTTCCATTCATTCTTTATTTTCTGCTATTATTTCTTCCCACCGTGGTTCGAACCGTTTATCCCGTCCCTCGTTTTCTTGCCTCTTTGGCTTTATCTATTCTCATTTCTCTCCATGGGGGTAGTCATGTTCCTTCAATCACGTGCGTTATTCTACTTTACAAACCAAACTTGCGTGAATAAGTGAGGTTGCGCTACTTGTTTAACAACGTTTTTTGCTTTCGACACCGGTTCATCTATATGTAAGTGTATTCTAGATTTTCAAGAATTTTTTGCAATGTTTATTATATACATTACAGTTTATTATTTATTGTGGTTTATTATTTAGTATTTTCCCCTATTATAATGCATAGGGAAATAATTGCGACGGAGTTGATAATTTGAATTAAAGTTTCCGAAGGAATAACACGTTTCAAGCATTCCTGAATTTGAATCGAAAACTTTTGAGGAAATTTATATGTGTGTGGGTGCGTGCGATATCTCACGAACGAATGGAGCGTTTTGAACGAAATTTGGTGCGTGCAAATATTACAATCAGTGAAAACTGAAGCACCATTAAATTTAAATGAAATCGGATGTTCAGATCTTCTCCAAATTATCAAATGGCATTTTGAAACACATTTTTGAAAAACATTATTAAAAAATCAGTACCTTTAATACTATTACATAAATAATAATTTCTTATGTAATTTTAAAACGAATGAGGCACACTTTAAAACACTAGAATAAACCACAGTGCCTAGAATAAACTACGAGATAGTGCGCATTTTGCCAATAAATGTATTTAAAAATCACATAAAATTCAAAATCTGATGTGGGCAGCACATGTCTTTCCTATATAATGTAAAAAGTTTTCATCTTTCATGGTGAATAAATAACATATAATATCCACAACACAATGTTTTAAAGTTAAATTGTACTTATCAGGACGACAATATGTAAAACTATTCTGACCCATTTAACTCGTATTTCACGTATCATCAAACTGACAATTATCAATACTCATTGCAACTGCATTAATCACTATAGTCCATATATTAAAATATTTTGATAATTAATTCATGAGTTTCGCACCATTTCCATTAATTTAGCATTAGTTTTGCAATTTTGGACATATTTTCCTCAATCTGGGGCGATATATCACCAAGTTCGCGATATTTCTCAATCATTGCCACACGCCAACCATAACACACAAACGAAGAGAAAGGTGTTTCTTATATATAAATTACTATTGATCGTAAAAATACAAGAATATTACACAAGTATCTTCTCTCGGGAATGGAATGAACTATACATAAAAATGATGTTAACAGATTTGTCATATAATATTGCATAAAAAGGGAACATATTTCACGATAGTTGATACATTTATTAATTTTTGTAATATTTTTGACAAATTTATTAGAAAAATGTTCAATATCTCGAGAATGATTCATGATGGCCTTCTAACGTTCTTGTCATTCATTTTCTAATGAAAAATTAATAAGAAAGAAATGATAATTTACAAAGCCTGAGTAAATGTTTTGATTTTTTAATGCTTTTTTCAACATTTTATTCGAAAATTTGGGGGTCTGCCAAACTTTCTATTGAATTTAAAATCAACTGGCTTCCAGTTTTCAACGATTATAATATTTGTACAAAATTTAATTAAAATAATATTTGTACCATTATACTATGTATATAGGGAAAGTAAAAAGTATTAACTATTATGAAATAGGTTCACTTTTCTTATGTAATATTATGCGATAAATTTGTTAGCATCGTTTTCGTGGATCTAGTTAAATCCATTCATGTGAGAAGATACTTTGGGTAATTGTTTTGTATTTTCAAGCCTAATAATTTGCCAATTGTTATTTGTATATAATAAAATATATTCTTTCCTTTTGTCGGTAACGCATGGCGATAAATTGGGCGTACTTGGTCACTAGCGAGATATCGCCAAGTTGAAAATATCTTGCCCAGATTAACGAAAATATCGTAAAAATGGCACTAAATTAACGAAAAATAGGCCAAGTCGATGAATTAACTTTTAAAATATTTTAATATATGAACTATATTGCCTATTGCAAATGCTATCTATATTGATAAGTGTCAATTTAGAGTTGCTTGATATACTCGTATAAATTAATTAGGTACTTTGAAATGGTACATTATATCATCTGAAAAGCGCCAAATGTACAATTAAGCGTTAAAAACTTTAACGTGGATCCTATTCATCTTTTTTACAGTGAAGGAAATAAATTCATTGCATTATATAAGGTAAGTCATGTACTGCCCACATCGGCCTTTATATATTTCTACTACAGTACCAGGGTCATAAAAACATTTTGGGGGTTCATAAACCCCAATGACGTTAATTTATTTATATTTTGTTACAGCTCAACCACAAATGAAACTTAATATTAAATTCTAAGCGGATATAAAATATTCCATGCTATTAACTAGTCACCAACTCCACATGTCCAATGTTTACATATGTCAGGATATTGTTTAGGATCTCAATGTCACATTAGCTTTCAGCGCGTTCTATTGGTCGTTCTTTTTTAGCGCATTTAGCTGGCTTTTAGTTTGTTCTTTTAGGTTACCCTACTGTAACTGCAACGTTTACATAATTTAGCCCCGTCCATCACCCATGGATGTAAGTATGTTCGTTAAAGTGACTTTATTTATCTTTTGTCTATTTTAATTATTCTAATAAATTTGAGAATTTCACTTAAATTTAAATTGTCAATTTAAGTATTTAGGTTCAGTGTATGACAGATTGGTCTTGCAATGGCAGAAAAATGTATCTCAAGACTTTACAAGGCTGGCTGTCTTTCTTTTAATGTTAATGCTATGATATTTTTAATGGTGTGTCTAAATTAATAAAGCAGATATTAGAGTGAAATAGTTCCATAACATTGGTCTATTTGTAAAAAATGTTACTCATTTTATCTCAGAATGATTATTTAAAGATACGTCGTTCTGCTATCAAAAGGGCAAGATGTAAATGGGCACGTCACCAATTAATGAAAAAGAGTGAAATGAATAAGTAATCATAAACATGTAACAACTAAAATTCCCGAAGATCTTCTAAAAGTATGAAGTTAGCAACAGTTGCACCATCACAAAATACGTGGCGGAAAAATGACTGGGAATTTTCTGTCACCTGTTTAAGATGATATTTAAGAAAAAAAACTAATATGCAAAATCGTATACGAAGTTTTTTTCGTATGTTATAGAAGTGTTAAGAAAACTAAAAATTGAAATGAAATTCAAATCACCAATAATATGTGATACTTCGAATCAAAATACATTTACTTTATTTAGAAATTCATAGTGCTGTATTAATATCGTGGTAAAGTCTTCTAAGGCCGTTTTGTATCCTGAAGAAAGCATAATTTTTGCTAAAAATCAGGAATTAATTACTCTTATTAATACATTTAACTCGCATTCAACTTTCGTTTAAACAATTTTTCACGCTATTTATTAAATTTGAGAAGAAAAAAGTATTTCTTACAAAGTTATAATTAACTTTTCTAGACGATCGCAATATATGGAGATTGTAAGTTTAATTTAAAGAAAAAAGGAAAACTATTCAAATATTTTGTCTTGCTAATTACGAATCTTAAATGTGCGGAATTAAGAACTTCTGAGATGTACTTCATTTTTAATTAATTTTCCTAATTTAATTAAAGGTATGACCATTTACGGGGTAAAGGTAGGTTCTCCTCAATATAAGATATTTATTTGGTAAAAATGTTATTTTAGTTATTATATTTCACAGGAAATGTCTTATGAAATAAAAAGTATGCTACTTTTAATTTTGCTATAATTGGTAATTCGAAGAAATATGTCAAGAAATAAATTTTAGTTTACAATAAAAATAAAATTAACTGATTCACGAATTAAATTAATTTTTTTTTCGTTATACATTTAAAACAAGAAATCTACGAAATATTCCTTTTATACAAATGGTGTGTATACTTCAATTCTTATAGAACTATTAGAAAGCATTTTTTTTCTAGTTTACATACTTATTTCGTACAGTCATACGAATTTTATAAAACAACAGAGTGTGACATCTCCAGAAACGGAAATGTAAGCCTTTGTGAACCTCCATCCCCAATGGAATTCGATGCTGAATCCATATCAGTCACCGTCTAAACTTGAGATATAGGAAATCTTTAGTTGGCCTTCTTACTTTCATCGGAATTTAATGCTGAATCCATATCATACATCTAATCTCTATCTATAGCAGATACCGAGACGCTTCAAAGAAAATGTAAATTCTGTTAATCGAGAGTGGCATCTTCAGAACCGAAAGATATATTCCTTAGTACGTCCACTTACTCCATTTGGAATTTGATGCTAAATCCATATCATTCACTATCGTAACTCTAGCTAAACCTGAGAAATGGGTGTCTAAAGTAAAATTTTTGAACAGAAGGTAAATATGCCCTTGGTGAACCACGTTACCTCCTCTAGAATTTGATATTGAAACCATATCAGTTAGCATCTAAGGAGTATCATACCAAATATTTAGAAATAGATATTTGAAGTAAAATTCAAACAGAACAGGAAGTGAAAATCGTTAGAGAACCCTTACATAGAAATTGGATTCGGAATTCTAATCAGTCATCATTTGAGCTGATTCTGAGAAATAGATCTTTCAAGAAAAACATCTTTTGCAAAAACAATATGTCAAAATGTTTGCCAACAATGATTTATTATTGTGCTTACTTTAACAACCCTGAACTGATGAATTTAATGCACACAGGAGCAACAACGTATTTTCCTAATTTTATGGCTTACTATACCTTTTAACATTTTCAAGAAAACCTTCTCTAAAATTAAAACGATCATGTAAAATATCTTGCCAGTTTCAGTTGGTTCGTTAGTTAGTTTCAAACAGTGTTAAATTGCGCCAAACCCATTGTGAAAACAACTTTGTAAAAAAATCATAATAAAAGTGAAATAATAATAGTAATGATAATAATAATAGTAATAATAATAATAATAATAATAATAATAAGTAGAAGGATCAACACTATTAAAACGTATCCGACCAAATAGGTTAATATGCATGTTATTCTTGCAATTTAAAACACGAATTCTCGACTTAGATTGCGAGTTATATTAAATGGGAGATACTTATCTTGAAGGCCATAATGTGCAAGAAAATAAAAATAATAATGATAATAATTTTTCAATTAATTGCAAAAGATCCGAAATTTCGACAAAATATCGAACTGTTTGTAAAACTTACGAATTTTTAACACAGAAGGTCTCCTAGTCTAAAGCTCAGTATCTTAAGCTCAGTATCTCAGTATCTCAGATTGTGGATGATTTATTAAATAAATCAAAACAATTAATAGATGCTTTTGAAATGATCCAAATAGTTTCCTTACACCATATTTATATATTTTGAAATGATACTACCATATCGCCGAGTATTGATTTTCAGCAGATCGGGATATTCCGTTTATAGTGAAAATAGCAAAATAAATTTAAAGTACTAAATTTTGACATGTTTCACACTTTTTTAAATTTAAAATATACATTGGCTTCCAAAAGTTAAGCACTGATTTTAAAATCAGCAAAAATGTGAAAGAAAAGCTTTGATTAACTCAAAATTGTACATGAAGGTAGCAAATGTGTTTATGCATTAAAGAAAACAAAAATTATGTAAAAAGATTGTAAGTTATATGATGACGTCACATTTGGATCATTAACAAAATGATGTTTAAAGGCAAACAAACCAATCAAAACTTACATTAATATGGTATGTGACCACCCCGGACCTTCACACAAACTTTACAACGATTTTCCATGCTTTCAATGAGGTGATCAACCATCCCAGATGCGAGCAATGACCATTCCTCTAAAAGGGCAGTTTCCAACGCTCTGAGACTGGCTGGAGGAGGTAAACGTGCGGAGACAGCACACCCGAGGGCATCGCTAAGGTTTTTAACTTGATTAAGATCGGGAGAATACGCCGGCTACTCCATAGAAGAAATGTCCTCAGTTTCAGGCATTCGTCAACGATGTTAGCTCGATAAGTATGGGCAATACCGCCCATAAGGAGGAAACCAGGACCAACTACCGCAGTGTAGAGTCTCGCAATGGAGTCTTGGACTTCATCCCAATACCTCTCAGCCGTCACAGAACCGCCTTTAAAGATGTGCAGCTCTGTGCCATATCCCACAGTAATTACAGCCTACACCATGACACTGCCACCTTTGAATGCGTGATGTTCGATCATGTTCTTGGCCTGATTGTGTGTGTCTCGTTCTCTCCAGACCCTGACACAGTTATCATCTGATTCCAGGGCAAATCTGGACTCGTCCGTGAACAGGGCGTTGCACCAATCTGAGAGAGTCCAATTAACATGTTGACGACACCACTTTAATCTTGTCCCTCCGACTTGGACGGTTAGTGGAACGCAAAAACGTGGTACTCGGACGTACAGCCCCTTCACGTACAGCCTTCGGCGCACAGTACTGGCAGATATGGTCTTGCCAAACGCCGCTGTAACCACGTATGTAACAGTTATGGAGGTCACTCGTCAATTTCGCTTGGCTATTATAGCAATATACCGATAATCAAAGGTAGTAACCCTTGCACTACCGTGCACAGGTCTTCGGACAACTGTTTGACTTGTTTGGAATTGTTTCATCAATCGAGAAATTAGCGAATGATCAACGCTAAAGAAAATAGCGACATCTTTGATTGACTGTCCTTCTTCAATGCATCCGACAGCACGACAGCACTCACTATCTGTCATTCGGCTTCTTTCAGCCATAGAACATGAATATCATCAAAAATAATCCTACAAAATTATAAATACTCCGTATCAGCATTTAAATGCACATCCTCAAACCCTTCAGAAATCTGGCGTCTTCAACGACTGCCTAATTAGCATATATCCGGACAATCAACCGTGATTGTCTATAACATACGATATTTGCATACTGCCATCTACATCCGCAGCGATTTTCAGCCACTCAAATTCAAATACGCTTTCGAAAAATGAAAATTTGCATTGCGTGCTTAACTTTTGGAAGTCAGTGTACATTTATTTAAAATACACATTCATTAATATGCGCTGAATTGATTGAACATACTAGGAAGCGATGTATCAAATTATCGAGCACTTGTACTATAGCCAGAATCTTGGTTTTGGTATCATTTGATTTGTCTCAGTTTTGAAACTAAGATTAAAAATAAATTTTCAAAAATTTGAACTTGAGATGACGGTGCGAAGAGATATTCAAAGACTAGGTTTCGATGTATAAAAATTATTGATTACCTCTACAATAGCTAGAATCTTTGTTTTAGTTTCATTCGATCCATCTCAGCTTCGAAACCAAGGGGGAAAATCTACTATTTTGAGAATTCGAATTAAGGGTAACGGTGTGAAGAGATAATCAAACCACAATTTTCAAAAATATTGAACACTTCCACTTGAACCAGAATCTCTTTCGTTGTCTCAATCGATCCGCTTCAGCTTCCTGAGCAAATAAAAATGAAAAAATATCGAAATTTAGAATCAGGGGTAATGATAGCAAGGCATTTGTAAAAAACACCACTGTGCCTCTCCAATTAATAAATGCACAATTTAATTTCTGCCAAAAATTAAAACAAGAAAAATGAAATAACATAACGTGATATACTTTTTCTAAATGTTAAAAATCGTTTAAATAACTTTTTCGTGTAGAAAAGATATTCAGGACAGTCATGAGCCAGAAATAATAGAAACATAATTTTATATTCTTTAGCTGGCAATCTAGAAATGAAACAAATAAATCATTTTGTCTCACGTGGAAATAAGATTCAATATCTTTTCACTTTTCATATGTTAACAGAATTGTAATATGTTCGCCATTTTTATGCTTCAATCTGGAAGGATTTTAGATATTCAGAATACTTATCAACAACTTTGGTTAATTTTGTAAGTGTTCCATTAAATGACCACTAGGCAGTTTAAATGCTATATGGGTGAAGTATGGGTGCTAGTATGGGTGAAGTGACCCATTAGTAATATGATCCAAAATGATGATTCTGATGAAATTGATCAATTTAGAATTTTTTTAATTAATTCGTTTATTTGAAAGGAAATATGCTTCCATTATTTTGCCCCCTCAAAGCTTTTTCAAAAGCATATGAATGGCTTGGCAGTTAATTGCAATTTGTGCTAATTAAGTTAGAGTATTACACTCAAACGGGTGGATATCGGAAACCAAGGCCAAGAGGACGTTATGGGGTGATACGCGGGCCCGCAAAAAAGTCACTGCTGACAGTGATAATAATAAACAGACAATTGTTTAAAGGAAAATTAATCAAAGTAGAAAAAGTTTAGCATACCAAAAAAGAATATTTGCTTTATTATTCAAAATTACTATAAATGTATATTCTTTTTATACATATAAGCCATATCCGTTTTTATTGTTATTATTAATTTGAATATTTTTCAGAGCATTGTGGAAAGATATCGTTCTTTCTCCAGAATGGGAACAATTAGGTAACCAGAATTACTAATTAAACGAAAGTCATATTTATAGTTTTTGATACAAGTTGGGTAATTGCGTACTATAGGATGTTTAATATGGGCATATTTGACGAAACCTGATTTTTTTAATATAAATCTTTATTTTACACTTCTCATATAATGAGTTTCAATAGTGTATAGATTAAAAATGCTACAATTATGGTTCCAACGTAAACAATATTTCACACGTTGTAATCAAATGCACTAAATGCTTTAAATGCTTAATCAAACAGTAAAGTAAAACACTAACTCGTTACCTACATTCTACGTATTCTAGAACAATTTCAGTCTTATTCAATTATTATTTTAAATTTATTTCATTAAATATAGTTCTTCCACTTTCAAATCATACTTTAAAATATAACTGTTTGAATTGAATAATTGTCTGCAATGTTCTGTAATAATTATCTGCAATAAGTATCTGCAATAATTATCTGCAATAATTACATACAATGATTTTCAATGTAAATTTTCAGATTATTTATGATTATTTTCCTTACAATAGATTATTAACTAAGATGGGAAAATAATATCAGTTATTTTGCAAATTTCTAAGCTTTCTAACTGTATTTCTTGCCATAAAGATAATACGAGTATTTTTTGTTATTCCGCTTCAGGAATGCGCCTGATAAAATAAGCAAACAAACGCTGACTCCTTATACAAAAGATGTAACTCTGTAACAAAAAACAAACAAACAATCTCCATGTACCTCTAAAATTCAGCTATAGCTTCGAAATTCATCATGTAAATATATTTTCTCTAGATACGTAAATTAATATATAAATGATTAAAATTCCATCGCCAGTGCACGCACATGATAAGGGCTGATCCAGAGCATGATAAGGGCTGATCGTATGCGACTTTCACAAGGAACACATCTTACTGGTTTTGCTGCTTTGTTACGTTATGTAGTCTGTCGCGAAACCTCTACAGCGCATTCGGGAAACTAAGCAACTTTCAGAAAAGCCGTATCATAGGTTTAAGGGACACCAGCTGAGTGGTCATACAGACGTCTTAACTTCCATATTCATCAGGACTATACCGCAGTAAGATCATGTTGACAGAAGTAGGTCCAGGTAGGGGCATATAACTACCACCGGGAATCTAGATGTCCCAGGGAAAGAAGAGTGCTTGAGGGAGTCATGCGGTCACCAGAGCAGGCATAACGACACCAATAGCAACCCTGTTTTTCATTCAAAAGGACATATGTTTATCTATTCAAAATATACTATCAAATCACATCATTCGACAACGAATGACCGATACGGGACTTAATTCGTCGCATTTTTTAAGATGTCTTTTTATGACTACCCAACATAGATGGCGCTGTCTGGAGTGGACCAAGGATCAAGGACATAATAAAAGGCTATAACATTATAAAAGGTTATAACATTTAAAATGTCACTAGTGTGGCAAATATATGAGTTTCTTTGATAAAACTATAGGCACGTGCACTAGATATTATGTCTGGTTGAGAAGAAAAGGAAACTAAGCGTGGTGAGGTGAAAAATTACATACATACATTAATAATACTTACCCATAGTGTCCCCAAGTTGAACCTGCAATCGTTAAGTAGGCTCCGGAAGGATCAAAGTACATTGGGTTACACTAAATAATCAGTCAATTTGTGACCACTACACATTTATTTACAAAACACATGCAATACCCAGTTTTTACAATAATAAAAAAATACACAGTTACATTATACTCAAATCTACCCAGCTTGTCCTCGGAGTGTACGGGCCAACTACTCTATTGTACTTAATCACATTATTTTTAAATTGAAATAGATATATATATATTTTTAATTTTCATTACATTAAAATTCAAGTTATTCAGTGGGAAAATCTCCCAAACAGCTTAAACTGGCACTAACACTTTGATTTACACTTGTACACACATAATACATTACATCTTAATTGAAAATTAAGAAACAATATCTCCACACAGATGAAATGGTTGGCAATTCCACATCTCGAAATTACAGTTCATAGTGTAGTTCCAGGTATGCGCGATTACACAGTTAGTAGGACCACACGGGTTTCGGAGATGACGCCGCACAGTGGTGCCAAATGAGGAATTTGCGGAAAAAACCTCACAACTTATGCATTTCTTAATAGTTTTGCATAGTTTTTGCGCGTGTAAATAAGTTAAAAGTAAGATTTTATATGAGTAGTATATGGGGCATACTCTGGGACAGCCAGAGTATGCCCCATATACTACTATTTCCTATCATATTTCAAAGATTTAAGACAACCTCTGAGACCAAGCATGTATAAAATCATCCGAAAATACATAAAATCATTAAAAAATGGGTATTTTTTAAAAAATCAAAAATCAAGAGAGTTTTAAGACTCTAAAATTTCATGTTTTTTAACTTAGAAAATGAATTATATGAATATTATTGAGACTGAATTTTAACTTTTTTTAGATAAATACATGAGATCAAAGGAGCCCCATTTTGGAGCTACCTTGATATTTATGAGGGGACCATTAGTCCCCCCATAGATAAAAGGATGAAATTAAATAAAAATGCGTGAAAAAAAAAAAACTTTAAAAGAGATCCTAGGATTACAAAGTGACTTAAAATATATCGAAACGTAAATTACGGACGCGTTTTATAGAGATCATAAAATCTTGATAGTAATTTATTAAGTTTTAAAATAAATGCTGTTCCATAAAAAGAACCTAGATATAAAAATGCTTTCTCACCCGAAAATAATCATACATCCGTTTATATGAGCGTGCAATCTGTCTTAATGAGGTTGAAAAGTCTGAGGTCATTTATTATCAAAAACATTTCCTGGCTTGTGGCGTATTTCTCTAACACGACCGGAAAATAATAATTATTGACATCGCTTTATAGATTTAACATCGCTTCCTGAAACAAAAACCACTTCCTGATGTGAGGGTCACTTTTTGACTGATAGTTTATATAAAGGGTTCACTGTGTGATAAACTTTCCTGATGAAAAAATCAATGCACGATTCAATTCTTTTTTAAATCAATAGAAAAAAATACAGTCGGTTCACTAGCCCAAAGAGATTTAATAAATGTAAAAGACGTAAATCATATGAAGAGATTTAAAAAAAAGAGATGAAAAAAAATAAGTTAATTTCTATTGAAGAAACTATTGATGATTATAACTGTAGAAAATCGAAATTAGAAAAAACTATAAATCAAGCTAATGTAATTAAAATGAAGGAAGATGATCTTACAATGGATTAATTTTATATGAAAAAAGGTATGTAAAGTTCTTCATAATCTCAAACCAGCTATGATATTAATAATTATCATGTAATTCGTATTCGTATTTATCATTATTCATACCTGAATACTTAAATATATATCTACCTATATTGATTTCCTTTATAGATTTATCAGATAGCATACCGTGTTTATTCGATAGGTAATAATTCTTTTCGACATCTTCGACATATAACTTTGCAATTACTGTATCTCCATATTTGGTTTTAATTTTTTTCAATGATATCAGATTATATTCCCCAGGATATAAATCATTTAATTTAAACGTCTTGGGATAACCTCTCACTCTATTGAACTCTTCCATTTATTAGTAAACATTTTTTTATAAACTAAACATTATAGGGGATAGTCATCCCCTGAATTATAGAGATATTAATAAAATTGTTATTACTCTAATATATTAAAAAAATCATATATTGATTAAGCTTGCTCATACTTAAATATATATATACCTTTATATTTTATTGATTCAACTAACTTTAAGGTTACTGTATCACAACAATATTTAGTTATATCAAAATATATCCTAGGATATAAATCATTTAACATTTTAGGAGGATATAAATCATTTAATTCAAACATCTATTTATTAATAAACATTTTTTTTATAAATTCATGACCAATAGAATAAATTCTTTGAAATAACATATAAAACTCCTAATCCTTTCAATTTAATATCTTCGTTTTCTTCTTTTTCAATTAATTCAGTCAACCTATGAAAACTTTCTGATAATAGTTTTTTATCATATTTTATATCATACAATACATTACAAAGATAAGTCATATAGTAAATTTCTATAGAATTTGTAAAATTTAAAGCTCGAATATCACCTAAGCACTCATCCATTTATTAGTAAAAATTTTTTAATAACCAAATGGTACAGTATCAAAATTATCTAAAATTCTTCTTTTATCATATCCAAACATGTATCTTTTATTCGTTTTATGCACTTTAATATTTTTATCTTTTTGTATTTGAAACTGATTTATTTCTACATCTATATATTCAGTTTCACCTGTTATTGTTTTCATTCTTTCATCGAAACTAAGCTTAGTTTCACTCTCGTAACTCATCTTAAATCCTTTTACTTTTCCTTTTACAGATCCATTATTAAGAATGTAACCATAATCTTTGCTGGCTCCAGAAATCCATGTAGTCATATAATTATCTTCACCTAATTCATCTGTCCATTCTCCTAACATACAACCTGTTTTTACTTTATTAGTACCATCATCAATATAAACGATACTATCTGTATCATAATACATCACTTTATCTCCTAATTTATCAAGCATTTTATATAATCTTATTCTAGCAGAACTAGTTGTAAAAGCTGCTATATAAATATTCGTATTAAAATTATTCTGGGTATACTCATCTCTCATCTTATAATCCATTTGTACACAATCATCATTTAAAAATATCATATTCAAATCTTTAATTTCATCATTCAATATAATTCTATAAAAATCTTCCAAATCTATTACATATTCAGTTTGTTTCATATTATTTCTTTGTCCAAACTTACCCCATAAAGAGTTTAAACAGATTTTAGCTATAAATCTCATACCGGGATTTTCTTTTATTTCACCTAATTCAATATCTAATTTTTCTTTAACAATCTTTTTATAATTATTAATGTCTTTTGGTAATTTATCATCTGTTTCTAATTTAATTTTTAAAAACATTTTGACATACTCTTTGAATAGTTTATCTGTTTTCTTTTCAAAATGCCAAACTTCATATATATTTAAAATTTTATATCCTTTTTCTATAGCTAAATTGATTTCATCCGTAGTCCAAGTACCTATAAAACTTCTTTCATCATCTGTATGATTACATAATTTATTTCTTATTTCATAACACTTTTTACATTTTTTCTTTTCATTGCATTTAAATGTTTTTGACCATGATTTACATAAACTAAATATCAATTTTTCTTCTTTATAAGGTAATGCAGGATGATATAATTTTCTAGGAGGAAGTACTTTACACTGTATCATTCCATACCAATTCTCATCATATTTTTCAGGATTATAGATCTTTTTAGGATGTCCAATTGGATAATAATCAAAATAATTTACAGTCGGATAGAGTGAACATACATCAATATATCGACCTTTCTCTTTATTTTTCATTTCATATTTTAATTTGGTTGGTTCACATCTACCACCATAGAAGGCATCTCTAGGATTTAAGGGTTCTATAAAATCTCTTTTCCATTCTTTTTTCATATATTTTTTAATTTCTTTATCTTTATCAAAATCACATTCTCATATTTCAATTAACTCATATCCTGCGTCTTTTATCTTATTATTTATCTTTTTTGTTTTTTCATATAAATCAGCCATACATATTTGATTTTGTTTATTTAAAGTAGATTTTCTGTAACAACTATTACATCCATGCCAATGACAACCTTGAAATTGATATACTGTATTATCGTAAAAACCATCTACTTTATAAGTTTTATTATCTAATTTTATTTTTTTCTCTCTTCCATTTAAAGCATGCTGTATATTTATTTTATGTTTTTGAGATAAATAATCTAACCAAGCAATAGATTTTTTACTGTATTGATCTTGTTTGATGATCTCTTCATCTATAGCTATTGTACCTTCAGATATGAATTTATCTCTAAATATAGCCATACAAACACCCGCTAATGTAACATATTTAAAAGGATCAATATTAGCTATTTCTAAAAATAATCTTCTCAATTCCAAACATTCTTTTCTTAAAATATCTACATCAGACCTACAGTATTTTATAATTTCTTTTCGAAAATCAAAGATTTCATTTTTTACAGATATGTACCATTTATTAAACAATTCTCTATCTTCTAAAGTCATAGTATTATAACCATAATAATATTTATCTGGATATTTTCCAACATAATTTTGATTTTTAATAGTGTTAAACAAATGAGGAAAATATCCTTTTGCTAATTCTGTTAATCCAAACGTTTTAGGGAATTTTCTTAATGGAATCAATGTAAAATTTATAGAATCTATAAATCTTATATTATATTCGTTTGCATGCATATAAATGAGTTTATTTCCTTGATAGATTGTAAAAACTTTAATTTTATTTTTAAAGCAATATTTAGATATAAATTGAAAGTCAAATCCTTTTCCATAATGAGCTAATAAGGTATAACCTGCATGTTTCTTATCAAATAACCACTTACAATAATCGTTTTCATTCTTAAATATGTTTTCTTCTCCATAAAATTCTTGATTTATAATTAAATTAACTTCATGGTTTCCTGTTTCTTGATTCGTTTCAACATCAAAAAACATATATTTTTGTGTAAATCCTGAATATTTACATGCATTACACCAACTATATCTGTCATTACTTTTATAATTACATTTGTTTTCACATATACTACCATCAGGAAATCTTTGACATATATTACACCTTTCTTGAGTAGAACAAATATTTATACATGGACTACCCTTAGCTTTTTTTGTTTTCATATAACATCTATGATTTTTTGAGACCAATTGTCTACAATTTTTACACTCTCTCTCTCCACATTTATGATCTTTAGGTGTTCTTTTATTTCTGTTAATATTTCTCTTACATTTTAAACATTTCCATAGTCTTTCACAAACAGACAATTTATGATTTTCAAAACAGTTTTCACCTTTAAAACTTCGAAAACATTCATTACACTGGATATCATCTCCTTCACAATTACTATCTTTTATAAAACATCTATCACATTTTAATAAACATTTATGCTGATCGCTTCTTTTATAACTCACCTTACAGTAATCACAATAATTGTTTTTTCCTAAAAATCCTGTAACAGATGTAATCACATCAAAGTGATTTCTATTTTTTAAAATATAAATACAAGTAGTTTTATAAGTGCCATTGTATATTCTTTCATTAAAATTTTCTCTACAAAATATAGTAATTTGAATATTTAAGAATTTTTCAAATATTTTAACATGCTCTAAATTACATATATCTAATGGTATTTCACACATTTCATGTAATTTTTCAGCTAACTTTTTTTGTAATATTCTACCTTTTTTAATATATATAATGTCATTTTTAGTTAATGTTTCATGATTTAATTTTTTACATAAAAGTTCAGGATTTTGAATAGATAGAGCAACTACAATAGATCTAGCTAAACATATATTATCGTTATTTTTAATTTGACAAATACTCTTTTTGTTTATGATATCATCATCTTTGAGAATTTTTAGATGTTTTCCACCGTGTGGTAATTCTATGACATGAAAATTGAATGTACATTCTTTAATATCTAATTCTTTGTATTCAATTTTATGTGTTAAAACATCTAAATAGGTATCATAAGCCTCTCTAGTTGACATCATTTTAGGATGAAAAGGTTGACTTAATATAGGATTGTGTACTATAATATCTGCTTTTCCTTCTATTTTTCCAATAGCTTTTCTGAATAAATCCTTTAAGATGTTATAATATTGTTCAGGTCTAAGTTCATTGATTTCTACAATTTTATAAATATATCTGTATGTGTTATATTTTTTAATATATTTTTGACTAATTTGAACAATTTCATAATCAGATTTAAATAAATCTTCAAGATTAACTTCTTCTACTATCTTTTCTTTCTTTTTTACCAATACACCATCTTTATATTTCAAACCAAAATAATTAAATATATTATTAAGTTTACGTCTATTTTTAGGTTCATTAATAAATTGTTTTAATTGTTCTGTAAGATCAGGAGTAAATATTTTTTTAAGATTCACTTCTGTTTTAATCTTTTTTTCTACTTTTGGTTTAAATTCCTTATTATCAAATTTCAAATTAAATGAATCAAAAATTTTTTTAATTTTATTACGTTTTTCAGGTTTTTTAATAAATATTTTCTTCTTTTTTTCTACGAATTTTGATATATCTAAATTTAATAAATCTACTAAAACAGGTTTATATTCTCCAGTTTCTTTTATATATTTAATTAATAATTTAATTAATTCATCCTTCTTACAGTCTTTAGGTTGTTTAATATTCAATAATTTTACTACTTTTCTAAGTTCATTAATAGTCTTTGACTTCAAACCAAATATATCCTTATTAATAACTGTAAATAATTTTTTAAGATTCACTTCTGTTTTAATCTTTTTTTCTTCTTTTAGTCTAAATTCCTTATTATCAAATTTCAAATTAAAAGAATCAAAAACCTTTTTAATTTTATTACGTTTTTTAGGTTTTCTAATAAATATTTTCTTCTTTTTTTCCAAGTATTTTGATATATCTAAATTTAATAAATCTACTAAAACATATTTATATTCTCCAGTTTCTTCTATATATTTAATTAATAATTTAATTAATTCATCCTTCTTACAGTCTTTAGGTTGTTTAATATTCAATAATTTTACTACTTTTCTAAGTTCATTAATAGTCTTTAAGTTGAGCTCCATTTATTAGGAAACATTTTTAACAATACTTTTTCCAAGATGCTTACTGTGATAAATACTTTTTAAATGCCGCTTTTTGTGTGTATAGGTATATTGCATACCACATTCACATTTAAATTTTTTATATTTGATTATGGAATCACAACATTTGCAATGACTTTGGAAATAAATTTTTTCATTTCTATGATATATGTAAAACTCATTTACCGATTTCATAGTCAAACAGTGTATGCACTTTTTTGTAAGCTCCATTTATTAAGAAACATTTTTTGTAATACTTTGTAAGAAATCATTCCATATTTTTTCATATTTCTTTTTAACTTTTTGAACTTTTATATTATTTTCAATATTATAAATATCACAAATCTTTTTCATAAAATAGTAATAGTTAATTGATTTCTCATAATACATAAAATCTAAAAATTTTAAAAACATATCCTCAATTTCTTGAGAAATATTATATTCCCTTCTTAATCGGTTAAAATAACAAACTCTACTATTATATCTTTGTTTTAAACTTTCGTAATCGATAACATAAAAATTTTCTTCTTCTTCTGAATCATAGATTAATTTCATCTCCATTTATATATAACTTTTTTTTAATCTTTAAACTAATTCAGATGTCCAACTATTAAATTCATCCGGATATCCTAGCCATTTTACATAATACTTATTTCCTTTCTTTTTTATGATTTTTTCAATTTTATATACATCATCTTTTTTATTATATTTTACCATTTCATTTTCATAAAAAGTTCCTTCAATTTCTTTACTGTTTAAATCTTTTAATCGATAAGTAATTGGATCTGTTTTCAATACTTCAGAAACTATAAAAATCTCCTCAGTAAATGTAGAATCATCTACTTTCCTGAATGTTTTCTTAATTGTAGATATTCTAACACTATCTCCTATCTTAAATTTAGGTTTTTTCATAATCTTTTTAGTATATAAATTTTTATAAACTTGAGATTCATTTTCTCTAGCCTCAACAGGTGTCATTTTTATTGATCTATGATATGAATTGTTATAATTTTTAAGTAATTTGGGTAATACATCAATATATCTTTTAGTATTGTTAGCATGCATATATTTTATAATTTTTTCTCTTATACTTCTATTAAATCTCTCAGCTATTGCAGATTTTATTTCTTTATTTTTAGTTGTAAACCAATGTATATTATTATCTTTAAATAATTTTTGTGTCTGTTTTCCTGTAAATTCAGTACCTTCATCTGTTAAAATGAATTTTGGTATTCTTTCTTTAAAAACTTGTTTAAAACCTTGTACTACTTCTTCAGATGTTTTTCTTTTTATAGGAAAAGCCCAAGCATATTTATTAAAAGCATCTATAACCGTTAACAAATAATTAGTTCCATCATTATATTTGCTATAATTTTTTATAAATAACAAATCAGCGTCAAATTGATTATTACTGTTTGGAACATAAACCCTTCTTCTTTTAAATTTACGAATGACAGGTTTATATCTAGTATATACATCTTGTTCATGTAAAAATTCTTCAACATTAGATAACCCTGTTTTTCTTTTCAATTCATTAATTCCACAATAACCTGTTTCTGGATTATAATATGTCTCTTTTAACTCCCTAAAAAAATATTCTTTTTACTTCCACAAATAGTACAGATACCTTTACCAACAGGTTTATTATTTTTAGAAGTAGTTTTATAATAATTTTTAGTTGGGGTTTTATCTTTACACTTGACACAATATATAGAAATACCTAATCCAAAAGTTTTTTTAACTTTAATAATAGGTTTAATAATTCCTCTAGCTAATCTTTCTTGAAATGTTGGATCTTGTATAGCATTTAAATTATCTATTAATTTTTGATCAGCAACATGTCTCAGTTTTGTATCTTTTGTTTTATTGTAATCAATATCATGTTCTTTACATGCTTTATCAACTCTATTTATTCCAGGATTACCTCTTTTTAATCTTTTTTCTAATTTTGTATTTGGACCACAATATTGATATCCTGGTAAATGCATTTCTGGAAGATTTACTTTATCTTGTATCCATCCAACAATATCACCACCTTTCTTTTTACAAACCATTTATTTATTTAGAAATTTATATCCATTCAATTGCATTTGTTTTACGTATTTTTCAACTGGATTAAATTTTAAACTTTTTATGAAATCCTTTTCACACATATAAATTTCTTCTTCTGTCATATCCTTAGCTTTAAACGAATTCATGAGTTCTTTATAAAAATTATAACAATGTCTATATTCTTCTTTCCTTTCTGCTATTTTTAATGTGAGATCTATGGCTTCTACTATACCAACTGATAAACTTAAAAATGCAAGAGGTAGAAAGGCTATTGCTGATAAACCTGTTTCACTTAGAATAACCTTACTTACTGATAATGAAATACTTATCTTTTGATACATATTTCTACTCTTTCTGTAAACATATAATCTTTTTTCTAAATATACATCCATTTATATAGGATTAAATTTTTTCCTGTATCTCATTTCTGAATTCACTAAATCTAACATAAAAAAATCATATTTTTCTTGAACACTTTTATTATACATTTGTTTGAATTCTTCAGTACTTAATAAACCATCTATCTCTCTTATAATCTGTTGATTTTCTTTTGGTTGTAGAGTGAAAAATATATCGTAATTACAGTTCCTTCTTATATTGATAGGTGTTAAATAATATGACTGAGTTAAATAAATAAAGGATGCGTTTTTCTTTCTACCTCTGATAAATAATTCTTCGATGTTTTTTTGATCTTTCTCAATCACACAATCATCAAAAATAACTAAATTCTTTAATGTAGGATTTAAATCATCTACAGTAATAAAATTATGATCTGAAGAAAATAATACTTTTTTTTTTAATTTATCATATAATTTTAATAATCTTTTCTTATTCTTTATATTCTTACATTTCAAAATATCTTCTCTTTCTATATCTTCAAACAATGTATACATTTCTTGTAATTTAGAATATTTAGGTTCGTATAAATCTTTTGCACATATATATAATGTATCAAAAAATAATAAATCATAAATCAAATTTAACAGTAAATTTGTTTTACCTGAACCTGAAGATCCTACTATAAGTAATCTAAATGGATGTTTAGGTAACAAAGGATGTTGTTTAGGATCAGGTAATTCTTCTGGTTCTGTGTAATCTTTAATTTTTATCATAATTTACTAGCAGTAAAAATAAAATTTGCTGCAGTAAAAAAATTAATATTATATAAATGAACTTAGAAAAAGAACGGAAACATACGTTTTTAAAGCAAATAAAAGATTCAATTAAAATAGTAAAAATAGAAAAAGAAATAAGAAAGAATAATGAAGATCAACTAAAAGAAAAAATAGGTATTCAAAAAACCTTAGAAGAATTTCATAAACCAGTCACTCAAGAAATTGAAAAATATGAAAAATCAAATAAAGATATTGTGAAAAGTATTCAAAATGTTGTAGAAAATATTACATTTCCATCTATAGAAGAGCCTATTGAAGCTGTGAAAGAATTAGTATCTTATACTTATGATATCGATCAAAATTTAAATTTAAAATATTTAAAAGAGGAAAAATTATACAGACCGTCAGTATTTTTAAATGATCAAGAAAAATTAGAGGAGATGTATGGAAGAGCTAAACAATTAAAAGAAGGATTATCTAAGAAAAGAGGCAACTTAAAAAGTACAATTTCTAGAGCTAAAAATTTTTCAGAGGAGGAATTAAACCAGAAAAAGAATGATATAAAAGAAATTAAAAATAAAGAAAATATGTTGCAAAATTATATGCATAGATTAAATATGATTCGAAGTAGCAAAGAAATGAAGGTAGGTAAAGGATTGAATGTATTATCAAATTTAACAGAAAAAATATGTAACGGAAGTAAATCAAAGAAATTGTATAATCAAGTAACTTTATTGTTAGATATGTTATTAAAAAATAAAGAAATTACTTATAATGATGTACAACAATATCATAAACAATTTCTCTGTTAATAAATGATAAAATATAAAGTTTATTTGAGTGATGGTCAGAAAAATAAACTTAAATCAGCTTTTAAAAATAAAGTAGAAGTAACATTACAAATAGATAAATCTAAAACTCCTAATCATGAGATGTATTTAACTAAAACTCAAATTAATCATATTAATGATAAAAAAAGAATTACAATTAGTAAAACTCAATTAGATAAAAATGGAGGATTTTTACCATTTCTAGCGGCACTTATACCCTCTTTAATAACCGCTGCTAAATTAGCAGTTCCAGCATTAGCAACAGGTGCTTTATCAGGATTAGCTAGTTCAGCTGTGCAAAAAAAGGGATCTGGGAAAAAAAAAATTGGAAAGGGAATATATCAACAGTGGGAATTAGCGACAAAATGATTATAGAAAATATGAAAAATGAAAAAGGATTTGGAGGTGTGTTTACCTCCGATTTATTACCTAAAACAATAGGAAAATTTGAAAATGGAATCATTAATTTAGATGTATCAACAGGTCCCGGAACTCATTGGGTTTGTTATTATAATGATCCTAAATATAAATATGTGGAATATTTTGATCCGTTTGGTGAATATGACAATATGAATAAGGACTATATTCCTAAAAATATTAAAACATTTCTTGTTACATCCAATAAAAAAATAGGTTATAATGATAGTTTTTTACAGAAACCTTCATCTGTGAAATGTGGTATATTTTGTATGAAATATATAAGAGAAAGGAATAAAGGTATATCACCTAAAAATGTTCTCAAATCATTTCCTACACAAAAACCTAGTGACTATAATGGAAATTTTGTTATGTATAAATGATAAAATTAAAATCTGAAGGTCATGAGAAATCAGAGGAATTTACTGTAAATTTTATTACACCTCTTAAAATAAAAAAATTAGCTTTACACTCATTCTCTATGGAAGTTTCCTGGTTTAATATAAGTAAGAATTATGGAAATAACAAATTTAGAATGTATACATTAGACACAGATATAACAATTATTATCTCAAATGGTAATTATACTGTAAGAGGTTTAAATGAGTATATGATGAAAATATTTGGTAAGGATCCACCTGTCAAATTTGGTATTATTGAAGCGAGACAAAGAATATCTATTAAACTGAAAAATGGTTGGGTAATTGATTTTACAGAAAGTAACTTTCATAAAATTATAGGCTTTTTAAAACCGACATATGGAAGTTATGATGAAGAAACAGAGATTGAAGGTGAACATATTGCTGATATATCTAATGGAAATGATAATATTTATATTCACTGTGATGTTGTAAAAGGATCTTTAATAAATCAATATAATTCAGAAGTTATATATTCTTTCACTAATAAAAACCCTCCAGGTAGTATAATTTCAAAAGAATTTAATAATTGGATATTTTTTCCTGTTAAAGTAGGTCCTGTTGAAAGAATAAAAATGAGGATTACTAATCAAAAAGGTGAATTAATAGATTTAAATAAAGGAGCTGTAGAATTTAATTTTATTTCTTCTTAAATAAATGTATAGAAGAAAAAGTAAAAAAATACAAGGATTTTTAAAGGTTTTATTGAAACCTAAGAATATATTAAATGTAATATTTTCTATGAAAAAGAAAGGAGGTGGTTTAAAAATTCTTCCTAAATAAATGATTTATGATTTAAGTGATACTCGTTATTATTATAATGATCACATTAAAAGTTATGAATTAAGAGAAATTCATCCAAAAGAACATAGTTCAGATGAGAATGCTACCTATGTTTTTCATATTAATGATACTAAAGCAAAAATTTTATATTCTAGAGGATATCTTGAACTAAAATTAAAAATTACAAAAAATGATAAATCATCCATTGGAAACGAAAATGTGAGTCTGGTAAATGGTGGAGGTTTTATCAAAACTTTAAAAGTACATATAGGAGATACTGAAATTGAATCAAATACACAGTCAAATTTTTCAATCATGAATCTTGTTTTAAGATTAATTCATTATACTCCTGATTATGTAACATCACAAGCTCAAAATGAATTTTTTTATCTAGATACATCTGATTCATCTGACCGTAATGAGTTCAAATATGATGGTACTTTAGAAGATACTACTAAAATAACTGAATTTTTTAATAATTTGAAAATGAATAAAGATTATAATGAAGGATTCGTAAAGAGATGGGAACTAACGAAAGATAGCAGTGTCATTAAAATATGGACACCTTTAAAAGATATAATCGATTTCTTTAGAGAATATGAAAAGATAATTTCAGGTTTTGAAGTGAAAATAGAAATTCAAAGAAATGAAAATAAAAATATGATATATACTAATATAAGAAACGAAAATTATAAGGTAGTAGTTGAAGGTTTAACCTTACATTTACCTTATATAGAATTAAAAAATTCTGCAGAAAGTTTGTTTCTGGAATCATATCTATCTGATAAAGATATAGAGGTAAATTGGGATCGACATAGATTTAAGATGGTAGGCCCTTATAGAAGCAACAGCGGATCTGTGACAGCAACAACATCGTCAGATGAAGTTTTAAGTGTCTATGTTATTCCTCAATATGTTGAAAGAGATAATAATTATGAAAAAAATAATATGATATTTGATCATATAGATATGGCAGAATGCTGGTTGATGATTAATAATAAACAAGTTCCTCTTATGCGTTATAAAACAAATTTTGCCAATAAAGATTATGGTAGAGTGTATGAAGCTCTTTTACGTGAAGGACTTTACGATAATAATACAGTTACAGGACCTTTGATAAATAAGGAGAATTTTGGTAAACTGTATCCTATTTTTCCTTTTGACTCATCAAATCATGAAAACTATACCGATTTAAATAATTTAGATATTGAATTTAATTGGATAACGAATAGTCAAAAGGAATATAAGTTTTATTTTATTTTTAAAGAAAGAAAGAGATGTTTTATAAATTTAAAAAATAAAACTATAACAATGGTTAAGAGTTTAAAATCTTAAAATTAAATAAATGAGTGCTTATTATCCACCTTATGATGATCAAATGAAAGAAGGACCTATTGGACCTCCTGGTATAGGTTTTAAATTAATGAATGACGGAAATTATGATATGGAAAATAGAATTTTAAAAAATTGTGAAAATCCTATAGATGATTTAGATTTAACCACTAAAAGTTTTGTTTTGAATAAAATAGAGAATAATCATCATGAATTGAGAGATCTTATAAAAACTAAATATGATGAGGATTTTTTAACCTTTACTGAAGAAACAGGTAAGAGAATAAAAGAATTAAATGATACAACTTTACATTCTTCAGAAGGAAAAGCTTTTGATGCAAAAGGAAAAAGAATAGGAAATGTTGCAGATCCTAAAGATGAAAAAAATGTTGTGAATAAAAGATATTTTGAAAAAAATTCGTTAATATTACAGAATGATAAATTTGATGTAAAAAATAAAATAATTACAAATGTTTCTAAACCTGAAAATGATAACGATGTTGTCAATAAAATATATTTAGATAATAGAGATATCTGGATTACTGTAGATGATCTTATTTTTATAGATGAAAAATTTACAAAAGTAAATTTCAATATGATGAGTTCTAAATTACTGACCCCAGAGATGCTATTAACTACAGATATGTATATGAAAATATCTATATATATAGCTATATATGTAGAAAATATATATATATATGATAAAAGTTCACTGATATCTCTAGAAATCAATGGTAAGGAAATTTTAAATGCTAATACAAATACAGTAACATGTTTTTCTTACCGTAAACGTGATGATATCATTACATTATGGATAAAATCTGATGGTAACGCTTTAAAACCTTATATGCATATTGAAAAAATTTCTTTCTAATAAATGGATATTGATTGGAATGAATTTTCCCAGAAAAAATTTATCTGAAGATGTAATTAGAAATCTTATTAGTCATGTAAATTGGGATTTAGTTTTACAATATTCAACACTGTCTGAATCTTTTATTGAAGAATTTGCTCAACCTGATGATTGGCCTAAAATTTCTAGATATAAAAAATTATCAGAAGATTTTATTGAAAAATGTAAAGATAAAGTAGATTGGGTAAACATATCTCAATATCAAACTTTAAGTAACGAATTTATTATAAAATTTTCTGATAATTTAGATTTATATAAAGTATCAATATTTCAAAATCTTACAGAAGATACAATGAGAGAATTAAAAGATGATTTAAATTGGTTGTATATAACTAGATATCAAACATTTAGTGAAAATTTTATAGAAGAATTTATGCATAAATTAGATTTTTGTTATTTGATTAAATATAAATTTGAGCTATTACCTGATCACTTTTTTAATGCTTATTGGAAAAAAGTACAAGCAATACAGATGAGTGAATTAAATAAAAAGTTTGGTCATAATGAAATAGAACCTTACCAAGAGAAAATTTTTGAAGAGATATATGAAGTTAAATCAGTCTTGAGAGAGAGTGTTTATCTTTTGAGACAATTAACTAACAAAGAGGATAAATAAATATTTAATAAAAATGTTTCTATATAAATGGATGTTGTATATAATAATGGTATGGAAAAAAAAACTATGTCTTTCTTAAATATAGAGAATCCTACTGAAGTGAAATCTATTTTTATATATAATTGTTCTCTTGAAGGAATAGAAAATTTAACTAATTTAAAAGAATTATATTGTGTGGGAAATAAATTAAAATCTCTTGAAGGAATAGAAAATTTAATAAATATAGAAACATTAGATTGTAGCGAAAATGATATTACATCTCTTGAAGGTATAAAAAATTTAACTAATTTAAAAAAATTATATTGTGATTTAAATAAATTAACATCCCTTGAAGGAATAGAAAATTTAATTAATTTAGAAACATTAAATTGTAGCATAAATGATATTACATCCCTTGAAGGTATAAAAAATTTAACTAATTTAAAAAAATTATATTGTGGAGGAAATAAATTAACATCTCTTGAAGGTATAAAAAATTTAACTAATTTAAAAGAATTATATTGTGAGGGAAATAAATTAACATCTCCTGAAGGTATAAAAAATTTAACTAATTTAAAAGAATTATATTGTGAGGGAAATAAATTAACATCTCTTGAAGGTATAAAAAATTTAACTAATTTAGAAACATTATATTGTAGTGAATATGATATATGGTATGATGAAGATAAAATACCCATGATGTTAAGAAGAAATAATGTAGGATTTCCAGTCTTTAAAAATGTTTACTAATAAATGGAAGAGTTCAATAGTCTGAGTGGTTATCATCAAACATATGTATTAGATGATTTATATCCTGGAAAATATGATCTGATATCATTGAAAAAAATTAAAAATATGATTGCAGGTACAGCAATCGTAAAGTTAATTGTAGAAGGTGAAGAAAAAGAGTATTACCTTGCGAATAAACATGGACAACTTTCTAATAGATCGATAAATAAAATCAATAAAGGAAGATATATATTTTTATATTTAGGTGATAATAAATACATATTAGAGAAAGCTTAATAGAGTTAAAAAATAATTCTAAATAAATGGATCTTTATAAGATTAAAAAATCTCTAGAAAAGAAAGGAATTAGTGTAATAGCAAGATTTATAGAATCAAACGGTGATACTGGAACAGCATTTTTAAGTAATTATAATGATAAAGATCTTAAAAAATTTAGTAAGAATATTAAGTCATATTATAATTTTGGTGGAGAGAAAAAATTTAGTAAAGATTGTATACAACTTACTTTTATTGAAAAAAAGTGATTATATTTTATATCTAAGTATGGAAATATGCTTTTTTTAACTTCTAGATTTTATGAACTCTAAAGAACACGTCCGTAAATTACGGACGCGTTTCAAAGTATATTTATATATTCTGGTAGTGGCAAATATGAGAGAGTTATTTATTCTATGATTTTCTAACCTATCATGTTAAATCACTTTATTTTCTGACTTTAATTATGTTTTTAAAAAATCTCAAACTTTTATGGGGGGACTAACGGTCCCCCCATTTATTTTAAAGCTTAGAGGACTTCTATTCATTTAGAAGTCCTCTTTTTTTCACGCATTTTTATTTAATTTCATCCTTTTATCTATGGGGGGACTAATGGTCCCCTCATAAATATCAAGGTAGCTCCAAAATGGGGCTCCTTTGATCTCATGTATTTATCTAAAAAAAGTTAAAATTCAGTCTCAATAATATTCATATAATTCATTTTCTAAGTTAAAAAACATGAAATTTTAGAGTCTTAAAACTCTCTTGATTTTTGATTTTTTAAAAAATACCCATTTTTTAATGATTTTATGTATTTTCGGATGATTTTATACATGCTTGGTCTCAGAGATTGTCTTAAATCTTTGAAATATGATAGGAAATAGTAGTATATGGGGCATACTCTGGGTGTCCCAGAGTATGCCCCATATACTACTTATATGCATGCCGAAACAGCGAAGGTTGCAAAAAGTTGCAGCTGATTTTCACAGAATAGTTGCATAATAGTATCTGCTTTCGAAATAACTCATCCAGAGCGTGTAGGAACGTGTAGCTTTTTTTATAGGCTTAAAGAAATGAAGGAAAACAAAAAAATTTGTATATCTATATTTTACGCTTTATAGTATGATTTTGGCTATGTTTTTGCGAAATGTATTTATGTCAGAAATAAGCTGAGGTTACATATATTGAAAATACGTGAGACATATAATTATAAATATCTACAAAAATTTTGGAAAAAATATTGAAATTTTAGTTAGAATAAACAAGATTTCAATTAGAATGCGGGAGTCTTGTTTAAGATCAGTTTTTCCTTCTAGTTATACTGAATAAAATACATTTATTTACATGGCAAGATGCTTCGGTTCATTACCTATCAAAAAATAGTAGTTGGTATCGAAAAATATTATTTTCTGGTTTCGGGGGTTTTTCCGCCATGGCAACAGTGTGCGCCGTATCGACATTCCATCAGGATTTGTCACGGAGTTGGGAATCACAGTCTGCTCTATTCTCCTCCTCTCCAATTGTCCGTTTGGCCCAGCGATTCCTTGATCCAGGAACTACGTGCAGGCCGCTGCCGGTTTGGTCGTTTCCCGCCGAACTGGATGTAGTCTCGCGTTTGTATTCAGAGCTGTGTGGTACTGCGTAGTAAAAGTGGCGATCTTTTCGCTGCTTCAATGTTTGCCACCGCCCGAAGAATGCGCGGTCGGCCTAGTTCGGCTCTGGCTCGGTTTGGGCTACGAGCCACCATAGCTTAGCTTGTTGAATGGTCGTAGCTGACTAAGAGCTACGCCTGAGTGTGCGTGCTCTCAAACAGAACGCACCGTTCCTTGCTGTAGGCATAGGCCGCCCTAGATAGGGACCGCGGACACCGTGCCTAAAATGCATCAAAAGGCATGCCGGATCGGGCTTGGAAAAAACAAGTGCCACGCACTTGGAGACTTACTCTCACGAGATCAGAATTGAGTCTAAATTTTTGCGTTTTTAAAAAGAGTCCAAAATTTAGGGTGGATGTCCCCCGTCTTCCCATTCGATGTTTCACGATGTGCAAGAAAAGGGCGGTTCAATTACGGTACACTTTATTGGCCCGTCCAAGGATGAGTCGGACGGTCTGGGTTTTCAACACTTTATTGGCCCGTAGCCCGGTGGTTTGCGCGCTGGATTTGCACGCTGCCACAACTGCCGCCGTGTTCATGCGGAGTACGAGCACGTTAAACATGTGGGTCCGTAAGTCCTGGTGGTAGGGAAAGGAGGGTACGGTCCCTGTGGATTCCTCTTCCACTGGGTTCCGCTCTAAATTGAGTGGCACTTCTTAGCCGTCCAAACGGTTACTTTACACCTTTCTGGTAGGTCGGACAGTCTGGGTCTCAATAACAACAACACTTTATTGGCCCCGGCTGCCCAAATTGCTGCTCTATGTCTTCGGATGAGCCGGACGGTCTGGGCTTTCGATACTTTATTAGCCTGCGAAGTGACGCTCATTTTTATGCGCCCCAATAAAAAATGAGAACTGGAGGGTTCCCACAGCCGCCCACGATGTGAGCCACACCTGACAGGGGCTATAAATTTCTAGAGATTTGTAGTCGCGTACTTTGACATTTGTTACAAACTCTTTTATGAACATTTACAACCCGTGTCAATGTGCATTCAAATCATGGTGCCACCTCAGTCCCATCCTGTCTGTGAGGAGGCATCGCTATAGAACATAATACACCACATTATATACATTTTGAGCAATTGCTATTCCTGCTCCCTTTCATTCCTGAGCTAACCCGGGGCATGGAATATACCTGCACTAAGTGCGACATATATGTAATGCATCATGACAGTGAGAGATTATAAAAAAATGTTGTTTTTAAATTGTTAGGAAGTTTTGGAGTTGGATCGCAGAGAAGATATGGAAGAATGTAATTCCGGATCGTATTTTATGTGCGAACAGGCAAGTTCAGGATTGATCAGAATCTTTTAATTTTAGTCAGAGAATGTATGTTTTAGTTATATGCCTGAGGTAACTTAATAAAAAAAGTTATGCTAACATTTGTGTTTACTGCGTTACAAAGGGAAAATGTTTAGTGTCAAGAAACTGAGGTATCCTAGGCAGTACCTAATCGGAGCTGTGTGGTGTTCAATGACAAATCCGTCTCATCTGTTGATGCAGATGATCATCGTATATCTGTATGAAGGAAAACTGGTCACTCATATTTTGATCCTGCACCATTACAGCCTATATTTTTGGAAATTGAAACGGTAATTCCTATAGCAAATTAAAATGTGTGTGTCATCCTACAGAATTTTTACAAATAAAAATTATAATTTTCAGTGTTAGGTATAAAAATAATAAATGATAATATGTAATGAATTGTTTTCCAATTAATAAAGGAAATCAAGTAATTTGTCATATAGCATAAAGACCATCATCACCACGTTTAGGATCATGCAGACGTTTAAGATGATTCTGTGCCAAAATGTTCCCCTCATTAGGAAAGAACAGCAATTAAAGAATTATATCTCAACAATAAAGGAGAAACTAATTACTTTAGACTGAAAACGTAAAATTATAACATTAAAAATCTAGATCAATCTTAGAACTTAATCAATATATACATTAACAGACCATCCCCTATTCAAGAAATAGATACTTGAAATATTCGACTTAGTTGTAATTTTAGTGTAATTGTTCAGATAACTATTTGTATTTATTTAATTTTAACTCAAATTTCAATAGTGAATATTTCTATGGATTTATATTAACACTTTACAGCAAAGTTGAAAAGTGTTTATGACTTTGTTCATTCTGTCTGTCTGTCTGTCTGTCCGTTAGCACGATAACTGCCGTAAAAATGACTTTATCAAAATGAAATTTTAGTATGTTGTTCAGACGGTCTGTGGGCCCTATGGGAATATAAATGAATAATATCACTCGATTAGTTTAGGATTGAACCCAGGTTGAAAAAATGATATACGTTGAACCCTATGGGACCTAATTTTTCAAACATTTTTTAAGCGGATTTAAAATTCATAAATTGCTTCGAAATTTTTAGGAAATATTCACATTATCCCATAAAATATATAAAAAAAATTCAGTAAAATATATTAATTATTAAAAATCATTTAATATAGGAAAAAAAAACAAATTCAATTAAATTCTGACTTTTGGAATATCCTCCAGAAAGAAAAAAGATATATATTATATAATAAATATCTTTCCAATAGTTTAATCATTTTGTATATGAGAGAGGCTGCACATTTTAAAATAAATTTGGTAGATAACAATTTTTCAATTTTTTTAAATTTTATATAACTCTTCATGATATACTTATTTGATAGCATTTTTAATGCACTTTCCTACGTCCTAGAGACTTAAAATTTGGTACAAAGCTTAAATTTGTTGAACATTTTATTTTACAAAAATTTGGTGTATCTTTATAGATCATACATTTTTTTCGAAATGGCCTGCAAATAATCCCCATTCACTTCTATAAACCATTGTTGTAATATTGATAAAAATTCTGATGTGGGCAGCACATGTCTTTCCCTGCAGACTCATATTCACTTTCTCTTTATTTCTTCAATAATAATTTGAGTTTTTCTGCACAAAATAACAGCCATAAGTATTTTAAATGACATTGAATTTGCACGTTAAACTTAAATTTGGTTCTCATTTGATAGCTGGACTTATTGCCAAAGGTGGCGTAGCGAAAACGCGAAAAAACTAGAATATCTCAAGAACGGCTAGTCCTAGAGTAATGGGGTTAGTCTTATTCTTTTTGTTGTCAAAAATCACGTATAAAATTGGAATTTAATTGATATAATTGAGCACACGTAGCCTTTTATTTTTATATGTAACGATTTTTGCGGGCCATTTCGCAAAAATAGCCCGTTCCTTTTTCCCGAATCGTACTAGAATAACCTATAAATGATTTATATACCAAATTTTGTTAAATTTGGTATATAAATCACATGAAGGTTATTGAAATATTATACACCAAATTTTGTTAAATTTGTTCCATTAGTTTCTAGCTAGAGTGGATAAAGGCAATTTCTGCCGGCCATTTCGCAAAGAAGGCAGATTCTTTTATTACGAATCGTACTATAATCTAATGAACATCAGGATTTCCCACAAAAAACATACCTGCCAAATTTTATGAAATTCGGTCTATTAGTTTTTCTATAGAGTGGATGTAATATCCTCACAGACACACAGATGCAACCTTATACACACAGACGTCTTCCTAAAAATAGTTTTTTCGTGTTCTAGAAGTCCCAAACCGTGTAGATCCTTCGAAAATTCGAGTTCTGATCTTAAGCACGATTCCAATACTTTGAATATATACACACGCACACATATATTTTCTGTGTATCTGTGTATTATCTGTGTATCTAAATTCCGTGCCTATGCAATTACAATAGTTGTGATTTTAAATTATCCCTAAACATTCATTATTTCTTCAACGAAGCCTAATTTTAACTTATGCAGAATGCAAATATGTCAAGCGTATGTAAGGCGAGTTACATAAGAATTGCTGAATTTTTTTCCCACAAAATTATTTAGCTCTGGAGTCTGGAATAAAAGTTATATGAATGAAATATTCATTGATTTTGTATAGAGAATCAGATGATTTATATTTCTATACAGTTTTAAATATTTACGTATAACAAATTACTGTAGCACTGTGATAATGTAAAAGATATCACCACTGAATGTATCACATTTTAGAAATTTTTAAATGAAATTGCATTTCAGTTGGAAAGTGTTTCATAATCAATGCTTATGCATGATTGATCTTTCTTGTTAACTTACAACCAGTCTGAATTTTTTGGAAATAAATGCTATTTGCACCCGAAAGAAAGTTCACAAAACGTCTATATTTTCTGTTTTTGTAAATCTGAGTAAATGTCTTCTATAAATATTATACACGCACTTAGAATAGTTATATGTCATAACATTATAAATATTTATAGTGTGTCCAATGTTTTTTACATATTTTAACAGTTGTTCATAGGTGTAGTAATTAATGTGTAAAGGTACCAAAATGCAATGTAAAGAAAATTATAAATTACCGAAATGAAACGGAACTGAATTGTATGATATCAAAATGTAAATTTATGGTTATATATAAGATTTGTTAAGATATCAATTTAGTATCTAGATAGCAAACGACTTTTAAAAGTTAGCAGTACATTGCGTTGTGTATGTTCAAAAAACAAATACCAATTTACTCTGTGTCACAGAAATTCTTACTCTTGTAATTTTTTTAAAAACATATCTGGAAACAATCATCATTACTTTACACAAATAAAATAAATACAATATTTTTCAAAATTAAAAATATTTATTCTTTATAAAAAATATAATCAAAATTAAATTAAATTAAAATTCCAATTAATTTATTACAGCCACTGACAATAATTTTATTGAAATATTCTCAGAACAATTTAAATGGGTGTAATAATGTAAACTATGTATCATCGTAATTGAGCAACAAGTATTTTTTATATTTTGGAATCATTACTTTCTTGATCTTCATAATATAGTAGAATCATGAAAAGGTAACGTATACCTGAGCTGTTGATTATCTTGTATTAAGCCGTTATTGGTATCTGATTACTGTAAAAGCACAGTTTAAAAGAAATGTTGGCACTAGTCGTGCACATTATAAGTGTTTATATGAATAAGTGTTAATAAGTGTTAACGCATTCAGTAAATATGTTTTAGTTATTATCAATCACCACACAGAACTTCCATGAATGTGCGTCCTTCACGAGAGAGTCGTAGTTGAGATCTGCTTTTGTGAGTTTATGTAGCTTCTAGGAGTATCTATAATTCTTCTTCGACTCAGACCGTCTGACCTACCCGAAGGTGTAAGGTATCTATTTGGACGGCCACCCAATTTAAACCGGAACACAGTGGGGATGGCATCCACGAGGACCGTATCTTCCTTCTCCTACCACCAACCCCTCATAAGGACATACGAACCCACATATTTAACTTGCCCGTACTTCGCGTGAATACGTAAATAGTTCGGACAGAGCCGGAATCGAACTCGTTCGTCCGAGTGCAATCCTCTCCACTGACCAACCCTTTATCTTTCTTGAAACTCCGCCAATGCCTTGGAGCTGTATTAAATTTCTACTTATCATTAGTTTTGGATTAATGATAAGTAGAAATTTAATGAAAAGTAGAAACTTCTCATTTTTAATTCTCGAGCAATTTCATTTGCTGAGGAATCTGTCTGCCCTGTTTTCTTCAGGCCTCATCTTTTTACAGCTGTAAGTGTCATCATATGATACGCACCTAACAAATTTGGGCACTATCTAACATCAGATCAGCAGACACATCATCCCTTGCCATTAGCGAATAATTTTTGAATACTTATCTGATGCTCTGTAATAGTCGTAGCATATTTTGGGGGTTATTTATGAAAGTTCACCATTTAGTCCTTCTTTCGAATAATATATAAAAAATAAATGTATGATGACAATCACATCATCACACATGCAAGTGTAGCCTTTAAGGGACACAATTAGATTTTGTAAGCATATACGAATAATTCTTTGAAGTATTAAAGCACTAAAATTTTATAAAAACCCCATCTATTATACAGAAAAATATGATATAGTCAGCGCATGATTGTACCTCCATATCAAGCAAGGTGATGGACAGATGTTTCGAAACCACCATGATTTTCTATTCCCGAGACAATAAATCGAAAAAACGGCTCCGTTAGGTTCTGTGTCGTAGTCGATACTGCGGGGGAGAAATGTGAGACAAAAGAAAGACCAGAGATATCATAAATAAGAAGCAATAAACATGACGGTAGAAATCGGGTGATGAGAATATTTCCGACACAACGGCGCCGAAATTTGACGAAACCAGACATTGGTTTATAACCCATAAATTCCAATTAAGATTGTATTAGACTCACAAGAGCGACACCATGCTTGGATAAGCTGAATCCACGCAGAGAACCAGCATTCAACATATCCAGCTCGATCCAGAAACCAGATTTAATGATGAGGAAACTAAGCAACACCGGTTAGGATTCAGAGGTCTTAAAGGAAGGCGTTTTGCCCAGTTGAAAATTACCCAAGTAAAAGCAAAGAACGAGCAGAGGATAGAAGACTTTTCATGAGAGTGGTCTTTGAAGAAATCACAGGACCAAAAATCTGGTAAAATTCTAGCGAACGATCGAATTTGCCTGTGATTAACACTAGAACGACGAAAGCGGTCATTTTGAGTACATAACTGCTTTAAGAAATGATTCCTCCAAAACGGCTAATCCCAGCCCATTGAAATTTGATGGCTTTTCTTATTTTCTTAAAGTTATTGGAAACATAGAAGAAAATTATTCTTCCTCAAACGCAGGTTATGCGGTCCAAATGACCGCTTTCGTCGTTCTAGTGTTAAAAAACGTGGTCGAGGCCATATGAATGCAGCAATGGCATCAAGCTGTACGAAAGTATATGCGAATTTCTATACGTTCATGAGTCGAGTATTTGCACATTTGATTTCGGCTTAATATGGTTTATCAGGACGAGGGTCAAAATCTATTATCTCACAAGTAGAAAAGTTCACCCCATTGTTTTAAATTAATGATATATTCTGTAATTGATAACGATAATGTTTTTGCAAATAATAACATCATTCTACAATATAATAAAAAATGAATTTTGAATAATATAATATATTTATTTAATTTATTTTATCTTGCACATATAGTAAGTAAGGGAAAGTGGAACAAAATGGAGGGTTATTGCATTTTAAAACTAAAGGATCACCATATTTAGAAATACATAATAATTAAAATAAATAGCCCCATACTAGTATTGATATCGCTATATTAATGCAAAGATTCAGTCACTTCTGTCAATAGAGAGCTTCTCTAGTGTCTGAAAAGAAAATTAGAGTCAATTATAGTCTATATAGTGTGTTAGCTAATTATATAGAGGGATTTTTATATTATTTTTACTTCGCTTGGCAATATGGATACTTTTGATTCTATAAATCTCTCTCCTTTCATTTACGTACCAAGTTAATAAACATCGACACTACCTAAAAGCTTGCTCTAAGTGTTAATTATTTTTCTCCGTTCAAGTTACACTCTTTGAGACAAAAATAGTGCAACTAATACGAAGTTGATCCGGTGACTTGAATACAAGATAACCCATCAAATTTTTTATAGAACATTGCATAATTAGTAAATAACTGACAAGCTTATAAAGTAAGTGGAAATATTCTGTTACATAATTTATCTTATGCTTTTCTCTTCGATAAATGAATATATGCCATCCATTTTCTTTGAGGGCGTTCGTTTATTTCCTTCATCTTTGTGTTTATCCCTTTTGTTGTCAGGCTCAATTTGATTTTCAAACACCTTTTTAAATGATTAAACTCCGTTCAGTTCGGCTTTCAATTTTGAGTATTCGGAAAGAAAACGTTATGGATATGACAAAAACAGAGTTCGCTCAATATTTATCTTCCAAGATTACATTACGAGGATATTTGCCTATGTGATCGATCTGTGGAAGAGAGAGCTAGTAGAATGTTAAACAAAATATATTTGTCTTGGCATTTATTTCGAAGTGTGAGAGCAAGCTTATAAACATGGATCACGCCATCCGTTTTAATAACACATTTTAGATTATTCTTCACAAAATATATCGGTAGCAAATATTTAGAATTGATTCAAAATAATTGCATTGTAAACTTTTAAAATTATATATCTATTATACACTTTGTTAGATATTAACGAGATGAAAAGATTTATTTCACAGTATATATACGTATATATATATATATTGTGAGATGTTTCTTTATTACTGTTTCAATGCATAACACTTAATTACCACGCAAAGATAAATATTCTAAAAAATAATATATATGAAACCCATTTTGTAGTAATAATGAGTTTTGACCGAATTATTACACGAATTTCAGCGTGGTCGACAAAGTAATGAAGAAAAGATTGCAAATTGTGAAAAGAAACAACATGTTTACAATGTAAGGGAGAATGTAATGGAAGCTCAAATGCGAAGTTATGTTCTCTATTACAGGGTTTCCAGGAAAGTATTTAAGAATCTCAATAACTTTGTAAGAAAAGGCTATGAGTATACACATTAGGTCTACTTATAATAAAGTCACCATGATTCAGCGAATAAAAGTGATTGCAGCGCCACTAGCGAATAATTTAAAAAGTTAGGACACGAACTCGGCAACGAAGTGAGTAGACTAAAAAGGATCGTCACCGGAAATGAACAAAACGAGTATATGGAAGGCAATATATAGTAGGCATACTCAATCGATTGATAGATGCGTAGTCATGTTACTGTACAGTTAAATTTTCGATAACTTTTGCAAATAATGCTAGTGACCCACCTGTGAGATAAAATGAAAGCGCTATACTAGATTCCTGTGCATGTAAGTGTTGTTTATTGGATCATTCCTGAATTTAACAGCATTTTGCCACTAACACTATTGTATTAAATAAATGCATTTTATAACAGTTTTAGTCAGTATAAAATACTCTATAACTTTGTAATTGACTTAACTCGCTTTATTGCCGACTTCGTTATTCGAACTTTTTTTAATTCTTCACTAGGGGCGCTGCAATCCCTTTGATTTCATCGTGCGAGGACAACTTATTATATACTGACCTAATGTGTATACTCATTCATTGGCTTTTCCTTATAACGTTATAGGGAGTAATTAAGACCTTTCCCAGGGACCTTGTATTATCAATAAAAATTACCGTTAATGAATGAAAGGCGATGTTGCAGGAAAAATTATTTATGAAACATATAAAAGACAAAGTTTTCCAAATTTAATTGCGTGTTTTTAAAATTTATTTAGTCATGGAACACGTTTGAAATTGAATTTGATGGCGAAACCCCAAAATGCGAAAAAAAAATCACTGTCCTCCATTTAACGTATTAAAATTTTACACGATTTTTCAATTTTTAAAAAAATTACACGAAAGTATTACGTCGCAGAAACACACTTTGAAAAACGCTGTCTAACTCAACGCATGTACTGAACACTCAACAGAGTCAATGTTTCGAATCGGAATATCTGGTCGTCAAAATTTGCATCTGAAAGGAACACATTTCCATTTAGATTAGATGACTTTAAAATGCCGAAAACGCAGGATTTCAACATATTCTGCATCTGATAAAGAACTAATTTTAACACAATAAATAAAACTTCATGAATCCAGCATAAATGCAAAAATAAACTAGCTAACTAGTTTTATCGGCGAAGAATATCCTTCTTCTTTAAGACTGACAAGAAGTGCGACTTTACTTACTCAAGTACAACACGTAGTTGAAAGTAGAAAAAACGGCCAAATGCAGTTGGAAAACAAAAGAGGATAGATAGAACCAAAACGACAGGCAGAAAAAAACGAATGGACAACGATACAGAGGAAAGAAAAATAAGAAAATAAGGCTGTAAGAGAAGAGTAGTTTAGAATGGCTGAATAGAAATAGAACTTACAGATAATAGTAAAGAAATAAACTAGTTGTAACAATTAAGTAGAAATAATTGAAAACAATTAGAACAAACAGGGGAAAATAAAATTCAAATATGAAGGAACCAACTGGTTTTGAAAATCATAGAAATACGCCCTTATAGAAAAAATTATACCTGAATATTCCATGCAGAAGGGAAGAAGGGACAATAACTGTTAACAAGGAAGTGAAATTGAGAATCAATAAAGAAGCATTCAAGAAAATCCAACTGCAGTAGTTTTTGAGCGATTATTTGATACCTTTTAACACTCTAACTTGCTGGTTTTTGTACCAGAAATTAAAGTTATTGCTTATCATTTTAACAGAAATTTCTTATCTGCTACATATTAGTGCTCCTTACCTTTTATTTATTTTAATTATAAAGCTCTATAAATGCAAACTGATAGCTTGTATTATCATATCCTAATGTCTAACATTTAAATGCTGGACTCCTTAAGTCGTGTATTGAAATGAGATGGGATTTAATTTCCTACATTTTGTTTCAGTCTTTTAACTATTTCATTCCAAGTTCATTGTCTTTAGAACAATGCATAGTTTAACATTGCAATTCTAAATTCTAATTACAAGTGGAACTACTTGAAATAGTCATAGTTAACAACTATATCGTAGTTTACAGTGAAGCATAACATAATAGCGTTTCACTAAATTTAGTTCAAAGTGCCTGAAAAGGAGCATTTATCCAATGATATGCGTTTATTCCTTCTCAAGAGTCGCCTTTGCATGTGCCCCATTAAAAAAGAAAGCTTTTCTGGAAGGAAGCTTAAGCTTAATTCTCTAAGATGCGTGGAGAAACTTCTTAATGTGCGTTATATCTGTCAACTTTGAAAAGATAAAGTACATTTTATTGAAGAAATAACTAAAGAAAATCTTCCCAACACTCTCCGATTCTTTTCGGCATAAATACGTTTTATGCTCAATTTCTTTTAAAATGGGTATCATTTACAGCAATTTCGGGATCATTTTAATCGCAGGCATCAAAAACTGGTATGCATTATTTCTTGTTATATGAATTCTTGTATGAATTTTAATCTTGTGAATTAATAAATGTATTAATACAAGGTAAAGTATTTTATTTACATATTCCAAAACTTTTACATGGTTATATCTATTTTACAAAGAGATCATTAATCGATTTACATTATGATACAACAAGCAAAAACTGTAGAACGCTATCACAACATTGTAACCTTCGACCAAATTTGTTTGATTGTTGGTAGCATTTATGAGACATACTAATAACTAAACCAGACCAAATCTAGTAAATAAATTTAGATAAGACAAATGAAGTTTATGTAGCATGCCCCTTTTCTAGAATTTAATTTAATTTAGAGTTCAACTAGAGTCAATTTCAGTCAACAACATAGCGTACAAGCTTACTAACAAAACGTGAACTTCTTGTCAAGTTTGATCTCGGATAGCATTTTTGATTACTGTTCAAATTTGGATACGTTGAGGCTGAGTCTGATTCATTATCTGAAAAAGTTGAATATTTGTCCTCTATCGTTCTAATTTCTTCGGAAAATATTGGACTTGTTTTCTCTTTAAGTAAAATCTATTTAGAATATAATGGCTTCCACTGTCTGAATGTATTGTATATATATTGTATATATACATATATGTGGTTGAGGTCCCACACGAGTTGCCTGTTTTTGTATCCAAGGTTCTTTAACTGTTAACTTGTTTTAACCGTACTCTAGTATTGATAGGTGCTTCAAATTCTTCAAATTATTAAAATATTTCTTCTGCCTATCCTGACGCTTTTTAAATACTTTTAACATATTTTTATAAAGGAACGTTTGGTTCCAACAGTGTTTTTAGTGCAGGTAAGAAAAATCAAAGATTTCTTACCTGCACCTTCCCATCAACATCTCAGAAAGAGATGGCAGTTCATTTGATGGCGATATCCTGTAATCCATCCGAGCAAGATATAAATCGTTTCCCTCTTTATCAGCTTTGATGAGGCTTTCTTTTAGTTTGTATATCTTTTCAATTTGACCATTTAACCAGAGAAAATAAGGAGTTGAAGTATTACAGAAAACTCTCCATTTTTTGTTGAACTCGCGTATTGCGTCTGCATTAAAAGATGGACCTCCATCACATTTACTGGCATACATGAATGTCAAAATCAATCTAAAAATATACCCCTCCATGTGCAATAGACAAAATCTTCTTCCAAAAAGTTATGAAATATTCAAATAGTTGGCTCCAAGTTTTTTAAGAACCGGGACTATCTCCAGATCTAGGTATCTTGTCGAAGCATCGAGATTTCATAACTTTTTGGAACACGATTTTGTTTATTGTACTTGGTAGGGAGAGTATTTTTTACCATGAAGTGGTGTTTTTGTGACATTTTACAACTTTTTCTAAAAATATTTATTAACATGATTACGCAACAATGATATTGCAAATTTTGCTTTACCGCCAAAAAGTAAACAAAAAATCCAAAAAACATGTATTCATATTTTTTGGATTTTTGAAATACTTAATTAAATTTATCTTCAAGAAGAAAAGTATGAACTGCTGAAGAAAAAATAGATCCGCATCTTCCTATTAGGGCATCGTTCATCGTAAAGTAACATTAGACTTACCATTCGATTTGGAATAACGTCCTTTATGAATTCTTGTGCATAAAATTTGCGTCTTTATATTAAAAAGCGCACAAACTTTAAAATTTTCAATAGCAACACCCGATTTTGACATCAAAAACAAATTCTAGACCCCCTAAATTAGTCCAACTCTAATTTTCACGCAATTTCTATATATCCGAAGATATTCAATATTCCAAAATGTACAATTTTTAGGGGTCAGCTCCATATAGAAAACCGCAATTCGAGAGAGTTTTCGTTGATTGGCCACAACTGTTTTAATAAAGTGGGTCACTTGCAATTTCATTAAATACGTTACTGCTTTATTGTGATATCTTATCTTGTGTTTGCGAATATAAAAGCATCGTCAATAAACATCTTATGGGATTTTATAATGGTGAAATCAGTGAATGAATCACGCGAAAGGTGGCATTAGCACATAACATTCGAATATATCAAAGTAATAACTGCCGAATATGTCAAAGTCTTGAGATTAGTTTATCGAATAGCTATTTTAACAATGTCTAACGGTACATAAGTTGTTGTAATAACTATCATACCAAACCGCAAATATGCAAATTAGTCTTTTCACGTAAAATTGCGCCTTATGCTAATTAGCATCCCATCATTTTATTATTTATCAAACATTATCAGATACTGATTTCAACTCGCAAAAACTCCTGGTCTATTAATCATAGAGCAATTAATAATATGTTGGATGGCATAGAGTCCCATTTATAACAATACAACTTTCGACCATCAATCCTTTTCATAATCTTTCGATACAGTTACACATAATTAGGTTGATTAGGTTGTATCTATACCACACATTTTATACAACGGTTTATTATAACTGGGTAAAAAATGTCCATTTTATTTAACTAGCAATATACCCGTTCTGCGTACGGAATATACAATATAAAGAAACTCAAAATTCAAAATTATGTGCACATTTCTGTAGTACTCTAAATGATATTTTTATTTAATACATTCTATTAAAATATTTAATTTAACTCTCATAAAAAGAAGTATAACAATCTCTGTTCTCGCTATACAAAATTATTTTCAAGTTAAGATCTGAAGAGTAAAACATCCTGGTCCCGTTTGTAAACAAATTTCTAAAACATATGAAATTGGAACAATATATACCAAAGCGAAAATACTAACATGATAATAGAAGATGTACTAGAACTACTTTTATTCTGTTCCAATAATTGGCTAAACACAATGTGAGTCAACTGGCTAAACACAACTAATTGATGATGAATATTTAAACATAAAGAAAGAACAACAGAGTGGAAATAGCTGAAATTTTACATACTCATATAAACAGTCTTTGTGAATTAATTTCCATCGAAATATGTCTAGGTTTCTATTCACAATTTTTTCGAATACTAATTTCAAAATTCATATTTAAAAAAAAATGAAATTTACGTAATTGTGTTTGGGTTGCTTAATATACTCCTGTTTATAAAAATTGCAACACCATGAAGAAATCATCATAATTGAATGAAATTCATTCCACAAAATACCTCTATTGATACAATACGATTAAATTTACAAAGCAAAAGAAAATTTTATATGTCGAAAATCCGTATTTGGTGATCCCACCACACGCTGCAATACGTACTTTTATACGACATCGCATCAAATCAGACAGATTTTGAATTTGTACCTGAAGAAAAGCCTTCCAAATTTCTTCTATCCGAACTCAAAGTTCAGCTGTATTAGCTACGGGACAAGTGTCACGAGTGAGACGCCGACCGACGAAATCCCAGACATGTTCAATAGGGGGCACATCCGGTGAAAAAGCAGGCCAAGGAAGAAGCTGCATCTGTTTTGCTGAAAGCAATCTTGACCATTCCTAGCAGCATGTGGACGAGCATTGTCCTGTTGAAATACATCTCCAGGCATGCGTTGAAGGAAGGGTATAACGTCGGGCTCCTGAACTTCATTGATGCACCGGCTGTTGTTGAGATTACCCACAATTTTTAGCAGCTGAGATCGTCCAAGATACCCAATGGCGCCACAGACCATCACGATTGACGTTTGTTCAGTATGAGGTTGGATAAGCCACACTGTAAGGTGGCGTTCACCGCTATAGCGTCTAACGTGAATGCGGCCATCACTGTACCTCAAATTAAAAGGGAGTCATCGGAAAAAGCGATTTGTTTCCAACCGGCACGCCAGAGTCTATGTTGATAAGCCCATTGTAGCCGCAGGCGTCGATGGTTTTGCGTCAGGGGAATACTGTAAAAAGGAATTCTTGCAAGCAGTCCACAGTGCAGCAGACACCGACTAATTGCTGGAGTAGGCAATGACACGTCTGTAGTAGTGATCCAACGTTCTGCCAACTGTCGAAATGAATCTGTACGGGCCATCACTGCCGTGCAGATGAGGTGTCTATCATCCTGTTTAGACGTAACATTTCGTCGTCTACTGCCGGATTTGCGACTCGTCCGGTTCCTTTCAGTCCACTGCTTCCACACTCTCATCACTGTCGTGGCATTAAGCTCCATACAAGCTGCTATTGCACAATCAGGACCCTTTGTCGTCGTAGATGCATAGGGACTTCTCATGAAACGTTTATCGCTGGCAGACAACCATAGACTATTTTCAATGTCCGGCAACAAGTATCTATTTATACGGCTAAAACAACAGTTCAGAGGGCGCTGCTCAACCCATGCATGCACGGTGACTCTGAAATTCTAATCATTTGCACAGCACGCCCCAATTTGCATTTACATTAATTTTCAGTTCAATCGCGTGATTCCTTCATGGTGTTGCAATTTTTACAAACATACGTTTAGTAGCGTATTGCGAAACATTAACGTGAGAAGACAATTATTACAGAAGATGTGAATAAACGTATGGGAAACTAGTGTAACATTAGGAGCTGAAAACATTCTATACCTACAACTCGGAAACCCTTCATCCAAAGAACTTGAAATTTTGTATCGGAGGTTAAATTTTGCTCTGGATTCAAAATATGTTGTCAAACTTGTGTGCTGCTATTGGAAATCTCAAAGTGTGTGCTCACTTTAATATGAAAACGGCCCATTATGCAAATTTTATACACAAAAATTTGTAAAGGCGCTATTTCAAATCGAATGGTAGCTCTAATTTTGCTCTACAATGAACGATGCTCGAATAATAATAGAAGGTGGGGCTTTTTTTCCTCAACTGTACCTCTCACCATAACACATCAAATGAGCCATCATTCATTAAAATTGGTTCAGAAATTAAGGCTCCGGCAATATTGAAGGGAAAAAAAATGCGCCCAAAATCATAGATATTGCCCCTTTTGAAGTTATTTTTTCAAGGCTGCTACCGTAACAATTGTATTTTTTGTTGTTGTTTTTGTCCAAGTCTATATTTATCTAAGAGACTGGGATACGGACCACTGACTACGGACCACGCCACGTATAATATACACATGTCAGGCTACAGATTCGAAAGTAAGGACTTGGCGGCAACATTTCTAAACATTTCAGCAAGAGCAATTTATCGCAAGGCTCTTAATTTAATGAATGTTCTATAAAACATAAAAAAATGAAACTGTTCAGTTATCCTAAACAAATGCTTGTATTCACAGAACCCACCTATAGTGGACGTGCTCAAATTTATGTATATGCTCATATTGCAGATAATAGCATGCGTCAGGATGCTGTTGTATGCAATAGTTACATTTAAATAGATTTTGCGTACATAAAATATTTTAAGTGTTTTATTTTTCAAAACTATATACATTTAATCTGATAAATAATTCAAAATATTTATTATTTTCTTAAGAATTTGGTGAATGCGACAAATTAAATTTGAGAGAAACCCGCATTTATAACAATAAATTCAGAAATTTGGCCGATCTTTTCTAAGATAAATATTTGCATATAAAACATTTTGCAACATTTGCTTACTTTTTCAGCTACTTTGTTGATAGTTTTGGCAAACTGATAAGAAAAGCCCAATTACAGGCGTTCATGAAAATTCCAGCTTCATTTCTGAAATATCCAGCTAATTATGGTCTGCCGAAGCGATATTTTTGCATTTGTATATACGTATTTTATATTTCGGAAAGTTGATTCCCCTGAAACTTTCAGTAACATGGTTACAAATGTTTTACAGTGTACGGTAAAGAACCTGAGTGATCCAGATATTTTGATTTACACACTTTTCCCACTTATGATACAGAACTTAATTGAGCCCCTCCAAAATCCCTTGGTGACTGGAGATTAAATTTGCACACATGTGATTTTGACTACTGGACTGAATCTATTGTACTCAGAATTTCGACTCCTCCACCCCACTCCACCCGAAGCGAATATTATTTTTTAATGATATTTCCAAATTGTCAAGCATACATCCGTTTGCTTAGAAGGCTAAAGCATCTCACATTTATAGTATCCATTACTAAACCGAGCCTAACACAGTTAGATTTTCAATTTTTCTTCCGAAGTGGACGGCAAAATAAGAAGGAAGGTATATGGTTTCTCAGTAGCTTCTGAAGTTACCACCCAGAACTTAAAAAGCTAAAACTTTACTCCGGGGCAAAACCTAACTGGATTAATTTTCAATTGAAATAACCGTTATTGACAAACACCACACATTGTTAGTGTTGGCGGCCGTCCAAATGGTTGCTCGTGTCCTTTGGATGAGTCGGACGGTCTGGGTCTTTTGTTAGTGTTAGTTCCCATGTCTTTGATAAACTTAAATACTAGTATATTAATAAAACAGCTATGGTTTAATTAATATGGTTTAATCTAACAGCTATGGTTATGAAAATTTAAGTTAACTATGTAAACCGCGTCTGTAATTTTTTTTATAAATATTTGTATGTTCCTTGTAATAAATACATAGTTGAAATTACTTAAACCAAAATCTTATTTATGATATTTTTTTCATCCATTTTGTGTGTAATAAGAAGTCCGTACTTTAGAAAAGTACAGCCTTTTTCTGCTTTAGAAAATTTATTGCATAAATGTGTTTCATCTTTCAGTGAAATTTAATCCTGGATTACCAAAATGTTGATTTATTCTTACAGCACTTAATCCTGGCTTACTCAAAACGATACTTGATAAGCTTAAAATTATTCTTCTCTTGTTGTTTTCATTTTATCAATAATGTTTTGTCAGAAAATAATTAATCATATTAATAATAGAAGGCAAGGATGTAGAATCATTAAACATTATTTTCTTAAACATCTATAGAAATGTAACTGAAGTTGATGTTAGCATTTTTAAATGTTTCATAATCATTCCTTGCCAATTTGTAAAGCATTATTCTTATATATTGCATCGAAAAGCAATACGCCTGCGACAGAGCTACTAAGTTTTAAGAAATTCCATTAAATAGTTTTCTAACTAAACTTAAAAACGTCTTCAATATCTCGAGAACGGCCTATCTTACAGTAATGGAGGTAAATTTATTCTTTTCATCGTCAAAGATTACGTATAAAACAAGCATTTATATGATACATTTGAGCATATGGGGTATTTTATTTTAGATCGGGTATTTTACATTTGGGGGGTCAGTTCGCAAAAAAGGATGGTTATCTTATCCCGCATTGTACTAAAATCTAATCAGCATTAGGGTAACATCACCATCTAATTAGCACCAGGGTAATCAACACAACTGTCTTATCTATAAAATGTTATGAAATTCAATCGAATAGTTTTTGAGTTAGAGTGGATATATACAGTGGCCGCGCGCGTGCGCATACACACACACGTAGAGAGAGAGAGATAGAGACGTCACTCAAAAAAATATTTTTTCATGTTCTAGGGTACTCAAAACGTGTAGATCCGTCAAAAACTGGAGTTGTGATTTTCAACACAATTCCCATACATTGCAGTGAAAGTAAAATAGCTATTTGAATGTTATTCGAAACCTAATTATATTTTCATAACCTTTTTATATTTACGAAACAAATGTTTAAAAAACTGATGTTGAAAAGCTACTCTTGGCATTTTCAGATCGATAGTCTGATATCCATCAATTGAAGTAGTAGTAATAACATTTCTTTAATTGTGTTTAAATTGTTCGAGAGATTATTTGCCCAAATACGAACATGCATACTTTGGGAAAATAGCTTATTCGTTATCACGAATGTTAAAAATGTGTACATCCAGCCAATGTCCAAGGTATCGACCCTTGCAGTATACTTTTACACTTTGGCGATAAGAGCTTGCAATTCCATCCCAGTAGCTCCGCGGTAGAGTGTCGACTGGCCAGAACGAAGATCCATCGTCCGATTCTAGATTGGAACACAGCAAGGTTCTTTACAATTGCTACCGAACAAATCAACCCTGTAGAGTAGTTCAAAGATGTCAGAGGTCTGAATGGGACTCTAGTATGGCTAACATGGATTCAGTAAACTCTGGTATATTGAGCGCCGATTTTAAATCGGGGAGACAACGACCATGCAGGAAGCGAACCTGGAGGATAAGCATAAAAACAGGAGCCAAACCTAAGGTAAAAATAAAAGGAGATGGTCAGTCAAATTTCCAGTTGCTCGTCAATCTAACATTAGAGGGTGGAGAATGCAGAGTTCACTTCGACGATAAGAGTTTGCAATTTTATCTCAGTAGCTCAACGGTAGGGCGTCGGCAACAAGGTTCTTTACACCATCATGACAGTCTTCATATACTATTTTGTGAAGAAATCTAAAACAGTTTATTCAAAATAAACGAAACTTTGCAATAAAATGTGCGTTGGAAAATAAAATTGAGTTCTGTAGAAAACGCGGATATTTCTTTTACGAACTTCCTGTCTTAAAAATGTAGTAATGGAAACGTAGTGAGAAACTTTGGAAACAACGTTACATTCTTTGAACACATAATGAATGGAATGTGAAAGATGATCGGTTATTTAGCGCGAAAGATATTAGAGCAGTTCCGCTGTTCTGGATTGAATAATGTGACACTTCCATTCTATGAAATGATGTTTCACCAGAGCAGTAAACCGAGGAAGCTCTGAGCAAATAGTTCATTGCCACAAGTAAGACTACTGTAGTCTCTAGACAAGACCACAAACTATATACAGTTAATAAAGCCACTTTTGGTGCTAACAAATTCTCACATAACATATGTCAGAATTTTTTCTCAATCAAAATTCAGAGTAATTTTTGCAAGTTAGTCATTGCTTATTACAAATATGAGACAAGCTGATCTATCAATCAAAGTGATTAAAAGAAGGGAAGAAATTAAAAAAAATTTAAATTTTTTTAAAAGATGTAAAAGCCCATTTTAGTAAAAACTCTTTGAAAAACATACATTTGTTGTAAGATTGACATGATTTTTAATGTGATGGTTTTTAATAATATGAAAAGCTTACTTTAAGATTGACATAATTTTTAATGACATTATTTTGGGGGAACATGCCATATTACTTGGGTATTAAAAGAACAAAAAAATCCTATTTTTACGGTATGTGCCATAGTGTGGATGTGAGGACAAATTGCGACTTATTATTTATTTTCGTAGACCACCATCGTTTGATAATTAATGTTACAAATGTAGTTCTATGAAATAATATTGCAAAAGTTATGTTCAATGTTCCTAGGAAAATCCTTAAGCACACAATAACTTCTTAAGTTAAGGTCTATATGTGTCCACGTTCGGTCTATCTTTATTCACGTGCCATGGCCGACTAAATAAAAGTGATTGTAGTAAACCTAGAGAAGAATTAAGAAGGTTATGAATGAACTCGTCAACAAAGTGATATAAACTGGAAAAGTCTATTACAAAGTTGGAAAGCATTGTTTATCGTGTACAAATTGACATCAGGAAAGCATATAGCAATAAATATCTGTCAAAAAGTCGTATCATCAAGCCTTATTAAAGTACGCGCTCATATTCTTCCTATAACTCAAATGCGCATTATCGCTGACATTATATTTCTTTATAATTCATGAATAGGACATCAATTTACCAATAAGCATGATGTGCCATATATGCATTCCTACTCATTCGACAATAATCTTAACTTGATAGTAAGTTTTTTTTTTCGTCTATCTCGCATCTTTGCCGGGTTTCTGTTAACAACTTTGAAAGTTTCAGTTAGGAGAGCTGAAATCCCTTTGATTTGATCAGATAATGCCACTTTACTATACATACACGCTTGAACCTTTCGTTATAAAGTTATTGGGGGTAATTAACGACGTTTTCTAGGAACCCTGTATATTGATTGAACTGAGTCTCGTTCATACTCTGAAAAAATGTATTCATAAATTCGAAATTTTAAACTTATTCTCATATAAATTCTAACAAACATTTTTGTATAGGAAATGAATGATTGCTTGAGAAATACGAGGGTCACACTGACATTTTTGAGTTCCGGCTAAGTGGTACAAGTTAAACTTACCAAATCCGTTTTCAAAGTACTTCCCTCCAACATCAATTTTGTAGGCGAATTTTGTAGGCGAATTTTCCAACAATTAACTGCTTCAAACCATCCGTTTCTTAGAATCGATGAACATTATGCTTTTATAGCTTCATCAATCTCATCTTCGGAATAAAAACGACGCCCACGTCATTTTTTTTAGATTAAAACATAGCCAAAAGTCACACATAGCAAGATCAGGAGAATAGGGTGGATGTTCTATCACTTTGAAGAATTTTTATCAAGAAATTCGACTGTCATTCTTGCTGAATGAGAAGATGCATTGTCATGGTGAAGCATGAGTCCTCTAACATTCACTTCCTGAAGAATTTCTGGAAGACACTTAGTGGTGTACCAGTTAGCTGTAACTGTCTTCTATCCCTCTAGTATTATGGCTTTGACCAGACCTGTCTTTCTGAAGAACACGGCATACATTACTGCTTTCATTGCTCGTTGTTCTTTCGCAGTTGTTGGTTTAGGGTCATCTTCAAGACCCATACTTACTTTATTGACGTGTCGGAACGTCAAAAACTTGTATGTACGTTTCATCACCAGTTATGATTTTAGAAATAATGCGGTGTCCACCCTTATTAAGTAATTTTGGGTTTTCTTTACTGATTCTGACACGCTCCGCTTTTTGGTGTTCTCTTAAATTATGGGGGGCCCAACGACAAACTAATTTTTTCATATATAGTTCTTCATAAATAATTTTATGTATAGCTGCGGATCCAATGTTAAGTCCCTTCTGTATCATTTGGTAGGTGCAACGATTATCATCGATTGACATTTTTTGAATGGCCGACATATTTTCGGGGACAACAGCTGACAAAGGTCTTCCTGTGTGTTCTTCATCCAGAAGAGAATTTCAACCTCTGCTAAACTCTTTAAATCATCTGAATACGGTGACACGAGATGGAACATCATTACCATGTGCTAATTATAGACGTTGAAAACATTCTTTTTGATTTAACCCCACTTTAAAATCATAGAAAATCATAGCTCGATAATGCTCTCGCGTCAACTCCATTTTTTGTTCTTTCAAAATTTATTCTACGATAGCTAAATTGTAATTGTTGCCACAAATTATTGTCTGCGGACATAAAAGAGTTCAAATTTAATTATCCGACCAATAATTTTTTTCTAGCGCATATTGTCTGCCCCTGTCTCAAAAATTTCAGTGTGATCTTTGTATGATAAGGTAAGTCGTAAGGAGATGCCACACACTATTTTAATATTTCGTTCATTATTTGATAAATAGCGGAACTTTCCAGTCGTTACCGGCAGATTTTCCATTCAACGAATAACGCATACAAGCTTTAGTTTTATTGTATTCATTTCGAAGAATCTGCCAAGATCTGTTCCAACCAAATGGTAAGAAACTTCTCATAATATTGTATTCTCGTTTGTTGAGATCTTTCACAATTTATTTTTATTGAAAGTGGATTTATGTAACATATTTTGAAACCACATCAAATGGCTGTATCAAGACCTGAGTAGCCATTTCTTCTAGGAAGTTTGTGTGTGAGCTAGAGGTTCTCCCTGCCATTTTTATAATATGCCACTTCTGATAAAAACATCATTAACACGAATGCTGATGTACATTTTTGGTATTCTTATATTAGGTTTTAACTTTTAACACATCGTGAAAACTAAAATATTCATCAAATGTGTATCTAAAACAAAATTACTAATACATCTGATAGAATATGCCTTCTATGATAAGCATAATCCGATACAATGCATTACTTGCAAGAAATGGCTTCACAAAGATTGTGTAAATGTTAGTGATCACTGTGATAAATGTAATGCGTGAATAATAATATATTACATAATTAGCTTGTTAATAGTTGCTGTAGCAAGTAAGTTTGAGGATGCGTTGAAGCTAATAATAAAACTTATTTACACACAATTCCGAAAAATTTCCAGGAAAATTGTTTTTGCCAATTGTTAATGAAAAAATTAAATCAACGTTTTTGTATTGCACTTTATCGTCTGTGTGCTGCTCCATGTTCGTTCCTCACAGTACAAGCACTTTCCCCGTATATAGGTGGAATCGCCCCCAGGTATAGGTGTAAGATGCCAATTTTGCAAATGTAAATACTTATATAATAAAATTACAAGAATTTACGATAACTTTTAAGGGTGGCAATATTTCACACTTCTAGGTAAGCACTTGAATATCATCTTACAAAAGTTTCTAAGTATTGTGACTAGTAGTTCGTTCATAATTTTATAATATGTCTTAACTTTGGCATCTCACCTCGATTAACATTATATAATTTTTATTTCACGTCAAGACAAAGTTATACTTTGAAATATAGTTTCTCATATCCGGTGATAAAATATTTAAATTATATAAAAATAAAACAGTATGCTAAAACGTCAAAATAATCAATACTTTAAAAATAAAGACAACCAAAAAAATGGGCCATAATTAAAAGTATTTTACTAAAATTACTCAGCCTAACCGCTTCCATGCCCTTCATGAGTGGCAAATTGAAAATAAGTGGCGAACATGTTTTAAATTATATTAAATGATCTTAAATATACCACAAAAACAGTTGATTATATGTATCAAAAATTTCGGAGTCATAGAATGGCATCCTTCTACAGAACAAACACACCACCATTTTAAAAACATGTATATTATCTGATGCAGGAACGAAACTGCTGTTAAACAAAGATTACAGAAAAGGGGTAGCAGAAATATTCAAAAACTTTCTCTGTGAATAAAACTGTCAGCATCAGTGCCTTATGATAAATAAATAAGAAAACAACCAATTTCGGTTACTACATGAGCACAACATCTATCTACTTGAACTGCTAGAACTGAAATTTTAACTTCTACCTTTGAAAGTGTAAGTCAGATTCAAAAGGAATTTTCACAGAATGCTTATAATGATGAAATAATCTTACACTTAAAAACCAAAATGATATTTCAAAAATTCAGAAATTTGCATTTTAAACTGCAGTCACTGTCGCGGCTAGTACCTAGTTTGTCGACAGGTGCTAGTTCGCAGAACTAACATTAGGAAAATCATCAGCTGGAACAAATTGATTTTTAATTAAAAATTTTGACGGTTTTGGATTTTAAATTTTCATAACTTTTAAATTAATTCAGCTATCCTTGTACCAAATTTTGCGGCTGGCTGAAGCTTCAATTTTCCGCTACAGAAGACACACATACACGGAGACACAGAAACATATTCTTTTATTATATAATATTAAACGGTTATAACTAACTTTCTAAAGAAAGCATCTTATATTATTTTATTCTAGTGAAATTGTTGCTTTAAAGGTAACTAAAAATAAATGAGCATTGAAATGGTCTTTGCTCACACAAAAAACGATCCAATACCTTACTGTGAAACTTATGCTGCTCAAATGTACTCAAGAATATTGATATCAATATGTCCTTAAAAAGAAAGCTATCTCCCTAGAGAGAATTATACGAAAGAATGTAAGATAAATTACTTTTTTGCACATTTTGAATCTGCAAAAGAAAAGAGTTTCTATCTGAAAGGAAATGTTTCTACGAATGCCTCTTCACTAAGCAGACACGGATAAAAACTGTCGTCACATCACTCCTTTCCAGTTATTCACCGATGACAATGTTTTAAATTGAAAGAGACAATTTAGATAAATGAAGAGTAAACGCGACGTTCTTTTCTGGAATGAAACTTTAAGCGTCGATATTTAAATCAACTTACTTAAAATGCATTTCAAATGTTCTTCCAGTGTGCAAAAAGAAACAAATCATGTATTTGCATGTTTCGCAAGAATTGTCTTTATGGACTTGACTTGAGAGTTCCTCGTCGTTTTGCATTTAGAATGTTTCACGATTTTTCTATTTGTGTATTTCCGGTTCAATGTTTAACGCTTACGTTTTAGACAAAAGCTAGTTTATAAAATTTAAAATAGTTCATGGTAAATTAATGTTTATGTCTTTAAAGTAAGTTAATATGCATTTGTAGAGCTAAAATCTACAATGTAAAAAATATGTAGCCATCTGTTCAGTGGTATGAGAACATCCAACAATCCAACTGCCCTGTTTAATATTTTTTTATACTTCAGATAATCCGAAAATTTGAATTAGAAATCTTAACATACAATTAAGTATTATATTAAGTATTTTTGACACACTTTATATATATATATATAGATATATCTATCTATATATCTATCTATCTCTACATATAAATGTTTATGTATATATATATATACATATAGATAGATAGATAGATAATATATATATATATATATATATATGTCATACTTTGAAATTTCAATGATAGAATAGAGAGAAGCTGAAACTCAAAAACCCAACTTTAAATAAAATCTAAATAAAAAGAAGTACTAATTAGCGAGTCACCAAGCAAATGGAAAAAAATGCAAATTTAGAGTCATAAAGCCAAAGCTAATCAACAAACATCAAAGTTATGGAATCGATAATAGAAAAACAAATAAATTCCAAGCACCGATTCTATACACGTGGACAAGGACTACGCCTAATAAATGGAATTATTCATTTCGAAAAAACTCTTCCTCGGGTCCCAGTATTTAATCAAAATGAACACAAAATATGTATGTTTCTGAAGAAATAGATAGATTATATCTATAAACTATTTCTACTTGGACAACACACATAAAGGTAGAACAATAATAAAGGAAACAGGAATACCTGGATGATAAAACACTGAAATTGTGCTAACAATAGGAGCCGAAAATGATGAGGCCAGTGTTGCCAATCGCAAAATTAAAAAATAGAGATCCACCGTTACCAATCATGTGAAACAAATAATGGTAATGCGAAAAGGCAATAAAAGGTGATATTCTACTGTAAGAGCTACAAAATAATTGGGCGTATAAACGAAAATAGAGAGACAAATATAAAAGGCGATGTAATTAAAATGTAATGTTAAAAAAGAGAATATTGATGTCTAGCCAATACAAGATAAAGAGAATTCATGAAAATTCAGCTAATCCAAACTTTTTGACAATACCATTAACTAAATATGCTGGATATTGGTATAATTTGCTGGTAATTTTTAGATTATTTATGCGCATAGCATGACATTTTTTATCTGAAAATCTATAAATTCTAAAAAGTTGATTAAGGATAATATTTCTAAACAATTGAATCGAGTTGCAGGAATTAAATTGTAATATTTTATTAATGTTGAAATTAAAATTGTCTTTTTTAGAACGTAAATTAGTAACTATACCATTAGTAGGATCAATAATTATATTTAAATCGAAAAAAAAATAATATTATTACTAATAGTATCTTTATTAGGAATTAATTCCAAATTGTCGGGATAGAAATCTATATCTATGACATAATTTTCAGTATATACTAAACATATCAGATAATCAACATATCTATAAATTTTATAATCTATTGAAGTAAAAGACTGTTCATAATAATGAAGGTATAAATTAGCTAACATACTACTATACTGCATCCACCTTGTGGAACTCCTGAGACTTGTAGGTATAATTTATTTCCTTAAAAAATATAATTATTGAAAAGACCAAAGTGTAAAAGCTTATGAAAATTGATAATTTTTTTGAGTTGAATGATTAGTAATATAAGCATTATATAGCGCTAAAATTACAACATATATATCAGAGATCTTAATATTATTGAAAAGATCTTTAAAGTCAAAAGTTTGAAATCCTATTAGTTTACCTAGTGATGTTAATTTATTTTTTAATTCTTTACTATTATTTAGAATAAGGTAATTATTACTACAATAAAGTAAATTATCCTTTATTAGATTTAAATAATTTAGTAGTAATTTACTCGCTGTAGTACATTAACTATTATGACCACTAGTAACTGTTCTAAATTTAATAGGATTTTTATGAAATTTAGGAATAAGCACAATATATGGAAATTTAAGAAATTTATAATTGATATTTAAATCATTATACATATTGATAATTTTCAGTTTGACTCTCTCAATAGAATGTAAATCTAGTTTAAATAGACTATTATTCTTTAAATAATCTAACAGAAATTGTACATAGAATTTTTTACAGATAATAGCATAATTATTAGAGGCTTTATCAACATAAGTAATAACAAAATATCTTTGTAAATCATTAATGGAGTGTTTTACATTATGAACATTATATATAGATCAAGACAATTCAATATTACTAATAGCATTTTTAATAAATTATAATGAAGAAAATTTCCACATATTAAATGCCTCTAAAGGCAAAGCATATTTAGAAGCTAATTTATAAATATATTTATCAAGGTCAGGATTTATTGACTTTAAAACGTTAAATGAATTATTACAAGATGGTAGCCTAAATTTAGTGCCAAATGACATAATAGTTCTTAACTTGTCGTCCTTAATAATGGCTAAGTCTCCTCTAACTATATGCCCCAAGTGTGGATTTAGAAATTTAGCATATCTGTTTACAAATACATTCATTATCTACATTAGGCATAGAATCATTATCTATAAGTATTAAGCATGAAAGAAATAAAATAAAATATTTTTTTACTAAAATTACTGCAAATAATTCTGTGATGCTATATTTTTAAATGTTATATGATGGTGTACTAAAAGGCGTCTGCGTTTATTGATGAAAATGATTGCAGAGACCTTGATGTTAAATTTCGGATCTTTGCAAAATTATTTTTAATTAATGTTTAGGTCAATATATAGTCAATTCCAAAGTTATTACCCTATACAAAATCACAGTCAAAAATGTCAAATGCGTTACGCTGTCTTTAATATTATGTGAGATATGTCATTTAAATAAAATTAATATTTCCCTATTATTCTCTACACGGCAGAAGGAAATTCGACTTATAATACAGTCATCCTCTTATTAGTTTTTCATATTTTAAGATGTATTGAAATTATGCTGGAAATTATGAAAAATTCGGCGCTAAATCCGATGGTCTGAAAGAACGAAGGGATTTATTTCTGCAGTGTAGGGGATAATAGGGAAACAGAAATAATAAAATGTGCGTTAGTGATAGTAATGTGCGAATTTATTTAAATCAAGATCAGGGGCATCTTTATGATAGTAATATAAAAATGCAATTGGAAACTTTCAAAATGCGTTTACAATAAAGTTCCTTGATTTAAGTATGTCTTCTTAATTACACGCGTATGTGGGAATAGATTAATAAGTTCTTGTTTAATTAAACAAATGCTCTCTGTTTTTCTTTTTATTTAATCCTCTGATAATTCGTAAAATCCAGAAACTGTGCCAATATTATTTTATCTAGATTGATAAAATTGAAAATCTATCTGTCTTTCTGTCTGTGTGTGTGTGTTTTTCTCACCACGCAAGAACGGCTGCACCGAATTTCATGAAAATTTGTGGTTAGCCGAAAAATAGCTCTTCTTAAGACTTAGGCTATGTTTCGAGTTCCTGGGACCAGGGATTGTCTAGATATTAATTAAAAACGCACAGTTAAACTTTCCATAAACATAGCATTATGTTGACAATATTTATTACGCAAATTTATTTGAAGAAAACGATATCATGTTGATTAGCATGTACACGACAATCCAATCTATAGAAAGAGACTTAATCGAATAAAAGTTATTGCAGCGCTATTGACAGAGAAAAGAAGTTAAAATCACGAACTTAGTAATAGAGTGAGATAGAAAAAGTGTAAAGTATTATCTAATAAGTAAAAGTCAACGCTAAATCTGTAACAAATGGCATTTATTTAACACATACGGCTATAGGTGATTTTTTGTTACATTCAAGAATGATACAATAAACAACACTAGCATGAGCAGGAATTTTGTGTAGAACCCGTGTTACATGCTCTCCGTTAGCAACAAAAGACATTTGAATTTGAGAAAGAATATTATAGCATATTTTGAGAAGTATTGCAGGTGTCATCATGTTACGCTATCTAGTAGCTGATGCATTATGGTTGCATTATGTTGCCTTATTAAATTACATTATTTGCTTTATATATTTTCGGTTTTCTTGTTATATAATTAAATTACAATTCTTTTGCTAATACAATTGAATGGGAATTGACTGAATACGATAAAAAGGAATAATAATATTTTTTAAGATATAGAAATCCAGCGTTTTACCATTCCGGTCAATGTAACAGAAGGTCTTTGTCGTCTTCGAAAAGTAAAAGAAATGAATAGGATGCATTTGTTCGTGGGCTCAAATCTTCCACTTTCAAGATTCAATCAACGCAGGAGAACGATTTATCAGATGTTCTTGAGTAGAAAGTTGACTTGAGATGGAGAAATAATGCACTTGCGACGACATTTTATCATAAATCTCGCGCAATGTCGTTTGGTTCCAGATTAATAGACAAACGATACCAAAACAGCTCCAATGTATATATCCTCCTCGCATTCACATACAGGCACTTGCACTGTTTATCATACATTGAAAATCTTATAGAGGGAGAAAATATTTAAGATAAATATTTTAAAATAAGTCATTTGTAGGTAGTGACTATAAATCAATAGAATTTTTTTTATTCATTTTGTCTTTCTTAAAAATGCTTTCATTTCCAGTTTCATATAAAAGTCTACTGATATTAAAATTAAAATAAAAAAACACTGTGGAAAGTATAAGAAAAATGTATACAGCATAAATTAATTAACAATTTAAATATTAACATTAGAATAAATTAATTATTAAGCACAAATTAAATTAAGAAGCAGCATACAGCTGTTTTGAGTATGGTTAGACTCCGTGCCAAAAATGATATTTGCTAAAATGAACCAACAAACTCAAAAACGAAAAAAAAAAGAAATGGTCAAAATTCGTGTACCAGATGTATATATACACACTAAAATATACGAATCAAACACATAAAAACTAATTTTACTACCACCAGAAAGACGCTTTTAAATAGTAAAGTCCAGTTACACACTTTGACAGGTAATTTAAGATATATGAATGTGTTATTTTTTTTCTTTTCTATGAGAATTGCACCGAATAATGGGTAAGACCCTTTTTCAAAATTAAAAAGGTAAGATGAAATGTTCATTTTACGCATATCCGCGTTACTGATTGCTTCAATGAGTCCGTTTTAAATAACTTTTTTAAGCAGGTAAGCAAATGGCTAGCAAATTAACAAGTGCGTAAAAGGAACATTTCATCGTACCACTTTACCTGTTTCAAACGGTATATACAGTGTAAAATAAAATATGCATACTCTTCCGAGCAATTCTCATGTAAAAGAATAAAATAACATATTCATATATATATATATATATAAATTAAAATAACAAATACAAAAGTGCAGGAGTGTGAGTCAGTAACCACAGTATCAAACCGCGAGCAATATAAAAGCGTGTAGTGAATAGCAAAAAGCAACGAGGAAGGGCCGGAAAAGTAGAGCACGGAGAGGCCAGGACAAGGAAAATATATTAAAGAATAGTATATCTGCCAGAAACGTCTTCAGGAGCACATTCTAGACAGACATACTAAAATCCGTTGTTTCTATGATTGCATAAAAACACGTGCTTAAAATATTATGCAATCTGTGCCCAACAACGGAATAACGAGAATAACAGAAAAAAACCAAATAGGATAAAATTCAATTATAAAACATAAAATACCACATAAACATGAAATATAAGATACCACATAGACATGAACATGAAAAATATAGCGCACAAATATACAAACTTGCAAAAAAGAGCAACTCACATGTCGAAAGGTCGCCACCGTGAATAATCTTCAAATGAGTCCACCACATGCTACAGTCTGAACGCTCACCTCGCTTAATACCACGTGGGAATAAACCAGACCAGAGGAAGTGGAAGTAGCAGTACATACTTTCGGAGAGATAAACCCAAGAGTTTAGAAACTGACCGAGATGTAACCACGATTATCGAAAACATTGAAAGAATGGATAACACTGTTTTTTGGAGCCGTAGCCTGTTTTTTGTTTTATTTGCTTTTTAGATATCCGCCTTAACGGTTTCATGAGTGTTTTAAACTTTTTTCTTTACCCGCCGAGGCGGTGTAGACTTTACCCGCCGAGGCGGTGTACACACTTAAAAAAGCAACTATATATATATATATATATATATATATATATATATATATATATATATATAGTTGCTTTTTTAAGTGTGTAAATGATAATTAACCTGTTTAAAAGTGTTAAACCCAGTGTATTTGTGTTTTTACACACATTATTTTGTTGAAAATGTCGTGCAACTCATGCAGTTCTTGGAACATCACATTGGTGGTCATATTGAACCTCATTTGTAATTAACAATAAACGTTGTCATACATTGTTAGCAAAATGAATGTGTACTGTCTCATTTGTCATTGACTCATTCATTATTCACACTACTACACTTTTGCAGTGCCAAAATTTCCACTGAAGGCGACTTTTGTATATATATATATATATATATATATATATATATATTTAGAAATCGAAACCGCATGTTCCACCGTGTCAACCCACCGAATTTTGTAACGCTTCGTTCAATACATTACTCGCTAGAGGGCTTTAAAAACCTCACGTTATTTTATGGCCACCCGGTATATATACATACACACACATTATATATATATATATATATATATATATATATATATATATAAATACAGCTTTTCTAGGAAAATATTCAATAACTTTGTAAGGTAAAATCCATGACTGTACACGTTAGGTCTGTCTATAGTAAATTGACTATTCCCGATCAAATAAAAGTGATTGTAACTCCCTTCATTAAGAATAAAAGAAGTTAGGAACACTAACATGGCAATAATGCAAGATAAAAGAAATAAGTCACTTACAAAGTTGTATACGATTGTCTAATGGACTAGGAATTGACATTAGGAAGGACCGAAAGGGTATAAGGAAAGCAGTAAATATCCGTCAAAATGTCGTATCATCATAGACTGTAACACAGTGACAACGGCAATCTTGAATTGATATGTGCATTGTATCTGACAGAGGACATTTTAAGCAGACTATACATTAGATTTCTACGTGCTGTTTATTTTATCATTCCTGAATAGAACAGAAATTTGCGAATAACCATTGTGCCAAATAAATGCCTTCAATAACCGTGTTATTGTCGATTCTTATTCATTAGACAAGACTCCAATACTTTGTAATTGGCTTTTTCGTCTATCTCGCTGTGTTGCAGAGTTCGTTATGCTAGCTTGTTCTAATTCTCCGTTAGTACCGCTGCAGTCCCTTTCATTCGATTGGGCATGATTGCGTTACTCAAATGGGCTTGACATGCACGATCATGGACCTTTCTCTACAAAGTTATTGGGTGCTTAATGACTTTAGTAGGAATCCTGTTTATAAGAATGCAGAGAATATGAACTTAGAATATATCAATCAAAAACCAGAATGATAAAATGCACCTAGCAAATCTGAAAGCAGCGTGCTATAAAAGTGGAGTGTCTAAAATGAGTCCCGACAAGATAGAAAAGTTGAAACGTCTCAGATCAGTCCTAAAATGTTAAAAAATAAATCTTATGGAAATAAATAAACCTACAAGGAACATATCCAAATAGTAAAAAAATGAAGTAGTGGAAAAATTATTAGCTAAAGCAACAGGATTCTTACATATGTAACAAAATGTCTCAAAAATCGAAATCTTACATCAATGTTCATTCATTCTTGAAGAATTAAACTAAAAACGATCGTCAGAAGTTCAACGATGTTTAAAAACAAAAATATATAGATGTCATATAATTTATTTCATAAAGTATTTGAAGAGTGAAATAAACAAATCATCTCCATTTTTCACGATTTAAATAAATCATAAGATTTATTTAAATCGTGACTACTTGACGGAAGAAAAAATTTAGTGGGTTGCAAAATTTTATTATCTATTCTTTTTACAAAAAATTTTCTTTGAAACATCTATTTCTCAAGAGTTGCATTAGATAGAGCTCAGATGACGTCCGATATGGATTCATTGTCGAATTACGAAAGGGAATGGGGAGTTCACTAAAGATTTACAATTCCGTTTCTTTTTCCATTTCCAGTTCTAAAATTTTACTTTTAATTTAAACATATCTTTCTCAATGTTGACTATAGATAAAGCTTATATGCTTAAAGCTTGATTAAGAATGTTTTACTTCATGCTTCTTTTCCAATTCCAATTAAAAAATTTTCCTTGAACATATTTTTGTCAAGAGTTGCTATAGATAGAGCTTATATGATGGTTGATATGAACTCATCATGGAATGAACGGGGTTCAGTGGTTCATTAAAAATTTCCACTTCCAATTTGGAGATGTCACTTTCTCGGTTTTTCTGAAAATTTGCATGATTGTAGGGTAATAAGTATGCAAAAGAGAATAAATATTCTTTATAGTTCTGAAAAAAAAAGAATTGTACACATTGTCCACCATATGACGGCTTCTTCATAAATTGCTGTTATGCATTGTTTTGTTTGAAACAAAATAATTAATATCTCAAATAAGCAACTTTACAAAACGCATTTTGCTCTAAAATTGTAAAATATAGTTTTTAGTCTAAGAAAAATAATTATATCCAAATAGCCACTCAAGAATGCATCGCATACTCGCTTGTTTTCTTTACATAGGGATGTTGGCTTCTCACTGGATTCCAAGTCATTGGGAAAACTTAAAGGAAAAGCAATAAACAAGTTGACAGTAAGCATGAGCAATACACTGTTAAGCAGGTGGTGTTTTATATATTAATATTGGAGATAAAAGTAAGGGGTGTTTAAAGTAGTATCACAAAGATTGTGGCGCAATTCAATACATAGTTTTATAGAAAATATAAGAACCAGTCACGTTACAATAAATGTGTATTTAAATGATTAAGTTTTTACATTTTAAATCATATACAGGGTTTGAAGGACATATCGCGTATTATTTACAGGTATAATAGAAACATTTATAGCTGATGACCCTCTTTTTTGAGGGTGTCACTTTAAAACATCAATTACAAAATTGTGAAGCGTTGGACTTCTAAGCACTTCTGTTATCCACAAAACAGTGTTTTTATATTTACTCGTTACTCTATAAAAATGATTAGCGATTATGCATATATTATACTCTGTTCCTCTTGTGTAGAAAAATCTCATCTGTTAGAAGTATTTCTAGATACTATCAAATCTCCTGATTACAACAGTGTCAGATTAAGAATATTATTTGACTCAAAACAAGCTATTTTTGCATTCATTCAAAACATTCAAAACAAAATAAGTTCCATTTTGAGTTGAATTTCAAATACATTTATATCCAAATTGCCAATAATATTTGAAACATCGAAATAACGCTGGCAAAGTATGAAATTTATATTATAACATTCTCTACCGAATATATCTCCCATTGGGAAGATAAACGGTTTTACTGGTATTCCTGGTACGGTTTTACTGGTATCCAAAAGCAGAAAGACTCGTTTTGCATTTTGGCTCTTCATTTCGTTAAGTAGAGTTTCCAGATATTTCAAAAATGTTCCAAAATATTGCTATATAGATTTTTAAAACACAACTCACATATTAAATCAAATTTCCCTTCTTATGCACCACTTCATTTATTTGAACTGCTGTGCAATAATTCAGTTATCGTATTATTTTCCATATATACATAATATAATATGTAGGGAAAGTATTGTAACGGAGTCCAAACTTCAAATGCGAGTTGTTGACGTAAAAGCACGTTTTAAGCATCGCTGAACTCGAATTGAACGATTTTAAAGTCATAGCCGTATAAGGTCAATCTGTTAATGTGTGTGTGTATATATGTTAATGTGTGTGTATATTAGTGTGGGTATGCATGTTAGTGTGTGCCTGCATGTTAGTGTGTGTATGTGTATGTTGTTGTTGAGACCCAGACCGTCCGACCTACCAGAAAGGTGTAAGGTAACCGTTTGGACGGCCGGGAAGTGCCACCCAATTTAGACCGGAACCCAGTGGGGGAGGCATCCACAGGGACCGTACCCTCCTTCCCCTACCACCAACCTCTCGGAAGGACTTACGGACCCACATGTTTAACGTGATCGTACTCCGCATGAACACGGCGGCAGTTGTGGCAGCGTGCAAATCCAGCGGAAAATCACCGGGCTACCGCGCCCGAAATGTGCCAACAGCACGCGGTGTTCACAGGTGATCATCCACCCAAGTACTAACCGCGCCCGATGCTGCTTGACTTCGGTGATCTAACGAGAACCGGTGTTTTCAGCACTGTAGGGCCGTTGGCCGTGTATGTGTGTGTGTATATATATTAGTGGGGGTATCTGTGGATGCTAATATAAATGGAGCGTTTCGAATATAATTTGGTAAGAATATAATTTGGATACTTAAACCCTATTGAATTTAACGCAACTTGCCCCTGATTTTTGTAAAAAAAAAATTAGGAGAACTTTAATTATGTTAAGTAAATTATTATTTCATACGTAATGTTTCATTAGATGACGAATGATATAAATTATTGAATGCTAGCATGACCGGTTCTCAAAATATTGCATACGTTTTCCCATTACATTTAGAAAACAATTAAATAAAATTAAAAAAATTAATTAAAATCATCCATTACGCTTTACATATGCAATAATATAAACATATCTGTTTGCATGGTTCTCGTGGATCTGGTTTTCCATGCACGAGAAAAATTACTTTTTATATTCATTTTACAATTTGACACCAATGATTTTGTCAGTTGTGGGATTTTGCACGTGAGTATGAATAAGTGAATCTATTTGGACTTATAATTTGCCAAAAGTGTCCAATTTCATCCACCTGTTGTTAATTCAATGCAAAAAAACTTTGTGTTGTGGATCTTGTAACCATAATTTCGCTTTTAAAGAAGTAAAATCACCTCAATTTACAAAAAAGGTCATTAGCTGGCCACATCAGATTTTTTTTATTTCAAATTTACAAAGTTTTACAAATAATACTAAATTCACCGGTCACTTCAGCTACACCGTAAAACCTCAGCTACACGGGAAAACCCTGGATAATTCCATCAGAAGGATTAAAATATGGCGGAAGAAGGGGAGTTTAATAACGATTTCTAGATTAGCTATACAGCTTAGAAGATAACTGATATGGATTTAGCATCAAATTCTGGAGGAGGTTGAGTGTTTCACTAACAATTTCCATTTACACCTTCATCAGTTTCAGTTCAAAAACATCTATTTTTCAGGACTGGCTATGGATAAATCTTAGATAATGACTCATATGTATTCAGCCGCATATTTCTGAGAGGTTAGAGTGACTAACTAAGTATTTTCACTTCCGCTTTTGGAGATGTCACTTCTAAATAAAAAAAATTACTGTTCCTTTGCCACTTCTTGTTCAAAAAAATTCCTTGAAACATTCTTTTTTGAAGATTGGTTATAGAAAGAGCTCAAACAATTCCTGATATCTATTTAGCATCAAATTTTAGAGAAGGGAAAGGAAGTCACCAAACAATTTCACTTCTGTTTTTTTCCCCATTTCGATTTAAAAATGTTATCTTTTCCTTGAAACATCTATTTATATTTCTCGAGATTGGCTGTAGATAGAGCTTAGAAGATAACTATTATGGATTCAGCACTGCATTTTAGAAATGGAGGGGTTCACTAGTAATTGCCACTGCCGGTTTTGGACCAGTTTTTATGAAAATTTCACATGGCTGTACGAATTAAATGTGAAACAGATTATAAACTACGTCAAAGTTCCGTCCTAAAATGAAGTGTATGTGTGTAAGCTTGGATCGCACACCCATTGTAGGTAACAATTTCCATGTTATTGTTTGATACCATAGGAAGGCTAGGCTACCATGCGAGATAGAAGAAACATGTCAATTACCAAGTTGTAAAGCATTTTCTTATCCACAAGAATCGACCATAGGACTATTAGAGAAGGCATTTATTTCAGACAATATGGTAATTGGCAAATTGCTGTCTTATTCAGGAATGCTAATATAAATAATACTCACATGCACATGCATCTAATATATACATATGTTTATATATATATACTGTTTAAAAGATTCAGTTCGATAAAGAATATGGCCACGCATTTTGACAAACATTGCAGGTACGTTAGAGGTTCTGATAATACAATTTTTTACAGATATTTATTGCCTTCAGTATAGGCGCTTCGTTCATCCCTGGTGTAGATTCCTACTCAATTAGTCCAGAATTTTTATCTCGCTTAGTTGCCGAGTTCGTTTTCAAACTTTTTAAATTATCTACATTGAAAATTTTTCTGGTCGATAGGGCACGCGACCACTTTACCACAGATAGATTTAACGTGTACACTCATGGACATTTCCTTAAAAAGTTATTTTAGCTCTGAAGGATTTTCCTAGAAATCCCGTATATGGCACAATTTTACTTACTGTGGATTAGATTTTAAAAATATTTTAAAAATACGTAACAGGATAATTGGAACAATAAAGCAATCAATGATATCTTTATCCAGGCTTCAGTAGCAAAATATTTTTGAAATGCCCTTAAATGTATAAAGCGAAAGATTTTCTACGCAGAGCTTTTGCTAAAGGAGTGGAAAGGAAAAAGACGGAAAACATAAAATCCGTTCCTTCTGGAGCTTAAGCCCTTGCAAGTTGCAATCTACGTAGAAGAGCGATTTATCAGGCGCTCTTCTGGAAAAAAGATGCTAGTAGATGGAGAAATAATGCGTTCACGGTGACATTTTACCATAAATCACTGACGGATGCCGTTTGCTTTCCGTACCAAAGACTTCTCAGTGTTTCCTGGCGCACTGTGGAAAAGTCTCTCTGTAACACGCTAAAATGCTTTAATATTTTACCGTATTGAGTGAAAGAAAAATAAAATCTCAGGTTCTTTTTAGTTTAAACACTACTCTTATAAACGTGCTTAAAAAGTTAGCATTCTATGCAAATGGAACTGCATTGAGATGAAAGTTGCTCCCCAATTTAAATCTTGAAATCTTTCACAAATATTTTTAAAAGGTTCTGTTAAACTATAGAAGAAAATGCGAGAACTCAAGGAATAAATACATCAACTGAAATGTTAAATCCGGATATAAGTTCTCTACATTAGATACCTGCAGGATCTAAATACTAGCATCCATAAACCGATTTCGCATGTCTTACTCGTCAGCAATGGCAGCTACAAATCTTGAAATAAAACACTAAGCTTTAAAAAAGTATATTTCTATGAATAAGCTTTAAACTACATTGAATACTTGCAAGTATTCCGTATTAATTGTTTTCAGTAAATCATTCAAAAAGTGAATACTATTTCTAAACATGTCTTGAAGTTTCGCAATAATAAACTTCGATCTCAATATTTCGTGAAGAGCATTATTTAATTCTATAGTGTTTCCAGACAACGTTTGTTTTTTACATAGAAATGAATAAGTAATAACGGAACTTTAACAAGTTTCTAAAATTCATCCATTAAATTAAAAGTGTTAGAGTTAGATGTTTATGAAAAATCCTCTTGATCATTTTTTATTCCTATCTTGAAATATCAACTTGTTAATATTAAGTTGAAATATCTCGATAGCTATAACTTACCGTATCGTGCTTCGGAAATGGCATTATCCTAAATTTATAATATCCGAAGTGTTGCTATAGTTAGGTTGCATAAACATCAATATATTAACCTGCAAATGTGTATGGCTACAGCGCCTTAAAGGGCTCAGAAATAAATTAAAATATTGACGAAATTAGATTACGAGTAATTAACACCAGAATCGTAGAAAGAATTGACCAAAATTAACGTACTAGACGTTTACCTTAGGGGTTACGTAATAGTTTCAATTTATGATTATATTCTTATTATCATAATAATATAATTATACATAGAACGCTGAAATATTATATAGAAAAATATTTATTATTTGAATATCCATGAGAAAAATGTAAGTAAACATTCTGTATTTTAACAATATATTTTATTAGATGCCGTATGTAAAGGAACTATAAACCTCTGTTGCTTAACTTTGTTATCTCAAGTCAAAGTGGCATAACTCCAAACGTTGTAGTAATTGATACAAATGAGCTTTACGGTAGGGGGCAATAACAGCTGATACCAGAATTTAACTTACCACATTTATTGTGCACTCAAGAATAATACAGTAGCTGGCTTCGTAAATAAATATAGACAGATACTAAGACAGCCAGTATTGCACATTCGCGTGATTTCAACAAAAACAGATCATTAGTGAACTTTGACCGGTCTGGTGATATACTATCTTTAAGTAAGAACAGCTATCACTTCTACCGATACATACCCCTGAATAGCAGAAGAAAAAAAAATACCGTAACACTATTATCAATATATAATCAATAAAAAATATAATAGCAATAAGCATAAAATTTTTTAAAACAGTTTTAAAAATTCATTTCTGGTTATATAAATAATTTACAATGGCAGTAATGAGCATATATAGAGTCGTGTATAGTCAAATCGTGATTTTTAAAGTTCTTATTAATTCATATTTAATGTTGTATCCGTCTATATAACCGCTTCATTTTAGCTTAATTTCTGTGCATTTATATTCTGAAACAACGCAAGTACAATATATTTGAGTTTAAATGATCATCAACCTTTGATTATCTCTAGAACGGAGCTTAATGTTAACGTATGCAGAATGTAAACCCATCAATCTGCAAGATGAGTTGAAAAGAATTGCTGAATTCCTTTAACGCAAAATTATTTAGCTCTGGAGTCTGCCATATAGCTAATACGAATGAAACATTCATTGAGGTTACATAGAGAAGCAGACGATTTTATAGCAGACTTTTTAGATCAAGTTTGAAGCATAGAGTTAAACTACTTTTACCTCCATGATTTTAAGTTTCTATATAACATAAATTATTGTATTATTGTACTATTTTGATAAATGAAAGGAATGAAATAAAAGTGCATGAATGAATTATTTACTGCTTTTATATAGAGAGCCAGGCGATTTATATTTCGATGATGTCATTTGAATAGAGTTCAATTTTATCGATGAAGTTTTAAGTTTTCAAATATAATAAATTATTGCCGTATTGGGATAATTTAAAAAATATTACCGCTGAATGTATCGCATTTTAGAGATTAAAAATATTACCGCTGAATGTATCGCATTTTAGAGATTAAAAATATTACCGCTGAATGTATCGCATTTTAGAGATGTTTAAATAAAATTACATTGCAGTTGGAAAGTGTTTCATAATCAATGCTTCAGGCATGATTAATCTTTCTTGTTAATTTATATTTAGTTTTGCATCCGTCCTAAAACCACTTTATTTTTTCTCAATTTCTGTGAATCTATATTCTGAAACAATACAATTACAATATATTTGAGTTTAAATGATCATCAAACTTTGATTATTTCTACAACGAAGGAAATTTTCACGTATGGAGAATGCAAATACATCAAGCTGTAAGATGAGTTGTATAAGAATTACTGAATTTCTAAAGCAAAATTATTTAGCTCTGGAGTCTGCAATATAGCTGATATGAATGAAACATTCATTGATTTTACATAGAGGAGAAGACGATTCTATAGTATTGCCTTTTTTGATGACGTTTTAAGTATGGAGTTAGAAAATACTTTTACCTACGTGGTTTTAAGTTTTAAGCAAAATAAATTATTGTAGTATTGTGATAATTTTAAAAATATCACAGCTAAATGAAAGAATTGGAGAAAAGTTTATGAATGAAATATTCACTGATTTTGTATAGATAGTCAGGCGATTTATATTCCGATGACGTCATTTGAATAAAGTTCATTTGTTTTCGATGAAGTTTTAAAATATAATAAATTATTGTAGTATTGTGATAATTTTAAAAATATCGCTGCTGAATGTGTCGCATTTTAGAGATGTTAAAATAAAATTGCATTAGAGTTGGAAAGTATTTCATAATCAGTGCTTTATGCATGATTGATCTTTCTTGATTTCATTTGTATTTTCCAAACTCTGACTTGGCGTTTCTCCTTTTCATTTCCCTTCTACCTGCAATTCGTTTTTACTTTCGCATATTAGGCTTAAATCGCATACATTTTGAATTTCTGTTTTAGATTCTGCCAAATTATTTTGAACTCTATCTTTATTTCATTCTCTGATCCTTGGACCACTTTGCGATCATCTTCAGATCTCATCTTTTTCCAACAGAATGTTCTAATTCTAAATTTCCTTGAAATTTCGATTTCGCCATTTCGTTTAAAAACGGCTTTTTTACTTTTTGTTTTCTACTGAACTTCCTTCCGTTTCAAATAACTGCTACAACTCAATTACAGCTTGCGCATTTAAATATCTTTCGGCCTTTACCTTTTTAATTTCTTTTAATCGAAAAAACCATTTTCTGAAACATTTTTCAATGATATTTCCTACTGATCTACTGATCTACATGGATGAGGGACTCTTGCGTTTACTAACTTTTCAACGGGTAATTTTTTTATCTATTTTTATCTATTTTTTACATAACTCAAGTCAGATAAACGTTTTTAACTATCATTGTGTTTCCCCCACGTCAGAGTGGTTTTCTTCCTTTTTAAACTGCTCACTTTTATTCGTGTAGTAGTATTTAAAGCCCTTTTCAGTTCACAGCTTTTTTCTTCAAATATATTTCTTTGGGTTTCCCGTGACCCCACTATTCTTTGTTGACCATATCTGCTATTTGAAATAAATTGCCTATATTGGGTCTTTATTGCATTCTAAACCCCTGATTTAGGTTATATCTACCTACTTCCCTACTTTCTTTAGGATGCCGGGCATTGTAACTGCTAGCTAATTCCAAAAATGCGTCAAATATTCTTGACATTCTGCCGAAGAAAACAATCCTGGACTGGTGTTCTCAGTCTTTCATAGACTAGTTCATCTTTTTTTGTCTAAATCTGATTTATCCTTTTTTCAATAAAAATTTCTCACAGATTCTGTTGCTTGATACCATACAACTACTTTCGAATTCTACTTTATTCTTTTTTTCCGGAAAAATTATTTATTATTTTTCTTTAAATTTAACCCAGAGTTTACAATTATTTTCTTCAACAATATTTCACCAACGCTTAACTTCTACGTTTAACGTCTTTTCTACCACGGCTAATTTTTGCCCGTCAAGTCTTGGCACTTTTAGAAACAAAAATGTCCAAGTTTATCAACTACCCCGTTGCTGTTTTCTGACCATTAAAACTAAATTCCGGCTTCTCTACTAAATTCAGTGTTTGACTCATGTGTATCAACGCTTCCATTTTTCACCTTGCGCAATTTTCGAAGTCATTTGTGCAATTTTTTAACTTTCCTTGACTTATGGTGTTTTTCTTTAATCGGTCGTGCACTTAGGTTTTACAATTTTTCCTTGACATCTTTACTGTCTAAAGCAAACCTGCTACGCCGCTATCTACAACTTTCTATACTTAAAAACTTCTACGATCTGCAACCTTCTTTTTTTCGCATACTATTGAATTTTATGTTCGACTTTGCTGTCTTTGCCTTGACTTCTTTACTGGGGAAGCAAGTCTTCTATGCCGTTATTTAGTGGTTCTCGACAAGCCATTCCTGAAAATTTTTAGGACTAATTTCAATCAAGTACCTTCAAGTGGAAGATTCATAAAGATGCATAATCAAAATTTATTTATTTCAATATTTACCTGCTCTATAAGTATGTTAATGATAAAATTACTTAAGTTGAAAATGAGGTAAAGTCTGTAGCTAATCACAAAATTCTTGATAAACAGCAAAATACAGCTCCGTTATATAACAAGTTGTCATGCTTCTTTTCTAGCAGGGTTGCCATTTCTAAAAATGTCCCTTAGAAAAAATTCCCTCCTTTTCAACCATGTAGATGACCAAAATTTCTTGAGATAAACATTAAGTCCATTTTTGGAGTAATATTTTTATTTCATGTTATTTGGTGTTTAACATGTTCTATACATAGGTATTCATTGACATAAAAATTGAAAATAAAACAACTTTCTGTTTTAAGGTAAATTTACCAATATGTGCAAATCATACGTATGGGCACAGAGTATGCAGATGATATTTTATTGAACTTTTTTTTTGCAGTATCAGAATTTAAGTTTTGAAATACAAAAAGATCAGATATAAAAAACAATATAAGGGGGAAAATATAAGAAAAACATTTTTTTTTATTTTTGAAATAAAAAAAAGTATTCCCTTTCTGTAAAATCCGCCATCTTTTTTTTTTCCTAACAAATTGAAAATTTTTACTTGTGTCACTTTTGCAGCACTTTCACTGCAGATAAACACATTTCCATAACGTTGGAAAACAATAACTCAAATTATATAGCTTTCTTATATTCATATTTTCATGAAAATTAGACATTTCTTTCACCTCGATCTTACCGATACTCAATACACTTTTCGTTGTTTCTAATTAGACATGTTACTTCATTCTTACTTTTATTCTTATACATACATTCCTTCTTGGGCTTAAATTGTCCTTTACGTTATGAGTTAATCTGTTGATGACCATGTTGTCGAGAATTTCCCTCCACATTGGGAAGATTCTTGTCTTCTTGGGGAATTTGTGTTTTTTTCCAAAAGATCGAAGCTTTATTATAACAATAAAGATCCTTTATAATTTCAAGTGCGAGTCCATTCTTACCAGGAGCTTTGTTTATGTACATAATGTGAATTGTGCTCGCTAGCTCATATTCTGGAAATGGAAAAATTTCTTCATCTCTAGTATATACCATTTTCAAGTCTGTTTCACTCTATCACACCGGAAGAGTATTTTTTTGAGAACTCCCCCCCGGGTACACTGAAACATAAAGGTTATTTCAGAAAATGATGAAGTATATCCTGTTAGATCAAATGTTTTTTTTTTTATTATGTACAAAATCCACGCAATATAATTTTCTTTGAAAATGATACGGTTGAAAGAATCGTAAACGTAGCTTAGAGGTAGAGCGTGTTAAAAGTTTACTTTTTAGTATAGGCAAAACATCGTAAAATGAACGAGTAAAACCACAGTAAATGCTTTATCGACATAATTTTACCCTATAGTGACGTGTCTGATATTGAATTTCTTATTCAACGTTTTCTTTATATTGCGACTTGCTTGATCTCATTTCACTGTTGCTGCAATCAAAACTTACTTCCCTTAACTGTAATAGAACTTTTCCTTCCCGACAGTAGCGACACCTATAAAATATTTTCAAGACTTTTCTCACAAGCACCTGAGAAGTGTTTGTTCTGCAATCCTTTGTTTATGATGTAACACTCGTTTTATGTTCAAGGAAGGAACCCGCTACTTTTACGATTGTTAATTTAATTATGTATCTAAAAATGTTTGTTTAGATAAATTTCGACTTTAACTATCCACTTCGACGAAACCAATTTAAAAATTTCTTCAAACAATTTTTCCCGCAGCAAGTTGTTTTTCTACTTCCTATTTATTATTTTTTACAAAATTCGGTTTGCATATAAAGAAAGGATGTATTCATCAAAAATCTTAACTTCTTAGTGTCTTAAACAAAAATTAGCGCACTTTTTATGTATAGAATATTCTATGAACACAATTTTTTATTGAAGTCAAATATTTTGTCAATCTATCGTAAAATGTTTTCCATGAAACATATATTTTCTAGAATCTGCTTGATTTCTCGAGAATTTCAGAAGAGGTAGCAGGTTCACTAGACTTTTCCTTTCCGGCTCTTCTTCCATTTTCAATACAACATTTTTAATTTTACTTGATACGTTTATTATTCATGATTGGCTGAGAGTAGATGACAAATAATATACATTTACTATCAGAATTTAGAGAATTTAGGGTGGTTTTATAAGGATTTCCACTTCCGGTTCTTCTTTGTTCAATTCCAGTTCAAAACTTTTTTAAACTTCTATTTCTCAAGATTAGCTACAGATACAGCTTAGATGATGACATATGAATTCAGTATCAAATTCCAGAGAAGTTAGGGGGTTCACCAAGAATTTCTATTTCTAGTCATTTTGTTCCCTCCGGTTTTGAAAAGTTTCTTGAAATATATATTTCTCAGCATTGTCTAAAAATGGAGCTTAGATGATGACTGATATAGGTTCAGAATCAAATTATATGGGATGTATGGGATTCACTGAGTGGTTTCACATCCTGTTCCAGAGATGCCACTTCCGGTGTTTACCGAAATTCGTATGACTGTATGAAATAAGTATGCAAAAGAGAAAACAATGAAATTTTCACCCCATATGAAGACGCAATTTATCTATTTCTTATTCAATTATTGCCACACTACATTTGATTCTGTATTTGTGTAATTGATTTTATGCATTACAGCAGTTTCATCATACAGCATTTATATAAAATATCATTGAAAAAATATCCATTCAGATCCACTTTCTGAATGAACCCTCTGAATTAGAAAGAATTGGTATGAAGTGTAATTTTTAGGTATTCCCTCGTAGTGTTGTCCGAGTTTTGAGGACAAACTTGATGGATGTAAAAATGCTTTCAGAGATAGGCAACTTTATGTTGCAGTGTTCTCTAACTAAGGTCCTTTAAAAGTTCTAGTTAAAAGGATCCATGCATTTATCTTTCATTTTATGAAGTATCTGCCCATTTATCTTACTTTGTACTAGAATCTCAGGTAACTGTACAACATATTGCACCGCAAATGGTTCCTGAGGGTAAATCTTGTGCGCAGAACAGAAGGTTTAGCAAAATTTGAAAAACACAACTACTTGCGTCTGAAAAATGACTTCCATATATTTCCAGAGAATATTTTTCATTAAGCAAAGTATCCACCAGCCACATAAATGCCTCAGTAAAATAATTATGCTTTACAATGTTCACGTTTAAACTAGTTTTTTAGTTTATGAGACATGTTCATAATTTTTCTCCCATAAAATGAGAAAAAGAATAGCGCGTTAAAATGACAGAAAAATAATTATTTATAGAATAAACAGGAGTGGATATGTGTTAATTAAAGTTTTGTACAATTGCTTTTAACTCGTTTAGTGCGATTCATTTTGCATTGATATATTTTCACAGATTCAATAGTCAGTGTTTATGTGCAGTATAACATTTTCAAAACCGTACGCCCTGTACGAGTTGTAAATGTCTACATAATAAACGAACATGCGTGTTGAAGACCCAGACCGTCCGACTCATCCTGGGAACTTGAGTGTGCGTCTTATAGCAGAATATATAAGCTTCGGACAACTGATAATTTCGGTACATGGCTAGATGAACTACTGGGATGACACACCTCATCGAAGATTTTTTTCAAATTAGTATTTTTGTTATTTTATACTGTAGCAAGATGGTGAGCAATTTTCATACAAATCGGTTCCTTCGTGACCGAAAGTAATAAAATATTATAACAGGCTTTTCATCTTGACATTATCGAAAAGATCGATAAAAAAATCTTTCTCATGATTTTGAAACAAAATCCGTAAGACAACAGTTCCTTCACATTTATTTATTTTTAAATATATCGAAACAATTATGGTTTAGATTATCCGATTTTTATTTCACTGTATCCAAAAATGGAAGATTAGTACAATTCTACCATTTATCATGAATATGTATTATTATTTTTAACCTATTAAAGAAAATTAAGTACTATTATTTATTATTTTTAAAGAATTTTTAAACAAAAGTATAGAAGTTGGCGTTTTCGATTTCCCGACAGATTAGAACTTCTTGCTCCTCATATATTGCTATGTTTTATGATGTCACTATCTGTGGCGTCTTTGTTGCTATGGGGAGCAATGGCGTAGTTATAGAGTGCGTAAATATTTTTCGAAACATGCGCTATTTTACGCGATTACTTACATTCTGGTACATAAATTCTGATTATAAAAACGTAGTTTTATTTGTGTGCTTAATTGTGAAATTGGAGTAATTTTTGTTTTGTTTTCTTGATATGATTTGTTTTGAAGTCACCGCAATGTTACGGCTTTCTAACTATCCAACGTCACTAATTTTAGACAGTTCACTAATTTCACTATGTCGTATCATCTAATTCTGCTAGAGGTTGGTTTTAAAAACTGTACAGCTTGAACTAACGGCCAAATACCCGCAATGCATTCGCCACACATGTTTATTGAGGGCGTATTATTAATGTTCGTGTAGCAAGTTATTTATTTTTTATTTTGTTCTAAGTGTAAAAGTATCGTAAAAGCGTTGTTTGGTTTACGAGAATTCGCTATGTGTTTAGGTATAATTTTAATCAGAAGTTTGCATCTTAATTCCTGATCAACTTTGGGTGCATTTTCTAGTATACAATAAATTGCAATTTACATACGTTAACCTCATTTGGTGCCACTGGCTGCATAATTTTGATTTGCATGTTTTATCTAAATTAGAGTAAAAAATTCAAATGTGCCTAATAAATGACTTCCCCCACAGTTTAGCAAATTTCGATAACACAAATTAAAGCTTTATTATATCTATATCCCACTGAAAACACATAAAGTTTTTTTTTCCTTATTAAGTAATATAATCATACCAAATTTCACATAATTCGCTTGCTTATTTCGAGACAAATCGTGCTCCGGGGAAAATTCCTAATTTCTCAAGAACGGCTAGCCATAACAACTAATCAATAGTGTTCATATACAAGATTCCTAGGAAAGACCATAAACATACGCTAACTTGGTAAATTATTTCTTAAACAAATGAGAAAGATCAATAGGGAATACAACAATGTGCAGTAAAGCATCTGTAAAATTGGTAAATTTTCGTTCAATAATATTACAAACTTTGGCTTTAAAATCCCTAATTTCTTGATTAGATTCAAAATGTCAAATATCTTAAATACCGTTGTCACTTTGTTATTTTAAGTTAAGCAATGCAACGTACAATGTATAGAACAATGTAGCAAAATGTAACACTGCCAAATAATGCCAAAATTTATTTTTAAAATTCACGAGAAAGAACTTGATTTATAGTAAGCCGTAAAATAGAGTTGCTGCACATAAAATGGGTGTTTGCACATAAAAAATATTTATTGCAAAGTATTCTTCTAACAAAGATTATTTGTGGCAATTCCACCTTCACTATTTACTTATCCAATTATGATGGAAATAATTTTAACATTTTAAATTTCCCATGATGAAAATTAAACTTAAATTCAATTTATAGTACTTTAAGAAATCATGATGTTCTATTGAAATTTTTATATATTTACAAATGTCTTACAAAGGTAATAATTAGTACAAGGGTAATACCCTGCAGAGTTTAGTTCCACAATAAGGGCTTTCAATTCCGCCCCGGGAGTTTAATTAATAAGAAGAGCGTAAACTTGCGAATAAGAAGATCCCGTCTGAGACAGCAAGTTTCTATATAATGGCGACTGAACAAATTAACCCTACGTGTTAATGCAATGATATCGACGGTCTGAAATTGACCCTAATGCGACAAATACGAATTCATTCGAACATTGAGATATTGAACTCGTTTCAAATACACTGCTCACAACTGAAATCGAACACCATAAAGTTGTAGCTGTAGATGTATGTAAATCAGGTAATAGAAACAACAAGGCTAGATACGAAAATGGTCACTGTTTCGTTGGACATAGTGACGTAGCACCTTGCCGAGTAGAATAAAAGCGTCAGATCAAAGAGGAGCGATATCACAGCTAAATTGTTGCGTCATTGGTTTCAGATTGTAAAAATCATCACAGTATACCAAGAGTATGTCGACGTACCACATACGTTCAGTTGTCGTCAACGGAATGGCAAAAAATCATTGTTTTACATGAGGGTGATATGAGCCTTCCAAGGATCGCTGAACTATTGGGTCGTGATGTGAGCACAGTTCAACGGTGTCTGTTACGGTTCGTAGGAGAAAACGAAACTACACGAAGGTAGTGCAGTTTCCAGATGTTCCACACCACTTGAAGATCGTATGCTTCTGGGAAGCATTGCGCAGAAGCATTTTACCACAGCATCCGTGCTACAACGACATTTATCCCACAGTACAGGTAACGTGGTTTCGTTAATGGTTCGTTGTTTCGTCGTGGTTTCGTTCAAACAATTTGAAACCCTTTGCAAGACATAGGACTCCGAGGTAGATGACATTTTCGACACCTAGCATTTCAACGATTTCACCGGTTACGTCGCCTCCAGTGGTGTCAAATAAGACACAATTGGTCGACAGAATGCCGAAACATTCTCTTCACTGATGAATCACGATTCTTTTTTGGCATGCCAGATGGCCGTACTCGCGTATGGCGGCGCTTTCAACAACGGCACCAGGAAGCTTTTTCTATCAGTCGCCACACATCCCCTCAAGTGGTACCATGGTTTGGGGTTGTATAACATTTGGTGGACGAACACCTTTGGTCCATATTTCTGGCAGTATCATGACACAACGATGCGCCTCTGACATTGTGAGACCTGTGGTAAAGCAATATATGTCAACCAGGTCTGGACTGCTTTTCTGCAGGATAATGCCAGGCCACATTCTGCACGGGTAACTATGAATGGTCTACAATGTTTTGATATCCTGTCTTGGCCAGCATATTCTCCGGATTTGTCTCCAATTGAGCATATCTGGGACATCATGGATCGCCGATTAAGAGAACTCCCAATTCCAGCAAACCATGTTCAGTTACAAACCCAATTGCACGCTGTGTGGAATGTCATCTCTCAGCACACCATTTACCATCCAATTGATGGGACGCCTCGTCGTATTCAATCCTTCATAGCCGCTCGCGGTGGGCATATTTCATATTGATCTAATGCCAATAAGGTTCCATGCTTTCATTTTCCAGGTATGATTTTTTTATCATTTGCGCATCTGTGCTACAATTATATTCTGTAAATTTCATAAGGAAACATCAATTTGTTCATGGTGTTGCGATTTCAGTTGTGAGCAGTGTACATAGACCAACGACCACAGAAGTTAACCTGGAAGATAAAAATAGAATCAAAAGGCTAACCTCAGGTAAGAATGGCATGAGGTAGTTAGCCAGATTGTTAACCTGCATTGTAAACTGACAGTAGAGAGAAAAAAATGCAGAGTCCAGTTCAACGATAACAGCTTGCAATTCCTTGCAGTAGCTTAAATGAAAGAGCGTATGTTCGCGAGTTCGAAGATTCGTGGTTAGAGTCCTAAGTGAGACATCAAGGTTCTTTTCTATCTCTATTTGTTTAATTTATCTTCATATATCCTCATTTGATAAAACTGGCATGTTAAACAATTTGTTTGTAAGGACAGTTTGAAGAAGTATTTTTTCTAAACTTTACAACATTTGCCTTCTAAAACTCCTACCCATCCTGATTCAAATCATTATGCGTCTTACCCTAGTCAAATATTGTTAATTTAATACAATTTTAGATATATGGGGTTAAAATATAAGTCAATTTAACTAAAGTTAGATAATGAAAGTGTTTATGGATAATATTAAATGTCATGCAGTTTTTTGGGTGGGATCTCTCTAAAGAGATCCTCTTGTATACTAAATTTGGATATAGACTAATTACACCTAAAATAATATTTATATGTCCAACACATGCTTTTGTATACAATTAAACTAATGGCATTATTCAAGGGCAACTGAAATAATAAGGTTTCTTGTTGTTATTAATTAAATTAAGTATACAATATTTAATGACAATATCATGATTTTTTCGAGAAATCATGCTTCGCACGTGGAAAGAAAAATTTTTATATCTTTAAAAAAGCTCTTGATAAATTCTAAAATATGAATTTTATACAATTACTCTCTTTACAAATTAGTTTCAATTCATTTCTGATTGAAATTATTTAATAAACAACCACCCATTTAGTAATAGTGCATATATTTACTTTTTATGATTTTTTCCTATTCTAGTTTCAAAACGTAAAATACCTAGAGAAAGGCGCATGTTAGCGTCTTATAAATGTTACCAATCGCTTTTCCTTAACTATTTTAGGTCAAAATTATTTTTCCCATTCTCCAGGTCCGATTTAATTTTCAGGGGAGCAGATATACATCAACAAAATATGATGATCAATTTATTTTCCTATTATCAATTTTAGGCGCTTCATCACATTACAAACAATCAACTTGACTATTAATTATCCAGATACCACGTTCACAATCAAATAAATCATCATTAATTTTGTTTAATTGCAACCTTTCCCTCGTTTTAGACGCCATTTTGATGACCAATGATTGGTAAGTATAATATAGTCTATAGATGGCGTTTTCTGTTTAATAATGAAGTAATATATGTGAAATATGATGTCAGGACTCATCCGATATCTGACTGGAACTAAAAATTTTCAATGTCGAGGCTCACTCGATATCTAACTGGAACTAATAATTTTCAACGCAGCGATTTTTTTAACACAGGGTCGCAAAGAGTTAGAGAATTCGAGATAATACGGTTATTTTTGAACAACTTTTCAGCATAATTATCTCTTCTGAACGCTTTTTTGATTTTTTTAAATAATTGTTAGAAGAATAAAAAACGTTCTCCAGCCCGTTCACCCCCCAAATCCGTTTGTCTCTAGGATTCTTTTATTGAAATCATCGTGTCAAATTTCCTCTTAGGTGCTTAATTTGTTCGACAGATATCGCATCCACAGACTCACATACAGACACACTTAAATGCATCGCTGAAAAATAGTTTATTCCTATCAAAACTAAAATAGTGTAAAACCATCTAAAATCTGAGTCTGTTTTTTCTTCCTCTTACAATACTTTGTATATACGCATTGTAGGGAAATGAATTATTCTGTAAACATGACACAAGGTAGATTTTATTATGATATTTTGTATTTGTCAAACTTTTAAAGCAGCGAACGATGTAGAATCATAGAATCAAAACTTTGCTCTGTTATAGCAACAATGAGGTGAAGAACAAAAATCAACTTTGCTTTATTCACAAATAATTGAATATTTCATAAAAGAAAATCTATTCATTTCCAGTTTTCTATAAGGAAAAAATCAAAATCAATGAATATTTTTCTCTAAACAGCTATTAAAATTGTAATGGATTTCAAATGCTGTGTTTTGCTATTAAAGAATTAGAAAAACATCTCAATAAATCTATAGGATCAAATTGGCCGACAACTTCTTTTCCTTTTAAAGTCCAAAGTTTTAGAAACATTACTTATAAAATAACATTAGCAGCAATCATTATGTTAAATAAATTGCACTTTCGCTACTTTGCTCCAAATTGTGAATTATTTTGAAAAAACTACTTTTAACTTAAATGTGACAGGATATTTATTTTAATTATAAATCCTTGAAAAACAAAAATGGAAATAGCTTAAACAAAAAAGCCTGTGACAAATTACATTTTAGATCTAAAATGAGATATTGCTCAATTTGGCGCAAAACTAATTACGTATTTGTTTAAGTTTAATTTTTCTTCATTTATAGAAAAGAAAAGATTGTAAAAACATTCTTGTTTCGTAAAAGCAAAGCACAAATTGTAAAAATATGCAGTTCAAAATTAGATTTCTATTATATAGTAAGTGTCTTTTTCAAATTTGAAATCTTTGTATTGCTATTGCATCTTATAAAACTGATTATTTTTTTTAATACAAAGCGATGAAGTATTTTTAAATGTTGTTAAGCGGCTTATAGTAACGATCACGAAACTAAAAAGTTCGAAATATGTCCCACTTTTGTGAATATTGCATCCTGGCGACATATTTTTGACATCTGAAAATGACATAACGACATGGAGTTAGAGAGGATATAAAACTTTTATGGATGGAGAGCTTGAAAATGCCATAATGCTTTCAGAATTAGATCTAAGTGTAACTAGTGTTAGTAAAGCGTCTTTTGTTTCCATTTGACACTATATGTATTTTTGATTGCTTTTAAATTAAGATTCCATAATTAGCAGTATAATTAAGCAGTGTTTTTTGGAGCTGTATGACACAGTTCAGTAGTATATAGGGAGGTAAAAATTAATTGAAAGGTAAAATAATGTTGAATAAGTAGAAATATTCCTTACTGTATAAGTTCTAATTTGCATTACGCTACTCATTTCTTTCTACAAAATTGACAGTTTAAATAAATATTTTAAGCCTTTCACCATAGGAATACATAACGATCCAGGGGCGCTTATCTCATCGTAGCGCCACCTGAATGATTGTCTCGAGTGATATTGGCATTTTCTTAGTGTGGAATTTAATCTCCTTGCAGAAATGTACAATGTTGTGTAATTCGTAATTCGTCAGTTTCTGATATGAAAAGAAAATTTCTCAAGATTTCAACATGAATTTAAAGGTACTCATTCTAATTTTATACAAAGTCCTTAGGGTTTCAAACTACTAACTTTCAAACAAAATTAACTGCAGTGTGTGCCTCAATTGCCAAAACTCCCAAGTGTAAATATCAAGTTTGGATATAACTTATTAAGAATTCTTGCACTAGCACTAAAAGAGCTAGTATCTATATTATTTCTTCTTGGCGTTAGATTCCATCATATTTTGTATATAGGTTGATATTGCATGATAAGGCCCTAATAAATTACAAATTTTTAGGGCAACAAATAATGAAGTGTCGAACAGGGGATACTCCGTGTCCTGACTTTGTTGGCTAACTGTTGAGTTTATTGTAGGTGCTCAATATTCGTCGTTGCACTGTACTTAATTCTATCACTAAACGTTCATCATATGGCCTTATTTTTACAACAGTGCATTTAACTAAAATCATGTCATCCCACTTCCAATGACGACTACACAAGGAGATAAAAATTCCCATTACGTTCAATATCGCCTATCAACAATCCTTGATTTTTTTTTCTGTGATAAGGGATACAGTATTACAATATAACCCAATATATAGCATTAAAATATCTGCGAGTTTTAAGACTTGATTGTAAAATATTGAAAATAGATCATAATTTTTATCCAAAACCAAGAGCATTAGCGAAAACTCAATAATACGTATCGAAATTTATAATCTGATAATGCTTGAGTTTCTTATCATTTATATAACTTTACACATAAGTTTGTTGAAATAATTTGTTGGATAGCTGTTTTGAAAATGACAGTTCTGTCACTCGGATAAATGATAGCTCTTAGATTGTGACTTCTGTCGGCAAAGAAATGTGACAGAAATAAAACACTTTTGTTATTGAATATAAAGCGAATACTTTATATTAGAGACACGTGATTCTTAACATACTTCACATAGTGGGATTATTTTACATTTTTCCCATTAGATATATGGTAATGTTTTATGGAATGTTTAAAGAGCTTGTAAAATGTCTGTTTACGAATTCGGTTAGGATTGTCATTGAAAAATTTGTGGATCTTCCTCCGTCCCCGCCGAAATGTGACTCAGAATTATTCATTTGGCATTTATTTATATGGAATGGAAACATATCAAATACTATAATGTTATCTTTTCGCGAAATAGTTAGACAGTTTATTGGTCATTTCTGTAACAATAAAGAGTATATTGATTCATTTATTTCCTTTTAGCTACTAAGCAGAGAATTTGAATAGATAGTTTGAAAACAAATACAGTTTAGTAGATACATTTATAATAAAGTTTAATGTTTCCGGTGATTATTTTTTTTTAATTTTCTGCCATTCGTCTTACTCTTTTTCATATCTACTTGTTTTTTTTTTAATTTTATTTGCATTGAAAATGCATGTCTTCCTGGGTCATGTAAATGTTTCTGTCGACAGAAATGTCCATACCTTCGCTGTCATGGCCACTCTGTCTAATTTATCCTGACGGCGAAGTCTGCATTTGAAATAGGTTTGTACATTTTATTAACTGCTTATACTGTTGCTAAAAGTGTTTTTATTTTTAGATTCTTTAAGACAGAATTTGGGCGAAGTTTCTATATGTAATATTGAATAGATAGGTTTTATATGTTGAGTAACTGCAATGATTTTTATGATTTATTGTAATAAATCGCCAGTTGCTGATTTTTATCAGAGTGAATAAGAATAAATAGCAAATAAATAACTCTCGAAATAAAGAATACCATTTCTCTTTTGAAAGCTTTGTATAAAACCGTATAACTTACATAATAAAATATGTTAGTCTGCCTGTTTGTCAATATCATCTGTAGCGGAAAATCGAAGTTTCGAACAACGACGAAATTCAGTACAGAAGTACTGCAGGTTCCCGGACAATATAACGCGTTTTTTTTATTTATATTAGTTTTTCAGTTATTTTATATTGCAGCACGAGTTCGGGCAATTTTTACCCACATCGCTTCCTCCCGGCCACACAATAAGTTACCGTAAGCCTTAGGGTTGGTCGTGTGGTCTGGGCCTCAACACATCGGTTCCTTAGTGATCATAAATATTACCACAGTTTCCATTTTGACACTATCGGAAAGATAATAAATGTCATTTTTAGCGATTTTTGAGCCGAATCCCTGGGAGAAGTCCTTTATATTTATTTACTTATTTTTAAATACCGCAAAATGATGTGTCATATTGAACCGAATCCGTAATATAATTCCTTGAGTCCTTCAAAATATTTGCTTATTTATTTTAAATACATCGAAATATTCATGTTTTAAGTTATCTGATTCTTATTTCGACGCATCCGAAAATGGAAGATTACCTCAATTTTATAGTTTGGCAACAATATGGGTGTAATCTCAGTAGTCTAACTAAAATAAAAAAAATTACTCTATTTTCTAATTTTTTGTTAATTTTCAAACGAAAATGTAAAAATTAAGATTTTTGAATCCGCACTCGAAGGAGTTCTTTCTTTGGTAGCAGCAAACTTTTGTGCGAATGACAGTGAAATTATTGCGCGAATCTAAGGGATTTGGATAGAAACGAAAGTGGGAATGATTTTGGTTCAAAAAAGGCGAGTCTAAAATTTCTGTATTTGTATTATACAAGTAGCGGGAGTCTATTATTATTAAGGGCGAATGTATTATTCAAGTAGCCGAACAATTCAGGACTTGCGTAAGTTCCAGTACAAAAATAAGGGTCTCAACCGGTTTTGTAGGCCAAAATGGCCTGTTTCTTGTGAAAAACATAGCGTAGTTTATTTCGCAGTTTTATACACCATACTTTCCTCTCTAAATTCATTATTAAAATTTTGCACATTTTTATAATCAAAGCAGTAATTCATTTAAATCATTTAAAAATAATAATCTATTCTTTAATGTAATGATTACAGTCGTTGTAGCATTAACACACAATGTACAAATTATATTATAAAATAAATATATCCGCGTACTCGTAATAAATGTGATTTATCTATATCCTTTTAACGGACAACAACTTGTTTACTCGCATCCTTTTTCGGGAGGTTCAGTCTTGATAATATATTCATTAAAGAAAAGAACTCGAAAATCTTCCCCTAAAGAAGCTTTGTCATTTTTGCATTTGCATTCATTACAGCTTCTTTGCATTTTCTATTTTTTTCCAATCTCCGAATTGCGACTATCATCCATTTTCCTAGTTTCCCCTTATAATGCTTTTCCAATGCTTCCAATCCCCCTTTTTCGATGTGAATTAAATGCTGAGTGTGCAAAGAGAGGAGAAATTTTCGATGATAGGTCGTCTTTAGCCTTCTCTGATGTTCTGTGTACAATGTTATGCACAATTCACCGTGAATCGGATTCATTTAAGTGGGCCGTGGGCCTCATTTTTAGTAGCATTCGTCTTTAGATTGGAATGCTGTTTTTCTTTCTGAAAAATGGAAGCTATCTGCTTTTGTACGATTGCTGCTTTTAAAATATATCTAGTAATCCAGGGATCCGCACAAAATAAAATTATGTTTGCATTTTGCAATTAATTCACTTCTTTAATTTATGAAAGAATAATTCTGCAGTTCTGCAGTTGCCATAAATGTTATAGAGAGCCATGTCATCCATCCAATGGCACGCAGCTCCATGAGAATAACACTTCAATTTTCAAAAATATTTTGGTATCGTACAGTATATACCAGGTGTGATCAAGTTCTCTGATTAGAAGAGCCACATAAACTTGTTTTCATACATTTTTGAATGTTCAATAACCACAGAAAATATTAATTTAAAAGTGTATTTATAAATAATAAAAAATACAACTTTATAATGGTCTTACCAGTAAACCATATATTGTCTCACGAGCCGCACAGAGTAGCTTTGTGAGTACCTTTGCTATATACAACTCCAATAAATTCTATAAATTCTAATCACATATCTTAATGAAAAGTTAAATGTAAAAATATTTTAACATTCTGTACGGTATTTTTAACTCTTACGGTTTAATTTTGAAACCGATTGACTAATCGATAGATGCTAACTCATCCTATTGGAAAATAGTGCAAATTAGTAACTGACTGCGAAATTGAATGACATAGCTAGCCAACTTTATTGCTGGGTCAGTACATATGCAAGTTATGCTTTAACGGTTGGACATTATTGCTGCGAACACACACACACAAATGCATTCAACTTCTCATTAAATTCACTGTCGCATTTCAGTCTAAAGCTTTGATTGATTTGTTACAGAGTCCCATACCAAATCGGAACCCATTTTGGAACTGAAAAATTATTTAATCTGTTTGTTTATACAGCCTAAAGAAAGGACATTTATATAAATAAAGTTGAAAGTATGTCTGTCTGTATGGATGGATGTCTCACAATCACGGGAGAAAAGAATATCTCCACTTAAAATGTAATCCATGTTTCGAGTTTCTAGGACCAGGGGTTGTCTAGATGTTAATTAAAAACGCACAGTTAAAACTTGCATAGACAAAGCATTATGTAGACGATATTTTTCTGAAAATTTATTTGAAGAAAATGATATAATGTAGCTTAACAACGAATTTAAATCACTGTGCTTATGCGGCAGACGATTTTTATTAATTTTTTTCCGATTTAAATAATAAATAAATGTATATAAAATACATTTTATGGAAATTGCATTTTCGACTGGATTATATCAATTACGGCCAACAGGTTAAAATATTACGTAGATTATTGATATTTTCAATTTATTACTTAATCTGTTTTATTTTGGCAAATATTTTTGAAACTCGTATATTGTAGTACGGGTTATCTTCTGCTAATACAAGGGAATATCTTCTAATGTACTCGAATATAAGTTGTGAGGGTATATCTTCCCATATAGAATTTTAGGGATTTCATTTTGGCATATATCGATTCAATTTCATATATTTTGTAAATTTGTTTACAAACGGTACCAGGGTGTTTTATTTTCCAAATCTGCCTGTGAAGATAATTTTGTATTGCGAGAACAGATATTCCTAAACTTCCTTTATGAAGCATTTATCCATTTAAATATTTTAATAGAATGCTTTGAATAATAATGCCATTTAGAATACCATAGGAATTTCCACATGTTTGTGAAATTTAAGTTTCTTTATATTATATATTCCGTACGAAGAACTGGTATATTACTAGTGTAAAAATTAAAACTAGATTTTAGGAGCAAAATATATCAACAATTGTTCGAATGTGTTTATTACCCGCGATAAACCACCTTGAATTACTGGTTGCTTTGCTGCGCCTTAAAATTTCTGAAAGGCAAACATTAATTTCAAAGTTCAAAGAATATTGATCGAAATTTAAAATTATTTATATAAAAAATCTTCAAAAATTGAATTCATTTTAATCAAAAATTAGTTTTTTATATTTTATTTTAAACAATATTCATTTTAAGTGTTTCAAGTAATTACTACTTATTATTACTTATTAATAAATGTCTATTTAAAGCTATGGAAGGATCGTGAACCATGTATTGACAGACCTTATACGCAAATTTAAAATAAAAATTTATCATTTGTAGAACCTTAAAATTTTCATTTTTACTATAAAAGTATTTTCCTCATAAATATCGAATGTCAAAGTACCTTGAAATTGAACAGCTTTGACTGGTCTCGTGATCAGACATGTTTGATTCGTACTTACGGAACACAAACAGACAACTTGACCTAGAATTCCTTCAAAAAGTTTTTACTAAAAATTACTCCAAAAGTGCAAAACGATAAGTCATTTCATAATGTTGACATTTTCTCAAAATGATCTCCGTTCAAAAATCGGGTCCTTTCGATGAAATATAAAATATATTTTCATCGACTTGATTCCTTTCCACCCTCTTTTTCCTTAAAGCAAATATCAATTCAATTCCTCTCACTACCGGATTGGCGTAGAGAGTTGTGGAATGGGCTTCCGGAATTGTATTGCTACTATTTCTCAATTGGCATTTTTGATTAGGATCACTTATTGCTTCAACTCTCACTGAACTGTATTGCAGTGCCCCAACTTTCGTCTAATAAAACATGTCCATTCTTGGCGACACCGAGTCGGAGGAATTGCAAACATCACATTTGCCAAACACTAATATATCATTTCTGATTCATAAATATGAAATCGCATTCATCAATAATCGCTAGAAAATTCCATGAAATCTTATTTGCTAATCTCACGTGTCTTAAGTTTACCCGGGCATTCTGCTTCTGCATGGTAATTTTCACGATAGCTGAAATCAAAATATCATTATAATTGGGTACTGGACATTTATGGCCTGATATATATATATATATATATATATATATATATATATATATATATATATATATATAGAAAAATTGAAATATAAAAAGTGAAAAAAACATGTAAAAAACATGTAAAAAAGGAAGGATGGCTCGGCAAAAAGCTTACATTATGGCGGTAAGGGGTTGTGACCTTACTCCCCAGTTCAACGAGCTCGTCAAAATCGCCGCGGCATTTTCACTCCTGGTCGCCAGCCCTGGCCCAAGCCAACCTCCGGAGTGACTTTGAAATCATCACGAGACCTGGATAGAGATGTGTACGAGAGCCATATCACCACAAATAAAGCCAACTGAATTGCCGACTCAAATGAAATGTTGACTAGCATCTCAATCCTGCGGTCATTCCCAATGGGAAACAAAATTCGGTGCAATGCGCATGCTCACGGACTATTATATAAAATATTATATTATTTAAAATAAAACTTTCCTTTACCATACATTTAAAATCGGATTAGAATTTAAAAAATAGAGGGCAGTTCTTCGTTCTATTTACTATTCAACCATAACATTACAAATTGACAATGCCTAAAAATCGTAAAATCTCAGAACGAACATTAAAATCCAAGGCAACACTGTACATATTCGTAAATATTATCATTGGGATGCAATGTTTTACATTTTGGATCGCATTTTTACGATTTTAATCGTAAAACTGTAATTGGGAAGCATGTCAGACTGTCAGCTGCGATTTCGATCGTAAAATTGTATCTTCAACTTCTGCACACTATTTATATCACCCCTTGACGAAATATTGAAGCACTGGAGAGGACGAGTCCATGAGCATGCGCATTGCACCGGATTTTGTTTCCCATTGGGAATGACCGCAGGATTGAGATGCTAGTTGAAATGTAGTTCCAGCTGCGGTCCTGTGATCACAGTGCGGTCCTGTCATATTGAGGGTTCGATGATTTTGTCTCTAATTTAACTCAAAAAATATTTAAGTCTTACACCATATGCAAAATTGTTTCTGTATAAATTATCAATATTTTTAATCATAAAGGAAATTGGATATTTATTAAAAAATGCTTGTTTTAAAAATTCTTGATCAAAATTGATACGTAAATGTTCCTCTTTGATAGTTCTTTTTATTCTGATTAAACCTCCCAACAAAACATTATTAAGAAACCAAGTATTACCATGAACCATGGGGCAGAATTCCTGAATACTTGTGTTCAGCAGGTGAGCAGTTGAAATTGAACGTCAGAAATTTGAGTAGTGTCTAGGATAAAGCGAAGAAAAATAAACCATGGATTGAGGGGGAGCGAACAGTTGTCCATTCAATTTTTCTTCAAGGATCTCCCAAATTTTATTAAATTAAAATGTTCTACTAAATTGTATACCAAATTTAAGTTCTCTAGGACATCGAACGTACGTTTGAAATTCCATTTAAGAAGTTGAAACAGACAGACAACGACACATCGGTCATGACAAAGTTAAAAAACGCTTTAACAAATTACTAAAATTGTCATCTTTTTTTTTTAGAACTTTATCTCTGGAACGGATCTAACTTTCTAAATTGTCATTGCAGTAAAATTTTTGTTACATAAAATTCACTGCAGAATTCCACTGAAAAAATCATTAGCTATAACTATTTACTGTTAAATCAATATTTTGTGAGGTCGTCTGTGAATCTTGGATAGCTCAGTTAAACAACTCGAGCAACTTATGTCAGCTGCAGTTTAAAAATTAATTAAAATTTTCGTAATTAGTTGGAAATTATGAGACATAAACGTGTTACTCGTATTTATTTTCATATAATTTATTACTTTCCTTATATACATGATGTATAAGGAAAGTATTGTGACGGGGTCGAAAATTCGAAATCGAGTTTTCGACGGGAGAGCACGTTTCAAGCATCCCTGATCACGAATCAAACATTTTTGAAGTGATGTCTGTGTGTGTGTGTGTGTGTGAAAGTATGTGTGTGTCTGTGTGTGTGTCAGTAAGTCTGTAGAGACGATAACAGACGAACGAATGGACCGATTCGAAAGAAATTTGGTTCAAAAATCACAATCAGTAAACACTGGAAGCCTATTGTTTTTATACGCAATCGAATGTTCAGAACCCCCCTAAATTTTTGAATGAAATTTTGAAAAAATCGCTAAAAAATCAAAACCGTTAATAAAGTTAAGCAAATAGATATTTCTTATGTAATTTTTCATTAGAAAATGATTGATATAGATTTTAGAACGCTAACATGAACCGTTCTCGAGATATTGCACATTTTTCAAAAAAATTATCAAAAAGTCATATAAAATTTTAAAAAATGTCCCATTGAGAAACATGTTCACTTTTCATATGTAATGCCATGCGATAAATTGGATGACATCACTCTGGTGGATCTAGCTCGTTCCATTCATGAAAAAAGATACTTTGAGTAATACTTTTGTATTTGAACGCCAATAGTCATTTATCTGCTGTAAGAACAACTTATTTCTTCGTCCATAACGCTTGGCGAAATTTTGGCGACGAATTTGGCGGAATGTCGCCAACTTGGCGACTTCTTGAAATATTGCCAAATTAACGAAAATCTCGCCAAATGGATAAAAATTACGCTAAATCAATAAAAATGACGACTCATTGTCGAAAATTCAATATCTTGGAAAGAATATTAGTATCTACTATAAGAAAAACCTATTTTTTTACTGCAAAAGTAGTAAATTCATTACATTATATAAGGAAAGTCATGTGTTGCCCACATCAGATTTTTTTTAATTTATTATTACTTCCCCTGTATACATATTATAATGTATAGAGGATGGGGTCGAATATTCAAATTCAAGTAATTATGCAGGGAAAGTCATGTTGTAACCACATCAATTTTTTTAAAGTTGGTGAGTCCAAAGTATATTAAAATGAGTCACAAATACTATATAATTACAATAAAAGAAAATAAATGAAACAAAATACTTATATACAAAATTTAAACAGCGAATTTGAGAATATATTCTATTCTATACTTCTGTGTTAAAAATGTATTGATCCTTTGCAAGCAAGGATTTCATGTATTTAATATTTATTCTGTTTGATTTTATATCATTTCTTCTGATTCTTCATATTCCTTCACTGTGCACAATACATACTGTGTGAATATCTGCAGATGATGGAACTGCTAAAAAGAAATTGATAAACGGAAAGTTGAATAATATCACCACACATAATATTTCGTTACCTTAGGGGGTGTTTATGAGAACATTCATTAATTTCGTTATTAACTGATAAATAACTTACTTATATTATAATTGTGAACAAAAATTATCATTTTTATTCATATATCAAAAACGTAATATATCTCGAAAGTGTCAAACTTTAATAGATGGCATTAGCTTTTAAATAAAAAGCCACAGATGTTTTGCAATCTGTTGAATCTCTGCAATTTTTACAGTTTTGCTTTCCAGTGTTCTTCGGTTTTGAAAATAAATTTTTAAAAGTTGAATGCGTTTCTTTTGTTCGTTGATTCTGAAAATCAACAGCCCTATGACTCTATCGATTACAATAATCCTAATGACATCTAATTTGCTCAATGTGTTCGAGAAACATTATGGGGTTAGACAGGCAAAAATGAGAAAATTCTGATTTCTATTTAGGGATGGCCAAAACGAGTAAGTCCATCAAAGTTCAAGAAACACACTGCTTTATATTCAACAGCGGCTGCTTTTTCTCCGTTGTATATACAATTGAAAGTTCTAGGTATTTACTAGTTGCTATAAGTGCAACTGACATGGTCCTTTAAAAATATTTAGCCTCAGAATCTCGAAGTAAAATACAGATAATTTTCTTTACAACGTTAAATGTCCGCATATCTTATTCTCACATTAATTTAATAAACAGGGAAACTGGAAAACGTATTCAAACTTATTACGTACTCTTAAAACAGTGGATCGAATACTTTTAATATGGATAGCAAAGTTTGCTATGCTTAGTTCTCTTGATAAAACGATATTCTTATTGAATAAGTATTTCCCTGATGAGGAAAGTATCTTTCTACCACATCTTATTAAACAAAGAATATAATGTAGTAAAATATTGAGATGGGTAGGAGATATATTAGCAAAGCGAAATAAAGAAAGTGTTTATGAATATTCATGTGCCATTAAAATAGCTCACAGACATATAAAACACTTCCATTGTTTAATGAAGGAAATGAAAAATAATGCAAGATGAAATGTTTGGATCACATCTTCTTATTTTATTAGTACAATCTAAAGAAACAAGGAATGAAATCTATTTTGCAGAGCAAAAGATAAAAACTGCTGGATGTATTCAATTAACGTTTTTATGACACTCATATCTGTGTCTGTAAATCAAGATTTATATTTAACTGCAAATGTGAAAGGAAAAACATTCCGAAATGAATGCGATAAATATTAGAAGAAAAGAGAATCGGAAACTATGGTTACACGTGAGCATTAAAATGTTTGTTTAATAATTTCAACTTATAGCTTTTGATTAGTAGTCACAGTTATGAAAAAGCAAAAATATAAATGTACACAAGTAGTGCATGTAGAGTATATATATATATATATATATATATATATATATATGGGGGGTTGCCTTGAAGTGGCGACAAACTCAGAGGGGTGTTATTAAGAGGAACAGACATCAAGAAGAATAGACATCAAGGGGAATTAAATTGTCATAGAACATGGTATCGCAAACTACGTTTAGTCGGTGAAAATCACAAAAATATTTATGAAGGGTGTGACATCGAGTGGAACAGAAAGGCTAGTAATAAGTAGAAAAACCATTTACTTGACATCATGATTACAACACATCCTGCCCTGTACAAAATAAAATACAATAATAAGTGCAAAATAAGTACAAAAAAGTAAAATAAATAGGTACAAAAACCATTTACTTGACAGCATAATTACAATACAGCCTGTGGAGCACAGTTCAATGTCAGAAAGAGACAAAGATAAATGATTACGGGAGTTGTTCGAAGTTGCGGCCGCGAAGGTCATTGTACAACCGACAGCGACGGAGTAACGAATGTCGGACGGGCTCAAAGATACCGGGTGTGCAAGCGATGTCTGCCGCAGCGACGACGACGATCCGTGCTATGAGATCCTACAGTGTCTCCACAGCCGTCTGATACACGAGTTATTTAAGGTGTCCCGAAAATAAGAAGTCCAAGGGATTAAGGTCCGGGGAGTGTGGAGGCCGAACAACAGGTCCGGCGCGTCCAATCCACCTCCTGGGATATGCAGCATGGAGGTGGTTACGTACCACAATGGAAAAATATGCTGTTGCACCATCATGCATGAACTACATGTTCTACCGCACTGTGGCCGGTACACCCTGCAACAAATCCAGGAGGACGTGCTGCAGGAAAACAGGGTACGTTGCGCCATTGCGGCAAAAGGTACGGTCCCAACAGATTATCTCCGAGGATTAATGCCCAGATGTTAACACTGAACTTGTGTTGAACTTTCGAGGGGGCAGTGTTGTGGAGATTTTCGGATGACTACATGTGTGCATTGCGCGTGTTGACCACAGTTTCTCGCGTAAAGCTGGCTTCATCCGAGAATGAAACAGTGGCGGGAAATTGTGGATTACGCCGTGTGACATAAAGCATTCAGCGCATGAACTCTACCCGAAGGGAATAATCGGCTTCGGCTAAGAGTTGTACCTTCTGCGTGTGGAAGGGGTGCATATTTTCAACATTCAGAACCTTCCACACCACCTCGTGCCGAACATAAAGTTCAGCTGCAACCGCTCGTGTACTTGTCGACGGGGAATTGGCAAACCGTTTCAATACTCGTCCATCCACTTCAGGTGTGCGCACATTGCGTTGTTGCCCTAGATCACACCTTGCTACTTGGAAGGATCCCGTCTTCCGTAGATGTCGATCGATCTTTGTGAAGGTGGTGTGGTGCGCACAACGTCTCCTAGGGTATTGCTCTTGGTACATCGACTGTGTTTAAATCAGATGCATCTCCGCATATTCCTCGTTCGTGTAGTCAGGCATGCTGCTTCCGAATGAAGTTGTAATGCCAGCGAATCCCGAAAAGCCAGCTGGTCAATGTTTGCTCGCTGCTTTTATTTTCCTCACACAAATGAAAAATTTGCATAGCGAGGGTTTCTTCTTCTCAACCGTGCTGTATGTGCAAAAAGGAAATACTCCAGTCGCTGTGTTTGCTTCAAGGCAAGATGGGAACTGTAAAGTAAGTACTGCACGTGGCTACCTGTGCTCCTATACAAGCGCATTCGTTTTGTCACGCTACTTAATTCAGGCACGGTGAGCTAACCCATGAATTGTGAGAAATCAGCGATCAACCGACAGCCTCTTTCCCTGTTCTCTCGACGTCTATTTTTGCGATTTTCACCGACTAAACATGGTTTGCCATACCATGTTCTATGTCAATTTTTGTTCCTCTTGATGTCTAATATCACCCCTCTGAGTTTGTCGCCGCTTCACCCTGTATATATATATATATATATATATATATATATATATATATATATATATATATATATATATATATATATATATATATATATATATATGTATATATATATATATATATATATATATATATATATATATATACACCCAAGGGTATGAGCAGCAAAGTAAGTGGCCGGTTGTGTGTGTGTGTTTGTCAGTTTGGGAATGCTGCGAAATAAATTCTTGAAAATATCCATTAGTCTAAATAAATTTTGAATTAGTTTTTTTTGTCTTAAGTTGTGTAATTCTTTTTTCTTCATCTAAAACTGCAACAGTTTTAGATGAAGACGGTTTCATTTTTCTAACCCGTAACCAAGATATTAACTCTTCGCTACAAGAGAGTACACATAGCTCTAGTCCATACCTTGGAGCTACATCAGGAACACGTTTTGAGTATTTTAAACTCTGTTCTTCATCCCAGCAAGGACTAATGACTAAGTTTATTGTTGAACTATAATCCTTTCAAAGCTCCGTAATATATGAGAAATAAATCTTTCAAATACACTGAGACTATTTGATAAACTGAATAGTAGAAATCGCATTGTCCCTCGTGAAAAACGACTCTTGTGTATTTCATCCACTTCAACGTGAAAAAACCCGTTATTTAAATTTAATGAGGAAAACGCTTTTGCACTTTCTAAATATTCTAAAACATCTCCAATCAATGGGAATGGAAATATATCTTTATTGGTCATCTTCCTATAAACCACAAATAATACACTTCCATCGTTCCTTTTTACATAAAAAATCAGAACAGCTTGATATGAATCAGAACAACTTGATATTATAATTTCGCCCTTCAGCCATTCATCAAAATCTTTTCCCACAATGTTTTATTCTAAGAAAGAAAGTCTTCGAGCTGTTTGATTTACATGTATTTCTCGTATTAAAACAATTTTAATTTTTATATCCGTCTTTACTATTTTATGTGGCTTCTAATTCTTTACACGATACCTAACTTTACGTTTCTGCGCTTTCTTTAAAATATGGGTTAAGTCCAAAACATCTACTTCGCCCACATTCGCAAACAAAACAAAAATTGAGCACTCTTCACAATATCTTCATTATTATTGTTATTATTTCTATTTCCTGCAAACCACAAACTTGTGAGCTCCAGTTTCCTCACAGCAAAATGAAGTTGGAGTGTTTACATTTCAGAGAATTTGATTCTTCGCTTTCGGTTCTGTTTTGACTAATAAATAATCTACAGTATATAAATGTCAATTCGCAGACATTTCGGTGCTTTTCACCAGCCCGATCGACTATGCCATTCGTTAGTATTTCGTTAGTACCAAGATATTTTCGTTAGTACCGCACCCGGTACAAAATTACAGCAAATTCAAAATGGTGGGTTGAAGAAACGGGATTTTACCATAGTAAAAATTTCGACGATGCAATTTTAAAATTTCAACTAGGCCATCTGTTAGTACTTTATTAGTGCCGGTTAGTACAGAGATATTTTGATTAGTACCGCTTCCGGTACAAAATTATATCATATTAAAAATGGCGGGATGGAGAAATGCGAGTCGGACAACTATGTATTTTCTAAGCTTCGAATGTGGCATTCATTAGTACTTCCTCAGTATCTGTTAGCACTTTTTCCGGTACAAAATTATAACAATTTCAAAATGGCAGTCTTGGAAAATGCGAGCCCGCCAACTATGCAATTTTTACGTTTCGACTATGCCATTCTTTAGTACGTCGCTAATATTTTCAATAGTACCGCTTCAGGTACAAGTTAATAGCCATTTCAAAATTGCAGGCTTGAGAAACGGGAGTTTGCCGTAATCAAAATTTCAATTATGCAATTTCTAAACTTTGGCTGTGTCATCCATGTACTTACATTTTGGTTTGTACCGCTTCCGGTACAAAATTATTGCCATATCGAAATTACGGTATGCATATCACAAGCCATGAGATCAATAAAATTCTAAATTTCAACTATATCATTCACACATTTGTACGTTTTTATACCGGTTACTACCAAAGAAGTGAGGTTATCAGGCAGTCAATTATCTAATTTCAATATTTCGACGATGTCCGTGGCGGATCCAGACATTCTCATTAGAGAGGGGGGGGGACGACCATAATAAATTATTTTTTTATATAGAGACGGACATCTTGCTTTAGCGACGGTCATTTGCCGAACATAATGGATTTGACGAACACATAATTTTGGCGAACACAAAACGCAAATATATATTAAAAGTATCACTTATCATCTGGAGTTGTCACGTCGCGAAGATGTCATTTAAAACGAAGAGTAATAACCTTTCATTAGGTGACAAGTGTAATTTTTTTCATTAACTGTCAACAACGTCTTCGAATTGGTTTTCTCTTTTCATTTGTATTCATTGGCAAGCCTTTGTTTAAAAAGATTCCCTTCTGCCTCTCATCTACCCCTTTTAGTTGGTTGGGGGGAAGATTTGAGAATACTTTTCGTATTACGCCGCCCTACTTTATCGATCCTTAATACAAGATGGGGGAAACAAAGAATGTCAAATCGGCGCTTGGCCTCTCAGCACGACATTTAAATAATTAGGGAATTGCAAAAATACGCGCTCAATTCCCCAGCTGGACTTGTTATCGGAACGAGAGAAACGAAATTCGATGAAGATGATTCTATTCTTATTTTGCGTTTTCTTGGATATATTAATTGCTAGATAAGAGAATCAATACTGAAATTGCATTGGAGAACATTATACGATTGCAATATGTTTGAAATATTGGATAGTAACTGTATATTATGAGGAAATTTATTTAAAATGAGTTGCAGAGAAAAATTATTTTAAGTAGAGTTAGATATTAGAAGTAGAGTTGGATATAAAAATATCCTATATTATGACTGGTTAGATAAAATAGCAGTATACGGCAGGTTTCCTTGCAGTCATTGCAAGTATCATTTTTTTCATGCTAGGCAATATAAAAATAAGACATAAAAAGTATGAAACATGTCCTTGGTCCTAAAGGTCTATGCTATTATCTACAATGAGAACTTGATCTTAGCTTTAAGTATACTTCACATTATTATTTAGAATACCCCACATTTAGTTATCCCTCCCATTAGGGAAATCCACTAAAGAAACGCAATTACTTTACAACTCATTTGACCCTCCCCCTCCTCTACTTCCACCGGAATTTTACGCTGAATCTACATTAGTCATCATCTAAGCTTTATCTAGAACATATCCTGATCAATAGATGGTTGAAAGAAAGCATTATAGTTGACAACATTTCCTTCACCAATAAATTTCGTTTCGAGACTTCCATAACTTAGCCTATTGGAAATAACCAAGATATAAAAAACTTGCGAATAACTCAACTGCCTGAAAGTACCAAAACTTTCAGTGACATTTCTCTACTAAAAGTATAAGTATGGAAAAGTGAATGGTTTTCTTTTCTGAAAAAACGCAGTTTTTCGAGCCTTCACATGATATTTTCAAGAGTCAAAAACACAGACTTCTGAGAGGCCCGTCTTTGGCCAAATAGTTCACTATTTGGATTTCATATCTGTGAAAGCCGATTTTGAATCTGGGTACGTTCAGAGAACTCCATGTATGTAATGGTGGTTAGAATCTATTTTAAACTGCAGCTCTTTGTCAAAGTAGTTTGAATTTATATGAAACGAGCAATAGGGGTCCAAACCAGTCCAATCCTAGAATTACAAACATAAACCAAAGAATGTTTTCGTGTTAAATTATTTATCCAATAAGAAAACTTTCTGCTGGCTACGGGACAATTAATACTTTTATGTCTCCTACAGAATAGCTGCATGAATATACTGTACAGCGTAGATTATAGATCTCTGCATTATTGAAATGATAATTATAAGAAGAAATTTATTAAAAAGCCTTCATATGGTTGCACTTGATGTGTTCACTTCATTTTCGATGGAACTATTAAGGATTTTTAGACTCTTTTACACACTTATTTCGTACAGCCATGCAAATTTTCTGAAAAACCAGAAAAGTGATTTATATAACTTGAAATTGCAATCTTCAGTGAACTACCTAGCTCTCCGAAAGTCAATGAGGAATTCATATTAGTCATTAACAAAGCTAGATCTGTAGCCAATATTGAAAAATTTACTTTTAAAGAAAAATGAAAATGTATAAACCGAAATTGAAAAATACCATATATGAGAATCATTAGTGAACCCCAATCCCTGCGAAAATTGATTCTGAATTCATATCAGTTGTTATTGAAGCTTTTTCTATAGCCGATCCTGTAAAATAATATAGCAAGAATAATGTAAATTTTGGAACATCTCCAGAATCGGAAGGGGAAATCCATTTCCTCCAGAATTTATTGCGAAATCCATATTGGTCATTATCTAAGCTCTATCTAATGTTAATCTTGAGAAATAGATATTTCAAGGATATTTTTAAAGCGAAAATGGAAAAGGAGTTGTAAACCACTCTGCCTCCTACAGAAATTCGATGCTGAATCCATATCAGCCATCAGCTGATATCTATCTATAGTAAATCCTGTGAAGTAAAAGCTTAAAAAAAAACTTTTTGCTAAAAACATATAGATGGCAAATTTGGTTACCATAATTAAAAAACAAATACATTTGCATGAAAATTATTTGAATAAATGCTTTCGTGGGTTACTTTTAAGGAGAAAGATCCTTCAATAATATTTTATAGGGTAGAAATATGTGCATATTCTGAAACGTATTTATATTTAAACTTTATAATGTTGCAAATCCATATTCTCTCTGAACTTTTTTAATATAAGCACAAATTCCATGGATTTTATAGAATTTTCCTGATTTATATATTATTATATATTTTATAGGGCTCCCTAATATGCCAATCTGTTCCACTTACTTCATTCCAAGCAATTCTAAAATATTTCTCTTCCATTAATAATTCATTAGTTTACAGAAGCTGTCAGGCATCTCTATGGCAGCGAAATGTTGTCTTCCATTCCCTTCAGCGAGACAGGTGCTAGATTTACGGGAGAAAAAAATGTTCATCCAATTTTAGATTCTTTGTGTCCATTGCATCTGTTGCCTGGATTTGGTTTTGTATGATTTTGTTCTTGAGTCATGCTTCAAATGGAATCCTTCTCTTTACCCTGGTGACGAATTCCTGCACAGCCTTGGATAACGAGCATGGAAGTATTTCTTAACTTAAGTAGTCAAAATAGTTTCTTTAGAAAATGTTTGTGTTAAGTAACATATAAAGTTTTAAACATAAAATGAATATTAAAAACATTCGAAACAGCACTAAAATTTATTTAAATTAAGTGCTTCAAATTGTTGCAAAATACTGTAAAGTAAAATCCTCGTTAAAAATACAGTATACAGCAGATTAGTAGCAGTATTCTTCCTTCAGGATAAAAAGTGAGCTCACAAGAAGGCATCTGCACAGATATGAACTACAATAGATAAAATTGGTAAAACAAACACCTTGTACAGATATAGATAACAATACAAACGCCTTCTGCAGATACATACGCGTGCTTGTCTTCACTGGCGTAGTTGATCCATCTTTGTATCCTAAAGGACTTCTTTTACTTTTGAAACTAGTTATTGGCGCTAATAATTTGTTATATGCTGTATTTTTTTATAAAAAATTTGCTTTGCAATTGAGGTTTATTTTATTATATTATAATTTGACATTATACTGTTTAGCAATAAAACTTACTGGAGACTAAAATTTTGCTATACTATTGTTTTACTGAATATTTTTTAAAGCATCTATTTCTTAGAATCTGATAGCAATACAGCTTAGATTATAACTGATATGAATTCAGCACCAAATTCTGGAGGAGCTAGTGTAGCTCACTAAGGATTTCACACATCGGTTCTTTCTTCTATTTTCAGTTCAAAATATTTCATTTTACTAAACGCATCTATTTCTCGAGATTGGCTATAAATAAAGTTTAAATAACAACTGATCCTATTTCTTTGAAAAGTATATTTTTTCGTATTGGCTATAGATTATTTTTGATTATAACTGAATATCATTCATCATTAGGTTGGGGAAGGGACTAAGGATTTTTATTTCAGATACTGAGGATGTCATTCCTGATTCAAAAATTTACATTTTCTTGCAACATCTATTTCTCAAGATCGGTTATAGATGGAGCTTAGTTGATGACTGATATGGATTCGAGGGGGGGGGGGAGGTTCACTAAAAATATCCACTTCTGGTACTGTGGATGTCATTTACTATTCAAAAATGTACATTTTATTACATCTGTTTCTCAAGATTGGTTATATATAGAGCCTAGTTGATGACTGATATGGATTCAACATTAAATTCCAGACGGGTTGGCAAATCATTTCCATCATCCGGTTTTTTTCACTTTCGTTTCAAACAAACTTTCCTCGAAACATCTACTTTTTCAGATTGACTACAGTAGAAGCTCAGATGATGACTGATATGGATTCAGCATTGAATTTCTGAAGGGATAAGGGTTTACTGAGGATTTCCACTCCCAGTTCTGGAGATGTTACCTTCGGTTTTCTAAAAATTCGTGTGACTCTACAAAGAAAGTGCGCAAAAGGGGAAAATGCTGTCGAAAATGAAGTGTATACTCCACTTGCCACCACAGAAGGTTCCTTCATAATTTTTTGATTAAAGTAATTCTGCAAATTATTGAAGCAAATTTGTAGGTCGATTTGATGCCATAGTTTGCATGAGATTTCGGTTTTTTAGTTTACCTATTTCACTAGCAGAATATGGCTAAGCTCTTATTTCGCGTTCAGCTTTAGGCTTGTTTCTATTGAAGAAGGTCTCTATTTCCGAAATGATCTTTTCTGTCTTCTATATTTTCTGTGCCCCAGCAAATTTCGTTGTGATTCGGTTACTTATTATTTGTATGCAAAGTTACGTTCCCTATTACCAATATTTTATATTAAAAGCTATCTTGAGGAAGAATTCACTATACAATTCTTGAATAGGACATGCTGATGATTGACCGACAACCCTGATTTTTTTTAATCGTTACAGTTTTCATTGAAGAGGTCTTGACGACGTCCACAATGTTAAACACCAAAAGCCCTCTATTAATATTGTAAAAATTGTTATTTTATTCTTGCTTGGATATTAATGCCATCTGCTAGTTGTTTATTGATTTTGTCATTATATGGCGGAAGTATATACCAGTAATTCTTCCAAATATTGATTTCCAGTGGCAAAATCATCCATACCAAACATTGTGAAACATAATCAACTAGGATGCAGAAGTCTTACCCGGTAGAAAGCAAATTTTTTTTATTACATACAGAGTTTAACAAGAGAATGTTCTTCTGTTAATGCTCATACCTCTCGGATTTATATAGATTGGATGTTGGCGTTCTTTTTATGCACAACAGGATTATTTTGATTGGGAGCTAGAATTTCAATTTCGAGCATGTAAACGTAAACAACAGTCTTTACCCGTATTTGTAACTCAAACTTCTCCAATTGGTCCAAATGGATCTGAAAGTCAAAGAGTTAGTGGTGGTTCAGATTGGCGCCGACCTAACTTCAGAGAGAGGAGATTGATAAAAAAAATCACTTGAAATCATTCACCAGTGGCTGGATCAGTGAGTAGAGTTTGAAGATGAATAAAATATATATGATTGAGACTTAACTTAAGAGTTTCTTAGCTCGGAAATAATTGTGGGTCCTAAAAGAAACGGACTCATTTTGTTATCAGGAAAGAAACATTAAGGCCATTCTTTAAAATGTACATTTTTCCAATCACATACAACCTCAAAAATAAGGCTCGCGTAATGGATCAATTTATCTTAAGTAATTACTATGCCCAAACTGCCTATTTGCATTATGTTTCAAGTATAACTCGTTAATACACGGCTGAATTTCGTTCTTTAACTCAGTAGAAATTCTGCAGCAGAAACAAAATAAAATCATCGTTTCGACTGCCGTTTTCAAATCGAAGGAAAATTAAAATCTGTAAACAATAATATGAATAAACTACCACATTCCTCGAAATAAAATAGTCATCTCTCTCTTTCTCAGCTTTACAAAATCTTAAAAAACATTTACAATAAATATATGAACGTGTAGCTGAGCGAAATAGAGGAAAAAAACGACATTTGTAAAACAATTTTAATAGGGTTTTTTCTTCTTTCTGGCGAGCTCTTCTCATCTTAAAAAAATACAACGCCCTGTACTGAAACATAAAAAAATCTAATGAATAATTGTTTAGATACATGTTAAAAATTATCCAATTAAAGGACAACACGGAATCTTTATGTGGAATTTCTTGTTCAAGGATTATAAAAAGTACTAGTTAATGGATCTGTTTAAGAATGAGAATCCTTGAAAGTAATACCTTAAGCTCCTCGGAAAACGCTTTAATATTTTTAAAAATATAAGGATTGCATAAAAAGCTATTCTTTTTATCTGAATCACTCTTATTGTTAAGCTATTAAATGCATTTCTAAGATGAGATTCTCATTAACGAAAAATTAATAATCGCTTTGAAAGAAATAATGCGTTGATGTTTGCATAAAGAGGCTTTCAATCAAGATTCATTTGGTTAATCTTTTTAAATAAAGCATAAAAATATTCTATGTTTTTTGAAACGCCTTTAACTCTTAAAGCTTAACACAATTTGAACAAATTTCGATGTTGCTCATTTCAAATTTATGTAAACAGTATTTTTAAAGAGAAATGATTGTCAACTAAATAACGGTATAATCTAATGAAAAATGAATTGATGTAAAATAAAATTGAACTTTATGAGAGTTATCTTTCACATTTGCTAATTATTATCTAGGTTTTAAAATATTTTCAGTAAATTACCACTTGTTAATGCCACTTGTGTTTTAGTGTTTTGCTTAAAATCTAATATGTGTATTAATGATCAGAGAAATAAAGTCTTTTTACCCTCTATATATGTCTTAATTTGCACGAAGAGGGTCTAGGATGTCTGTCGTTTTACTTCTAAAGTGTCAACCATTTCATCCGCGCTTAGAGCATTCTCAATGGCTATTGGTCAATAAATTTAACACCTACACTCTTAATCAAAGTTGTCGATAACCAATATTAATTGTTGACAGCGAAAACATATGAAAGTGAGTAGTTATTATTTTTGAGAGGCAACGTGGTGTAGGTTTTTTAAAAATCTCTTTGTATCGCCACTCATAATTCGAAATTTGAATTTTTTTCCTTGATTTGAAAGTTTTGACGGATCGAATGAGATCAAAATCGAGATTCTGGCTCGAGTGTCAATGCTGAATCATTTTGAGAAGTGGTTTCAAAATTTTTAATCTTTCTTTTGCATCATTACTCTTGATTCAAATTTGCAAACTTTAGATATTTTATAGATCTGGGAGTAAATCAAATAACACCAAAATCAAGATTCTAGCTATTGTAGAGGTGGGCATTATACAAAAAATTATACGAAAATTTCATAAACGTTGATATTCAAATATTTGCTACATAGACCGTAGTTAAGATACAAGAAAGAGTATTTGAATTGATTAAACGGTTTGAAGAAAGAAAATAAGCAGTTTAAATTGTCTTGCTAAATAAATATTTATTCAACTATGTACATGTTTTGAAAGGAGAAAAAAATTTAAATTATAAAAAATAAAATGGACTGCATTTCTTGTAATCTCGTCACAGAAACTATACCTAGAAAATTCGACTTTATTAAAATGTGCATAACAGCATTCAGCGTATTCTTGAGAATATCAGCTATAAAAGTCAAATTTGGGTTTAATATAATTTCATTAAAATTAATATTTCCTTATTCAATATACTCTTCTTGGAATAAATTACTTATAAGAGCAGATTCGATAATTTGAATTCTTCAGATTTTTCTGTACTTGTAGAGTTCCTATTGCAGGGTTTTTTTAATATTGCATGAAAAGCACATTTCGAATTCCGAAGAAAATATTCACGTGACCTGTGTAATAGACTGAAGAAAACGAACTTAATGAGCCGCTCAAAAATCGATTTTTCTGTGCGATTTGCATATTTTCCCCTAGCTCCATATTATATTATGTCCACGAGGTTCGCTTGGGAGTTTTCAAGATAAAGAAACCTTTTTCATCTAGTCCAATGCATTAAGTATTTTATAACTAAAATTCTTAAATAAAGTGCGATTATTGCATGATTACTTGCGAATGTCTCTAAATTATTTTTTATGTTAGCTGATCTAGCAGTGTGTTTGTTGAACATTATCTGAAAAGGTTACATTTTTCTTTGAAATTTATATTTACTTTGAGGTTCATGAAAGATACAACAAATAAATTGAAACTTCGGCCGCAGAATTTAACACTTATATTGTAACAAGTAAATGTATCCGTCATTGCTCATGATTCAAAATATTTGCAAATTCTAAAATCATTCTAAATCATACTGCAATTTAAAAATTTATCTTGTCCCATAAAAGAAATAATTGTTAAAACATTGCTGTTTTCTTCCCTTTTCATCTATAGATCTAAACATTCTCACATCCTTTGTTAAGCAATTTACGAAAACAAAGTTTGGGTTATCTTATGTCAAAACGGGGCAGAAAAAATAAATAGTAGAAGATAGTAATATTTTTACTGCTTTGCAACAGTTAGTTAAACACAATCGAAAATATATGAAGTTGGAAAACAATTTGTCGAAAATTAAACTAAAATATAAATGTTTTAAGGGATACCTTGGCGGAATGGGGCACTTAACGTTAGGAGCAAATTTGGGAAGTGTAAATCATAAACGAAATGAGAAATAGAATGCAATTTATTCAAACATTTTAAAACTTGCAAAAAGCATGAGAAAATCAAAATAAGTTAATGTTTTAAAACAAAAAATGCAAAACACATTTTTTTCTGTCCCATATGCAGGACAGAATGGAGTACTCACTTTTGTTTTACTTTATGGCTGTCAAAGTTTCAAAATAAGTACCGATTAATCATCGATGCTTTCTATTTCGGCGCATAAGTTATGGGCCCAGTTTTTACACCCAATAGATGAAATTCAACCTCCATTTGAGGTTGAATAAAATTCATTCCAATATACACATGAGGTGCCTTCATTTTCCTTGATTTCATTCTCTTTCTTCCCTTCTTACTTCTGCTATCTTGGTTGAAGTCCTTTTGCGCAGTTTTCCACTTTTTATTTCATCTAACCGGTTTCTCCTTCTTCTATATTGCTTCGCTTGTTTACCTTTCTAATCATTTTCTACTGATTTGTTTCAGTCGACCTTGTAAATAGATAATGTAAAAGTTGCAGTTTTTGCTATCCGTTTCTGTCCCTCATTCTTTTCAAGAAATGATGTGGCATTTTACGGTAAAAAGGCTGTAAAACTTGACACACCACAGTTATTTTTGCAGACATCAAGAATCCAAGAACATTGGAGTCTAGGTTCTGGAGAGGTTTTAGGTGAGGGATCAAGGGAAATATCAGTAGATGATGAAATGTACAGATGAATTGACTGAAAGTTTTCAGACGCAACGGTTGGTGTCTCAACCATCGGATTATCAATCGTTGCGGCTGTTGAGCAGTATAAATTCATTCTATCACAGACACATTGTTTGAGAAAATGCAACTTAAACACAGCAGTCATTACTTTCTCAATTGCGTTACGCAAAAACGTTTTAAAATATTTTGATAAATTTATTTTTAAAATGCGCAATATCTTAAAATCGATTCATGCTAGCGTTTTAAAAAAAATATGTCAATCGTTTTCAAGTGAAAATTTACGTAAGATATGGTTACTTATGTAACTTTATTGAATGTTTAGGTTTTCAAAAATTCACTCAAAAATTTGGGGGTCTCTCGAGCGTTCGATTGCATTTCAAAATAAAAGGATTCCAGTATTAACCGACTGTGATTTTTGTACCAAATTTCATTCGAATCGCTCCATTCGTTCGTGAGATATGGTCTCCACAGACTCACTCGCTCACACATACACACAACCATCACCTCAAAAACATTCGATTCGTGTTCAGAGATGCTTGAAACGTGCTCTCCCGTTGAAAACTCGAATTCGAATGTTCGACCCCGTCACAATACTTTCCTTATACATAACACTACGTATATAATAAAAGTAAAAAGAACTACCACTGGCAAACAGGAACATACAAACATAACAACTTGTATTTAGTAAATAATTCAATCTATGTAGATATATATAATCGGTTAAATTCGCAGATGGGCATGCCATGACATATACATCTACCAGACTGTAATTTAAATACACTTATTATTAAAAAAATTTGCAAAACTTTCTTGAAGAAAGCGAGCATATGTCAGTTGTGACTTCGATTGTTTCGAAAGCCTTATAAGCCCTTTCTTCAGGGCAAAAAGAACAGGTAGAACAGGAACAGTATATGCCTTTAAAAACAGCTAAGAAGCAGTTTATTATTGGAGAGGGTTAAGAGATTGTTAAGTTCTTTTCGCCTGAAGAAAGGGTTTATATAACGTCTTCGTTATAAGCCCCTTCTTCAGGGCAAAAAGTAGGATGCTCATAAAAAGTAGTAGGGCGAACAGTATGCGCCTTTAACAACCGCTAAGAAGCAGTATATTCTTAGAGTTTGTTAAGGAATTATTAAGTTCTTTTGGCCTGAAGAGGGGATTATAACGCCTACGAAACAATTATATTCACCTAACTAACATATTCCTCCTTTCTTCTAGGAAGTTCTGTAAGTTTTTGCCTTACAAGAAGCAGTTTGAGTTATTGTAACGATTATTATTGATAATTTTATAAAATACTAATCATGTTGACCTCTTTAAATGAGGTCATATCAAAGCAACATCGAACTCAAAAGAAATGCCCTCCAAATTTTTCTACTAGGATTCTGACATGTATTTTCTCTCACAAGCAACGACGGGGTTGTCACGAAAAAACTTTTATTTTTCAAGCAACAAATGTTTGCTATCCCAGATTCGTTCTTATCCTTTTTGCTGTGAAACTATTCAGTATAGAAACTATTTGAATTTCTTTTTTCCAAATAGTATACGCCTTTCTGTACTGAGGACGGGAAATCAACGAGTGCCGGAATATCGTAAGATGGAAATAAAACCAGCAATTTACTCTGATCACAACGAAGACATTTTTTGTTGGTTCCGCGGTGCATATTTGACCATTTGTGTAAAAGACCTCCTTTTACCCATTCACATTATATTCTAAATGGCCATGGATTTTTGAAGTCACGTAAAAGGAAATGGGTTTTATTCAGATACGAATAAGGGGACATCGTTTTGTTAAAATAGTTTTTACGTCGAGTGCTTTACATTTGAAAATTTTATTTTATTAAACGACATATTAAAAAGTTGTATTGAATTTGGAAGACACTCTTATTGAAGATAACAGCATCCGTGGACTGGTTTTGCGCTAATTAGACTCTCATCAGTATGCAATAACTGATATCTGCAATGACAGCAAAAACTTGTTATAAGTAGCACTTTCGCAAACTTCTATGAGAACTTTCCATGTGGCTGGCACATGAAAGCTATAGAAGTATTAAAATCGAATGCTACTTACCGGCGGCTTCTGTGATCATGCGTAGCAATTACAGCCTGTCAAAGATAAAGAATCCACTATTTATAAAAATTAAGTCTCAACCTTTCTCAATAAATTTAGTTATGTTTAACAATGTATGGCGCTTACGAAAAAAGTCATCTTAATCGAAAATTGGTACTATCCGATCGTCGTTACAGCGTTAAATTACAGCCTTCTAGGTCAAGGTTTCTGAAGATATACTTTTTTGGCCGCGCCTTTAATTTTGTGAAATTGAAAATCCGGTTTTGTTAGGATCTGTTACATGGAAGATATTATAAAAATCAACTTTTTGGGTCCACGGGTGGATTATAGAGGGTCTGGAGATACTTTTCGAAAAATTCCATGTTCTGCATCCCCGGATGGAATCGAAAATCTGGCTCCGTTAGGTTCTGTCCCGTAATCGATACTATAAGAGTGCAAAGATTCAGCTTCTTAAATCTCCAAGGACATCTGGAGGGTCGGTAAATACACAACAGACCATTATTATATAAATTTATTTGTATAATGTAATTCAAAAAACAACTCTTTAGGAATGTTTTTTTTTCATAGGATAAGTGATCTTCCAAACAAAGTTAAATACTTTGAAACCTAAAGTACTGATGAAACAATCTACTTTTAAAATGATTCAAAAAATATACCAAGCATTTTTCTAAAATATATTACTTAAAATTATATTACATAAAATAGTATAAACGGCAAGAAAAGAAGAAATGGGATGAACAGGGAGTGAGTACAAATTAAAAATTGAGATGTATTTTAATTTAGGACATCATAGGCTTAGAAACTCCCAATATAAAACGTGTATAAACAAAATATATTGTCATTAAAAATGTATTATTCATTGAATGTATTATTCATTCAAGTAATTATTCATTAACACTCTGAAATAATGAGTAAATCCAATATATATAGCTATTAAATGTGTAGAATTAAGTGTAGCATTAAGTGTATAGCATTAAGTGTATAGCATTAAGTGTATAGTATTAAGTGTATAGCCAAGTATATAATCAATTGTATAGCCAAGTGTATAATTATGTGTATAGACAAGTGTATAATCAAGTGTATAGCATTTAAGCTAAATTATATAGAAAATACATGGCTGAAATTTAAGTTTAATTTAGAAATGCAGGACTAACATTCAAATTAAATTAACCCGAAATAATTGCCACTTTATACCAGTTCGGTATATGCCAAAATAATACCACTTTATCACAGTTCAAGTCATACCGTATAGCTTTCGAACACCTTTAATAAAATATTCATATGTATGTGTGGTTGTGTATGCCTACGCATATATCTGCATTTATTTATTATACTGTAATTAATTATTATACTTGATTGCCTAAAATAAAGTAATAATTGAAAAAATGTTTATATATTAAAACTGAGAAGTTTTTATTAATTTGGAGCTTAAATTGATTAATAATTATCTTAATGATATTAGTATAAATAATAATTCTGGAAATAAATAATTCATACTATTGTGTTTCACTATTACTAATGTAATATCAAAATATTATTAAAACATTTATCGACTTTTATCGTAGAAAGCAGTTTAATTTTTACATTCCTTTTATATAAAGCATAAATAAAACACTGTCTCTCACCTCAAAAGTTAAGCACATTTGTTTTACCACCAGAAACTTTGAAAACTATATATTTATAAAAATATAAGTTTAAGAATTATTTACTAGAGAAAGGAGAAACAAAAATACAATTGTTTTATATTTTGCTGAAGCATTTCTCTATAAAGAAAAGCATTAAAGTTCATTGTTCTCAGCCAGAGTCCATCTGGATCAATAGAAAACACTTCAATTCATCCCTTTTTTCCAAAATCTTCCAGCTTTCTTAAGACACTGGAGCTGTCTGCAAAAGTTGGTGATTCAGCATTTCTTCAGGACTACTTCATAACCATTCCTGTGGCACGCAATACTCCGCACCCATTTTGCAGTGAAAAGCTTATTTCTTAAAAAAAATCCATTTCTAGAGCCACGAAATCGAATTTCATTTGGAAAATCTACTTTCAAAATGAAATAGGGAATAAATTTTGGAGTTTTCACCTGCAATGTCTATACATTTTAGGCAACTACTCTGTCAAAAAAAAAGATTTCATACAAAGGGATTCATTTACATATCAAGTTTTCCATAAAATATTTGAGCCCGCAAAATGATGGTATATATAAATTTAATTATATAGTGTCATACGTGAGATAGTGTATGAAGTTGTTTAAGTTCATGTGGCAGTTTTCCGGCCCACAAATAAATATACATCGTCTACAAGTTGTGTATTTTGTATTGACTTGATTAATTTTAAAAATACAAATACAAATGCTTAATCAAATTAGTAAATAAGTTCTGTATCTATAATTCGAAAATGAAAACAAATAACGAAAAAAAATTATTTTGAAATTATTAGAAGCAAACACTGTGCTATACTATTGTTTTTGCGAAGCATTTTCCGTTGGCACATCTTTTTCTCAAGATTTGTATAGATATAACTCAGAAGACTGATTGGATTCAGCATCAAGACATATATATTTCTCAAGAAGATATCTCAAGAAAGATCAATCATGCTTAAAGCATTGATTAGGAAACACTTTCAAACTTCAATGCAATGCCATTTAAACATCTATAAAATGCAATACATTCCTCGGTAATATTTTAAAACTTATCACAATACTACATTAATTTATTATATTTGAAAACTTAAACCTTCATTGAAAAAAATGAACTTCATTCAAATGACGGCATTGAAATATAAATTGCCTGGTTTAAATATCTCTAAAATGCGATACATTCCACGGTAATATTTTTAAAACTATCATAATACTACTATAATTTATTATATTTGAAAACTTCATCGAAAACAACTGAAATTAATTCAAATGACGTCATAGAAAAAATAACACGCCTGGATCTCTCTATAAAAACGGCATTTGAATCATAACTTTCTCCCACTCATTTCATTCATCACAATATTATAATAATTTATTTTATTTAGAAATTAAGACCATGGAGCTACAAGTAATTAAACTCTATGCTTAAAACGTCATCGAAAAAAATCGTCCTTCTCTTTATAAAATCAATTAATATTTCATTCATATTAGCCATGCAGACTCCATGGGCTAAATTATTTTGTGTTAAAGAAATACAGCAATTCTAATACAACTCATTCAACATATTTTGCTGTTTACATTTTGCATAAGTGAAAAATAGGCTTCGTTGTAGAAAAAATCAAATTTGGATAATCATTTAAACACAAATATATTGTATTTGCGTTGCTTCAGTATGTAGATGCACAGAATTTAAGCAAAAATAAAGTAGTTTTAGGACGGATACAACACTCAATATGAATTAAAAAGAACTTTAAAAATCACGATTTTGAAACAAGATGGATGCCATATATCATTTTGAAGTGGGTCATGTGATCTTTTCATTTCATGGTCACGTGATCGTTTCATATAAGAGGTGTAATTATTATTTTAATTTTTATTTTAAAAACTACTGAATATATTTCGCTGAATTTTTTTTTATATATTTTATGGAACAATTTGAATATTACCTAAAATTTTCGAAGCAATTTGTGAATTTTAAATCCGCTTAAAAAATGTTTGAAAAATTAGGTCCCATAGGGCTCGGTGTGTTTAATTTTTTCAACCCGGGTTCAATCCAAAACTAATTGGGTGATATTATTCATTTATATTCCCATAGGTCCTACAGACCGTCTGAACAACATACTAAAATTTCATTTTGATTAAGTCATTTTTACAACAGTTATCGTGCTAGCGGACAGACAGACAGACAGAATGAACAAAGTCAAACACTTTTCAACTTTGTTGTAAAGTATCAAAAATTCACTATGGATTTCCTCTTCCGGTTCTAAAGATATCACTCCCGATTTAAAAACGTTCAACTTTCGTTCCATTTACCTTGAAACATTCATTTTTCGGAATCTGCTATAGACATAACTTAGACTATGACTGATATAAAATCTGCGTTAAATGTTGGAAGAGAATAAGGGTTCACAAACATTTTGACACCCGTTTCTTCTTTCAGTTCCGGCTCACATTTTTTTTAAATATATATTTCTTATGATTGGCCATAGATAGAAATTAGATGTTGACTGATATGGCCATAGATAGAGATTAGATGTTGACTGATATGAATTCCATATTAAATTCCGGAGGAGATAGGGGATCTACTTCAGATTTCCATTTTCCAGTCTTTTCCAGTTACGTGCAGTTCAAAATATCTCTTTGCAACTTCTATTTCTCTCAGGATTTACTATGGATAAAGTTCAGATGATAACATATATGAATTCAGTATGGAATTCGAGAGCTGCTCACTAAGGATTTCCATTTCCGGTTCTGGAGATTCGTTCACATCCGGTTTTTCGAAAATTCGTATTGTACGAATCAAGTATGCGAAAGAGAATTAAAATGTTTCATATTTCCGTCGAAAATGAAGTGAACACACGATTTGCCGACATATGAAGGCTCCTTCATAAATTTATGTTTAATTATGTTTTTTAAATTCTATAATTTTTGAAATCACTTGAATATCTAAACGTATGTCAGTGTTTGTTAAAATTAAAATTGCTTTTCCTAATAATCATAACAATTTTTTCAAGTCCAGCAAAAATTTAAAAGGAAAATGTTTTTTCTGGGTTTTCCATGTCTACATATAGGCTAATATGGCAAATGGAAGTTTACATTTAAAAATAAAATTGTTAAGTTAAAATCAGTTTTTCTGGCATAAAATAATAGTAAAAAGCTGAAAGGAATTCTGCAAATTTTACACTTTTGGTTTTGTCTTACGGACTTTCGGGTCTTTATATCTGAACCACTTTTCTATTAGTTAATTTAATTTTTATTTCCTGATTCCACTAATGTGTAGAGAAAAAGTCTATATATTGTTGTGTGAAATTGTATAATTTGTTCATGAATGTTAAGTTATTACGAACGATCACTTCGAATTTTAAAAATAAATGTATTTATTTCCCACCAGCAGTATACCCGTTTTTCGTATGGAATATATTGTGATATTTAATATTCACAATCATGTGCAAATTCCTATAGTATCCTAAATCATATTGTTTTTCAAAACATACTATTAAAATACTTAATGTAATGCTCCTACAAAGAAATTTTAAAATCTCTGCTCTCGCTATACAAAATTATCTTCACAGGCAGATCTGAAGAACAAAACATCCTGGTCCCACTTTTAAACACATTAAAAAAATATCAAATTGAATCAATATATGCCAAAACGAAAGTGCTAACATTCATTGTATGGGAAGATATATATACCCGTACTACTTATATTCTCGTAGATTAGTAAATATACCCGTGTATTTAGTAGAAGATTGCCCATACTACGATATATGAGTGTCAATGTTTTGTAACTTATTTAATAAATTTATCTAAAAACGTGCTATAATTTGAGAATGCTTCACACTAGCGTTCTAAAGTGGCTGTCATTCGTTTTTAAGTATTTAATAATCGTATCATCGAATTTAATAATCGTATCCAACTTTTTTTTTAATCGTTCCATTGCTTGAAACGCGCTCTTCGGTCGAAAACTCTGTTTGAACCCGTCACCCTAGTTTCTCTATATATTATACTATGTACTATGTAGCGAAAGTAAAATGTAAATCTGATTCACAAGTCATTGAATTGAGGGAGCCAAATATCAGGAAAGAGCCATAAAATTCGTAACGGTCGAATAACAATCTTTGTTAACTTGTTCTATTCCTCCTTTGAGGATTTGTCTGGTACTTGTGAAATTTCGCTGGCACTAGTTGACAAGAGATAAAAAAGAGCTTTAATTAGTGGCTCTTTTCGATTTCAGTAAAAGACGGACCGGGGACCAAGCGCCTACACCAATCTCCCAGAATCTGGAATGCTCCAATGGTCGTAAAAAGAGTTTCGGAGAGTTTGGTTTCCTTTTATCTTCAAAGGAAACAAAAAAGTTTTATTGTTTGTTTCTATTATATTTTCATCGAAGAGGAGTTAAAGATCATTAAACAGGGTGTTATGTTGTTTCTCCGAGTTAGTTCCTGATCGACAGATCCATTTGCATTTGGTTGCTCGCATAACATTTATGGACTTTTGGGTGACAATTGCATTTATATATTTTTTGTATTACATATGAAAACAAATGAAAATTTTATTTATATACGAAGCAAAATGAGAGAAATACAGTAAATTATAAGTAGGGCTTCATGAAAAATATATATATATGTATATATATATATATATATATGAAATATATATATATATATATATATATATATATATATATGAAATATATATATATATATATATATATATATGAAATATATATATGAAATATATATATATATATATATATATATATATATATATATACAAATATATATATATATTTACAAATATATATATATATATACAAATATATATATATACAAATATATATATATATATATACAAATATATATATATATATACAAATATATATATATATATATACAAATATATATATATATATATATATATATATATATATATATATATATATATATATATATATATTTATATATACACATATATATATATATATATATATATATATATATATATACAAATATATATATACAAATATATATACACAGACATCTGTCGTTATTAAGTAAGATTTGAAATGGCTTTTAATATTCAGAAATTTTATTGTGCAGGAGTGCAGGTGACACATTTAGCGACTACTAGCTATTGAGAAAACTCACAGCATAAGTGAAATGTCTCGTATAATAACATTATCTTACAGAAGCACTAAATTACACCAATTGTTACCTATATTAGAAGTGATATATATATATATATATATATATACATATATATATATAAATTACACCAATTGTTACCTATATTAAAAGTGATATATATATATATATATATATATATATATATATATATATATATCACTTCTAATGTAGGTAACAATTGGTGTAATTTAGTGCTTCCGTAAGATAATGTTATTATACGAGACATTTCACTTATGCTGTGAGCGTTCTCAATAGCTAGTAGTCGCTAAATGTGTCACCTGCACTCCTGCACAATAAAATTTCTGAATGGTAAAAGCCATTTCAAATCTTACTTAATAACGACAGATGTCTGTGTGTCTTATTTATTAACGGATAATGTCTGCGGAAAATCTAATCGTGGTCCGACCATGCAATTTCGTACACAGGTACTTAAAAACCCGAATAGGTGTACCACGATGTTATTTATTTATTTTTTAATTTCGAATTAGTTTTTAATGATTTAGCCCGATTCCCAACGATGTTTGCCCACATTCATACAAATCGACTAAAATATTATCAGAGTTTCAATCTTGATACCATCAGGATGACCGAGAAAATTTCTTTTAAACAAACGGTGAACAGAATCCATACAGTCATTACACAATTTTTAGTGAATTTTTTAAAAATATACACATTTCGCGAGTTTTAAACCACTCTAATTTTGATATTAAGATATATAAAAACTGACTCGTCATCCACCGTTCATTTTATTTCAGCACTTGCTTACAGTATCACAGATTACTTTAGAAAAATATTATAAACCCATCCGTTGATTCATTCTAATTATTTTATCCGAGGCATGTCTTTGATTTTTTTAACTTATCGAAAGTCTGGGTTCCGAGGTAGAAGCAGACCGGGTAAAGAAGCACTCATTTTGTCATAGGAGAGTGGATATTTTAGGATGGACTGAAAGAGGTCGCATGTGGATTTCCGCGGAATCCCCTTTATCGCTTATTTCCTAATCGCTTGAATCTTGATCGGTCAATTGTGATTTTCATACTTTTTGTTTTTGCGGAGAGTGCTTGTGCGCGATTTTCGGATCGAAGTGATTTTAAATTGTCTTTATATATATTATTTAAGCAGGGGTTAAATTTTTTATTGTTTCTACGTAGTCCACGTTTATTTCGATTCCGGAAAACGTCTGGTAATTCGTTCTAATTTAAAAATACAAATGGAATGGTGGACATTTTTGGTGACAAGTTGGTGTAAGTTTTTGAAAATCTTTTTCAAACTTTTAAAATATTAGTTTTTTTTGTTGATTTGGAAGCTGAGGCGAATCGAATGAGGCCAAACACGAGATTCTGGCTCGACTGGAAGTGCACTATTGTTTTGAAAAGTGGATTTAATTTTTTATTTTTTTAATTATTACTTTGCATCAGCATCCATAATTCGAATTTTCAAAATATTAGGTATTTTTCTTGACCTGGAAGCTGAGGCGAGATCGAAGAGATTAATCCGATATTCTATCTCGAGTGGAAGTACTTGATAAATAAGCAAAGTAGATTTGAATTTTTTCTATTATTTCTTTGTATCGTCAGCGAATCTTTGAAATTGTGGGGGGTTTCCCTTGGTATGGAAGATGAGACTGATCGAATGTTTGTGGCTATAGTGGAAGTGCTCGATAATTCAGAAACATTACCCCCTCACTCATTCACTTACTTCAGTGCAGATAGATACGCATAGTGATGATAAAGAAATATAATACTCACAAGCAGAAGATATACAGAAAATCATAGGAAAAACAATACGAGACTATTGAAGTAAAGGAACTCCTAACAGAACTAGAAACTAATGTCAGCGAAGTAAATTACTGTTTATTAGTCATATATATACAAACTGGGAAACCACGAAAACAATGTTTTTATAAAAGGAATACACTATGGTTTGAAACAAGCTGAACAAAGGCTCAGACGAATGGGCACCAGATTTGACATTATTCTTTCACAAGTCCGCTCATCTCAACTATTCTTTTTGGTCTGTAAAACCACTTTATCCATTTAAAGAATTTCTAGGATAAGTTATTACTAGACTTAGTTATAACTTATCCTAGAAATTCTTTAAATGGATATTTTCAAATTCTTTATGAAATTATAATATTTCTTAGCAATTATAACATCGTGTCTCCAATGCTATATCATCTATTGGTTTTTACTAAAATGATCATCTGATGTGTAAAAAAAATATGAAATCATAAACTTTAAATTTCCCTATAGACTCTTGCAAATGCTGTATTTGTTGTTCTCAGATATTAATATTTGAGCGCATAATTAATAGGACTCAAAAACTACAGTTTGACGGCAAAGTACCCGATTCAAAGGGTAAACTACGCCTATATTAATTTTCAGAGCTTAATTAACAAGCAAATATTTGATACATGACTCTTATCAAATTGAAATTTAAAAGGTCCAGAGCTGTCTTTTTGCATCAAAAGCAATTTTAATTGCTCTGCAATCTTTAATTTTTCTTTCTAGTCATTTGAAATTATAAACCTCGTCTGTGCCAGATTTGTCATGCGGTTTTAATTTTCACTTTGATCATTTGATTTTTTCAACCTTTATACGCGTTCAAATTTTAATACCTTCAAATATTAATTAAAGGTGATAATTTATATGAAGTATATAATTACATTTAATACATCATCCATATGAAGTTAAACCATTCTATAATAAATTATAACTGCCAAATTTATGAATATATATTTGGTGAAAATTGTCTGTTAAAGATACCTAGTGCTTTACGAATATTTTTTTGCAAAATTACCGCTTTATAAAAATTCTCACTAGTCCTCATAGTTTAGGCTGTAATTATTCTATAATTACTATCTGAACTGTCTAATTGAACTGTGTTATCTTATAAAGAATAAGCACCTAGCTGCCCTGTAAGAATCAGAAATCCAGATGCCGGATAGAAAACAAACATTTTTCTGGCTACAAAAATAAGTATTCCTCCAATTTTTGAACCGCTCTAATCTGACTGAATTGGAATACGTTTTGCATTATATTATTCTTTTGACGCACACCAGGTGTACTTTGACCGTGACAGTTTGAAGCAGATTTCGACCAATACCGCTATGGAGTTCGTTACTCGGAATTCAAAACCCTTTCTTATGATCTAAAGACCAGAGGATGAACCTTTTAGGAATGAATATGAATGAACTATGAACCCTCTATGAATAAACTATGACAGACTATAGCATCTTGTACGGCAGAAAGGTTTTGTGACTTTATTAAAGTTTGTGTTAACAACTTCTTAACAACTTTTTAACTCGAAACTCTGTTTTCTGAATGAAAAAGCAGACTTTCACGAAATTATCTAAAGTAAAGAAATCGCAAGGAAATAAACGCAAAGATCTATTACAATATAGACATTAGTTTCTTTCTTTCGCCAAAAGCCGTCTCATTTAGCATTTCAAGAAATTCTAAACATATTTATCCAACAGATACATCTGAAATACTTGATATTTAAAATAAGTGCAAATTCCTGAAGCAAGTCATATTGTTTTCAAAATATTTTCATTACAGAATAAAAATGGAATCTAATTTTTTTTTAATTTCCAATGGCGGGTATAAAAGATAACTAGAACTAGCAAAAAATATAACATGAACAGAAATAAGAAAAAATTACAGTCACAAGAGAAAGTCTATAGATCACTCATACCCAGTATCGTTCCCACTCAGATGTTGCGAGGAGAATCGGGAAATGGAGAAGGTGTGTCCTGTCCATTACCTCCTGAAGGTCACAGACTTTGCAAAAAGGGTCGTCAAATACACGAGTCCGATGCAGATGATTTGGAAGGCAATCATGGCCAGTAGCAAGACGGATTTCCTCTTCAGCTCTCCCCCTAGGCCAGTCCTGTATGTTTGAAATTGTGTTCCGCCACAATTTCTGAGAATTTCTCTCTGAAAAATGTTTGATACGTTATTTTTAAAGGTGTTTTTGATTACCAGCTTGATATTGCTAAATGGGATTTGGTGAAATTTGGGGAATTGCTGCCCCTGTTTTTGACCAGAAAATCGGCCCTCTCATTGAAGTTGATATCACAGTGGCCAGGGATCTACTGAAAGAAACTCACTTCATTACGGCTGAATAAAGTTCTTAAAAAGTATTGGCATTTCTGAATTGCTGCTGATTTTGGGGTTTGGGTAGAGTCAGTTGCCTGCAAGGCAGCTTTCGAGTCTGAAAGTATGACTACGTTTGAGAACTCGTCCAGATGGCACTGTAGTTAGGAAAAGACTAAATGAATGGCTTCGATCTCTCTATCAAAAGTGGTTCTATTCTCCTCCACCGCGGCATATAAAGCGAATAGATCGCAAGAAACATAATCCGAAATTCATGCAATCATCTATTTGGGACCCATCAGTGCATTCTCGAAGCCATTCAGATTTTGGATAGAGTGCGTTTATAGTCTCGTAGGTTACCGATCTCAACCCTATTGCATCAGTGGTTTTTTAAAGACCTCCTGGGAGAGTTGATTGCAATTCCAAAATCCTTTATTTAGGATTGGGTTGCAAGGCAGTATTAACTGTTCGGGTCTGAACTGAAGACCAAGTTGGTCTTTCAAGTCCAGTATTTTTTGTAAGAAACCGTGCTGGGTTTTAAGATTTCACTCACATGCTTAAAATTTACAGTTCCAGAGAAATTGTCCAGTATTCTCAAGATTTTCTCCCACAGAAGTACGCTTTCTTCAATAATTGATCTAATGGGTCTGTTCCCTGAACATATAATCATTGCATCAATATGGGTTGATCTTACAGCGCCAGTTATTAGGCAAAGATCTTGATTTTGAACTTGTTCCAGTGGCTTAAAAATGTGTCGTGAGGACGCCAAGGGGCTCACAGCAATAGGCGATCATTGGCAACACAAAAGTTTTGTAGGTTAAATTTAAAGTTGTTCTAGGCCCACCTGGAACCAGCCAGTCGTTTCATGAGGATTAGTCGATCTGAAGCTCGTTGAGTGATCTTGTCTGCGTGAGTTTTTCAAGTCAATTTTCGGTCAAAAGTTGCTCCCAAGTTTAAGAATTCTTCTGTTTCAGGGACATTAATACCCCCGTAGACTATTTGGGGATGCAACAATTGATGTGTAAGGGAGAAACTGTGGAACACTGTTTTTTCTAAATTGACCTTCATGTTATTAACACCACACCACTTTTCCAGCATCACAAGGACTTGTTCCAGGGTGCTTCCAGTTAGGAGTTTGGCTCCTTTATTCGGGCTATCAGTCCAGATAACTAGATCATCTGCATATAGAAGACACTTAACGCCAGGAATCGATCTCAGCTGAATAACTAGATCGTTAATATAAATGTTAAACTGAATACAACTATTGACAGCATCTGAGGAAGACCAGTCTGGAATAGTTTATATTTTGAAAAGCTAATGTCGTATCTAATCCCACATAAAGGTTGGCCGAGAAAACCACTCATCCATCTGAACATATTGCAGTTTACTCCCATTTCTAATAGTTTTAGAAGATTTTCTTTCCAAATAGTGTCATATGCAGATTTCAGGTCAACAAACACCGTAGTTAGAATATTCCTGTTATGTAAAGCATATTTTATTGGCTGGCTAAGAAGAGAAACATGGTGGTTGGTAGATCTAAATTCACTAAAACCAGCTTGTTCTTTCACCAGGAGCTTATGGGTGTCCAGATATAAGTTTAATCTTCTTGAAATAATCTTTTCCGTGGTTTTACCCATTATGCTCGTTAGAGAAATTGGGCTGTAGTTGTGTATATCACCAGGATTCTTGTCTTTTTTATGGATTGGAATTAAGAGATTTCCGCCACTGTGTGTGATGGTGTCTTCTTTCCATATAAAGTTAAAGAACTTTAGCAGGATTTTCCTTGCCTTTGGAGCCAGATGTTTCAAGAACTCAGATTGGATGTTATCCTTGCCAGGACATTTACAGCTTTTAGAACAATTCAATACCTTTACCACGTGCCTCTCAGAAAAACGTGAATCAAAAATGTATTGCGTACTTGGCTGCTGCGTACTGGCTCCCTGTATGTGGGCAATCCTACGTTTTACCATGTTCAACATATTTCTTGCATACGCTCCCTTACGTTGTGATCCCGAAAAATACTGCACGAAAGCATTAGCTACCTTAATTTTGTCCGATAATATAGTCTTTCCGCCAATCTGGAATAGCTGTTTTGTGACAAGAATACTTTAGTTTTTAACATTTTACAACATAGTTGAAAAGTGTTTATGACTTTGTTCATTTTTAATACACCCCACCAATAACAAAAAAATTATGAAGGAGCCTTAATATGGTGGTAAGTGGTGTTTACACTTTATTTCCAACGGAACTATTAAGAACTTTAATTCTCTTTTGCACACTCATTTCGTATAGCCACATTAATTTACGAAATAAGAGGAAGTGGCATCTCCAGAACCATCAGTTAATATAGTGCGGAAACCTGTACCGCCTCCGAAATTTGATGCTGAATCCGTATCAGTTATCATATAAGCCAGGAATTTTTATCTTTTCCTTTTCATGACGCAAAATTGCACTTAATTAGACGATCCACGAATATATTATGAAATATAACAGCAAGAATGTAGTAACAAGTAACAAAAAATGTCATACATTTTATGTATATTGTAATAATTTTAACAAGGCTTGTTATAAAATTTTGTTTAATTTGAATCATAAAAATGTATTCTTCAATTCAAAGTGTATTTTATCACATCGTAAGAGAAATATAACTAATTATTTATCAGAATGTGGTGAAAAATACGCTCTTTAAAATGTTCCTTAAAGAGCTGTGTTGCGAAGTTCTCTCCAGTGAGAGATATTATTTACCAATACTGTAAATTCAAATAATTATTAAAGAGTCTTTAGTAATATTTATGTTCATTTTTATTTTTGCTACTTGCAGATTTACCTTATTATGATTTACACAAAACACAGGCTTGTTATTAATTACAATAATATTCTTTCTTATTTTCAAACAATAAACCTTAAAGAGCTAGAGAGAGCGTGGTGCTTGACATTAGAAGGCCAAAATCAATTTGTAGAACTCTAGACATATGAACATATAGAAGTGCCCACATAGCTTCCTCCTCCTTGAAACCTTATTAGCACATCTGAGTTGCAGACTTGACGTTGGTAACTGCAGGGGACACCGGAAGATTTCCGTATTTTTTTTTTGCGCTCTCAACTTGGGAGTTTGTACTAGAATTTATTCGTCCTGAATTTTCAAACGACTGAAAAGGTCGGAGATTTTTAATCTAGACTTTCTAAAGTCATTTCTCAACTGAAGGTTATTTAAGTTGGGCAAACTTTTTTTGAACTCAGCTGCGGGGAGAAACGTCTTTCTTCAAAACCTCCGAATGTTGATTAGTGATGATAACCGCCTCGTCAGTGCACGCGGCTTCTGGGTTTGTCCTAATTGGATGTAGAAATGCTCCCCCTGCTTACACTTTGGGTTGGTTCGCAGAAAAGTTTTCTCCTGAGATTCATTTTCATTTATTGCTCATAAACTAATGTCTGATTTAATGTCACTTTAAGTGACGTTTCGTCTGGCCCTTTCTTTATCAGGCGACTCTAGCTGTTATTATATTGTTCAAATTTATGGTAGCTCGTTGGTTTCTTTCTTGTTTCACATTTCAACTCATATTTAAAAAAAATAATTATCCACAATTATTCATTGAGATCCGTGGTTATGTACGAGTGTCGGCAGCTCTTTAAACAGTGGTGTCTTTGAGAAGCTGCATCTCAAGTCATGTTCCGTTTTGTAGTCGGTTTCTAATCTGAGAGTTCATGAGAGTAAGCTCAGAAAAGTCAGCTTCGCATAAATGCGTAGTCGAAAACGGTAGTAATACTTCCGCAACTTCCCTCCCTAGTATATAGCATTTACTTTCTGAAACTAATATAGCTACTGTGTCTGAAAACTGACACAGAATTTCCTCGTTTCAGACTTCTGTAAGTTATTCCTGCAGACAAGTAATGTTTGAAAAATCTTCAACAGCAAAACCATCACCAAAGCCACGGAGGCCTATTTTTGGGTAGAAACCTATAGGTTATGAACTCCTGATTTGAGCTCTATCTATAGCCACTCCTGAGAAAAAGACGTTGCATGGAAAATGTAAATTCGGAACTCCCATCTCCTGACCTGGAAGGGAAATTCCTTAGCGAGACCCACCCCTACTCCCACTGAAATTTAATTTTAAACCCTTATCAGTCATCATCTATCTTATCTACAGGCTCTCTATATCCGGTTCTTAAAAATAGATGTTTCAGTGAACGTTCTTAAGCTGGAAGCAGTAAAGTACCGGAAGTTGATATTCTTAGTGAATACCCCAAAGCACTTACAATACGAGGCTCGTCCACAAAGTAAGTTTCCCTGGGGTCGTTTACAGAAAAGAAACACAATTTCATGGAAATATTTATTGCAACAGATACAGCAAGTGTTCAGCTATTTTTCAACATATTCACCATCGGAATTGAGATATTTGTCATAACGTGGAACCAACTTTTGAATACCTGTGTCATAGAAGTCTGCCGCCTGGGATTTGAACCACTGTGTGATAACCATCTCTGCCTCTCTGTCATTCTCAAAACGCTGACGCTGACCGGACAGGAATATCTTGAGGTGTAGGAAAAGATGGAAATCACTGGGAGCGAGGTCCGGGCTACCGGCACTAAACATCCCGCGCCGCTTGTTCTGAATGGCCCGTCGCAATTTCTGCAGTGTTTCGCAGTAACGCTCAGCAATCACCGCTTCACCTCTGGTCAGGAATTCGACGTGAAGTCCCGTCTGTCCCAGAACACCATGCACATCACTTTCCGCGCCGACAACGTCTGCTTGAATTTCGTCCTACAGGGAGATCCACTGTGACGCCAATGCATTGACTGCTGCTTTGTTTCTGGGGTAATGTGGGCATAATGCGTTCCTGCACAAGCTCCACAAGGTCGTCCGTAATGATGGATGGCCTCCCACTGCGCTTCTCATCATGCACACTTTGTCGACCTGCCGAAAATTCTCTGCACCAGCGACGCACCATTTGCTGGCTCATGACGTTAGGCCCATAGACCCGGCACAGCTGACGATGAATTTCGATCGGCGCTATGCTCTGTGCATTCAAAAATTTTATCACCGACCGCACTTCACAGTCGGCGGGAGCATGAATAAGAGCCTTCATCTTCAACAGCTGCAGCGATGCTACTGTGAGAATGCGGGAAGTACCGTCAGTGCATGCGCCATGCTACGTCATTGCTTTATCACGTACGCACAGTCGTTTCGCGCAATATAAGGTTTGCTAGCTGTGGGACGAGTGGGAAACTTACTTTGTGGACGCGCCTCGTACATTAATTTTGTAAGAAAATGCCCATACGTGATTATAAAGTTGTAGTTTACTCAGTAGGAATCTATACTAAAATTGTTTACATGAACCATTTATGTGGCACAGTATAGTTACTGGCTAATGCCTATCCTATTCAGGAATACTAAAATAAACAATACTTAAATACACAACAACCTGTTCAAGCCTGTTCAAGATTTCCTACTTTAGCAATAATTTGAATTCAAGAAAGAATATCACCGTGTACTTTGACAAGCACGACAGGTGTCACCGTGTTACAGGTGCTGATGATACGACATTTTGATAGGTATTTATTGTCTTCAACATATAGTGTGTTCCTTATGTTGATTCCTTCTAATTCGACAATACTGTACAATTTTGTAATTGTTTTTTTCATCTATTGCGCTTTATTGACGAGCTCCCCGTTATCGTAAATTTTTTAAATCTCCGCTAGAGACGTTGTTATCACTTTTATTTGATCGGATATTTTTATTTGATCGGATCACTTTTATTTGATCGTGTCACAGTACTACAGGTAGACTTGACGTATATACTCATGGACTTATCCTTACAAAATTATTGGGGTGCTTAAGAACGAACCCGGTATATCTGCGGTTGCAATATCTGAAACTTCTAATAACTTTCGAATTGATATATATTCATTTTATTTACTTTTAATATTTATATTAATTCCTTATTAAAAACAAGAATACAAATCTCTGTTTGAACCATACAAAATTACCTTGATAATCAAATCTATATATAACATTCTGTTTCTGTTTTAAAATGGTTTATTAAGCATATATGTAAACATATAAGTTTGTTAAATATATAATAAAATGCTGCTGAAATAGTAGCAAAATATATTCCTTTACCATTTATTATAGCAATAATTACACACAAATTATAAATAAATGAATTTGGAAAAGCTTCGCAAAGAAAAAATACTTACATAAGTAATTGAGAATAACATTAATCCCGTTAATCGTATTTTATGTCGTGCCTGCGACGTGAAGTACAATGGACATTTATAATTTTTTTCTATCAATTTTGCTATTATTTAATTCAGATAAATAAAATTAAAATCGTCTGCCTTAACAACACATTTGACTAATAAACATTTTTTTACAATAGGAAAGTAATTTAACTACGTTGCAATGCAATCTATATAAATAAAATTGAAAATCTGTCTGTCTGTCTGTCCCATCATCAAGGGAGAACGGCTGAACCAAATTTGATGAAATTTTGTGAGTAGCCTGAAAATAGCCCCACTTAAAATGTAGTCTATGACTTGAGTTTCTACGACTAGTGGTTCTCGAGATATTAATAAAAAACGAAACTTTCGTTTATCTCATCATCACAATAGAACGGCTGAACTGAATTTAATAAAATTTTGTGGGTAGCCTTAAAATAGCTCCCCATAAATTTTGACCAAATTTCGGGTTTCTAAGACTAGAGGTTGTCGAGATATTAATGAAAAACGGAACATTTTCCTAGGACTTCTACTCTCTAACTCCGTGGTTTATCCAAACGAAAAGGATAAAAATCGTTTGTTTAAAACGTCAACGTGAATTAAAATTTTATTTCTGAGTTTGATAAAGGATTTTTGCGCAAATTAGTCACTATCTGAAAGCATGAATTGTTTGAAACATGAATTTAAATGGAACATCTATCTCCATGGTTTATTTTCACAAGCATTTACTCAACCACAAAAAGTATAAAGAAATCAAAATGATTATCATGTTGCTCAGCAAAGCAATTAAATTAAATGTGTTTGTTGATATTTGTTATTTTTTTCTATTTGAATAATAAATATATGGATGTAAAAATATATTTTATAAACGAACGGTTTGATATTTCTTTTAATTATATTAATTGCGGGCTGCGTACATCACTTTCATTATTTTGGCAAAGAGTTTTCAAGCTTATATATTGTGTTTAGCTAATTAATAAACTCACATATTGTGTTTACCCAATAAATTCATTTAGCCGAGAAAAAGAGTAGAAAGGGTATATCTTCTAATACAATTTTAGTGTTTTCATTTAGTACATACAAACGTGATCAGGATATTTTATTCTTCAGATCTCCAAATTCAGAGCTACGAATTTGGCGAAATATCGCTAACCTGGCAACTTTTCTTAAACTTTGCCAAATTGACGGAAATGTCGCCAAATTGATTAAAACGAGGCAAATCAATGAAATGAAATTCGTTTTTTTAGAAGAGTACTGAAATGATGTTTCGGTAGCATTTGTCAGTCAGTCCATCCATCCTACTTAGTAACACATTTGGCGAATTTTTTAAAATATCACCAAATTGATAAAAATGTTTGTAAATCTATAAAAATTTCAAGAAATTGATAAAATTGCGATTAATAAATGAAATTATTGCGTTTTCTTAGGGGATAGTATTGTTATGATTTTTCGTCAATTCGTCGCAAAATGGGCCTATCAGTTTTACCGTCCCATTTGGCGATAAATTTGACTTTTTTTAAATTATCGCTAAATTAGCGAAATTGTCGCCAAACTTTCCATGAAGATAGCATTATTCAGACGATATGATTTCCATCAATTTATTTGAAGCAAATGATATCATGTCGTTTAACAATTGATGTAAATCCAACTTGTTATGCGGCATACGATTTTTATTAAATCTTTTCCGATTTGAATAATAAAGATATGTATATAAAATAAATTTCATTGACATTGCATTTTTGACTGGAAAATATCAATTACGGTCTTCAGGTTTAAACATTATTATTATAGATATTTTCGAGGATTATTCATATTTTCAAGTTATTATGCCACCGTTTATGACAAAAATTGTTGAAACTCATACATTGTTCGTTGTACGAGTAATCTTCTACAAATGCACGGGTATATCTTCTAATCTACGAGAATATAAGTAGTACAGTTATATTGGCATATATTTTGATATATATTGGCATATATTGGAAACAAGTACGACCTTTTGGTATAAAGATTACGGGAATTATTGATATTTTCAATTTATTACATCATCTGTTTTATTTTAGCAAAGATTTTTGAGACTCATATTATAATGCGGATAATCTTCAAACACACTGGCATATTTTCTAATCTGCGACAATATAAGTAGTACGGGTCCCATACAATTTTAATGCTTTCGTTTTGCATATATTGATACAATTCCCTTTTTTACTTTCCTTATATACATAATGTATAAGGAAAGTATTGTGACTGGGTCAAAAATTCGAATTCGGGTTTCCACGGGAGAGCACGTTTCAAGCATCCCTGATCACGAATCAAACATTTTTGAAGTTATGTCTGTGTGTGTGTGTGTGTGAAAGTATGTGTGTGTGTGTGTGTGTGTGTGTGTGTGTGTGTGTGTGTGTGTGTGTGTGTGTGTGTGTGTGTGTGTGTGTGTCAGTGAGTCTGTAGAGACAATAACTGACGAACGAATGGACCGATTCAAACGAAATTTAGTACAAAAATCACAATCCGTAAACGCTGGAAGCCTATTGTTTTTATACGCAATCGAATGTTCAGAACCCCCCTAAATTTTCGAGTGAAATTTTGAAGAAATCGTCAAAAATCAAATCCGCTAATAAAGCCACGAGACAGCAAATAGACATTTCTTATGTAATTTTTCATTAGAAAACGATTGACATAAATTTTAGAACGCTAACATGAACCATTCTCGAGATATTGCACATTTTTCAAAAACATTATCAAAAAGTTATATAAAATAGAAAAAATATTTCCTATTGAGAAACATGTCCACTTTTCATATGTAATACCATGCGATAAATTGGGTGACATCATTCTCATGGATCTAGCTCGTTCCATTCATGAAAAAAGATACTTTGAGTAATACTTTTGCATTTGAACGCCAATAGTCATTTATCTGCTGTAAGAATAACTTATTTCTTCGTCCATAACGCTTGGCGAGATTTTGCCGACAAATTTGGCGGAATGTCGCCAACTTGGCGAAATTTTTTATTGTTGCCAAATTAACGAAAATCTTGCCAAATTGATGAAAATGACCCTAAATCAATGAAAATGACGACTAATTGAAGAAAATTCAATATCTTGGAAAGAATATAAGTTTCTACTATAAGAATAAAATTTTTTAAACTGTTAAAGTAGTAAATTCATTGCATTATATAAGGAAAGTCATGTGTTGCCCACTTCAGATTTTTTTTTTTTTTTGTAAATTTGCTTACAAAAGGAGCCAGGATGTTTTATTCTTCAGATCTACCCTTGAAGATAATTTTGTATAGCGAAAACAGAGATTCTTAAACTTCTTTTTATTAACATTAAATTAAATATTTTAACGGAATATTTTGATTAAAAATGTCATTTAGTATACTATAGGAATTTGCACATGATTGTGAATTTTAAGTTTCTTTATATTATATACTCCGTACGAAGAACGGCTACGCTGCTAGTCTATATAAATAAAATTGAAAATCTGTCTGTCTGTCTATCTGTTTGTCCCGTCATCACGGGAGAACGGCTGAACCGAATTTGATGAAATTTTGTGGGTAGCCTGTAAATAGCCCCACTTAAAATTTAGTCTATATTTGGAGTTTTTACAATCAGTGGTTTTTGAGATATTAGTAAAAAAACAAATTTTCGTTTATCTCATCATCACGGAAGAACTGCTGAACCGAATTTGATGAAATTTTGTGGATAGCCTTAAAATGGCCCCCATAAATTTTGCCCAAGTTTGGAGTATCTAAGGCCAGGGATTGTCGAGATATTAAGGAAAAACGAATCTTTTTCCTAGGAGTTCTATTCTCTAACTCCGTGGTTTATCCAAACGAAAGCTTGAAAATCGTTTGAAAGTGAATTAAAACTTTATCTCTGAGTTTGATGGGAGATTTTTTGTGCCAATTAGTCACTTTCTGAAAAGATGAATTGTTTGAAACATGATTTAAATGGGAAATCGATCTCCATGGTTTATATTTCACAAGCTTTTACTGAACAATGAAAAGTATAAAGAAATCAAAATGGTTATTTAATTTCGCAGTTTATGAGGAAGATTCTATCTTATATCATGTTGCTCAGAAACGCAATTAAATTGAATCTGTCTGTTAATTTTAATTATTATTTTTTTTCATTTGAATAATAAATAAATTGATATAAAACTATATATTTTAAAAAAAACGATATGATTTTTCTTATAGCATTGACTAGATAATGTCAAATACGGTCTTCAGGTTTAAACGTTATTATTATTGATACTTTTGGTTATTATTGATTCAAGGATTATTGATGTTTTCAAGTTATTATGCAATTGCTTTATTATGACAAAAATTGTTTAATCTCATATATTGTACGTTGCACGAGTAATCTTCTACAAATACACGGGTATATCTCCTAATCTACGAGAATATAAGTAGTACAGGTATACTGGCATATTTTTCGATATATATTGGCATATATTGGAATCAATTACGACCTTCTGGTATAAAGAGTACGGAGATTATTGATATTTTCAATTTATTATGTCATCTCTTTTATTTTGGCAAATATTTTTGAGACTCATATTGTAATACGGGTAATCTTCTACTAACACACTAGCATAATTTCTAATCTGCAACAATATATGTAGTACAGGGTTGCATATATTGATTCAATTCATTTTTTTTTTTTGTAAATTTGCTTACAAAAGGGGCCAGGATGTTTTATTCTTCAGATCTGCTCGTGAAGATAATTTTGCATAGTGAGAACTGATATTCTTAAACTTCTCTTTAGAAGCAATAAATTTAATATTTTAACAGAATTTCCACATGATTGCGAATTATAAGTTTCTTTATATTATATACTCCGTGCGAAGAACGGGTATGCTGCTAGTAGGAGATAATTTTCTGCAAATAAAATTTTCAGAAAAATAATGTGGTAAGTGTTGTTTTTGTAGAAAGTTATATTTCTGTGCTTATTTATTTTTTACAGTTATGGTAATCTATAGGGAGAGTATTAGGATCCTGCAGAAAATTACAACTCTACACGTTTTGAGAATCCCAAAAAACCATTTTTAGCGTGACGTATGTGTGTGACGTATGTTGACCAAATTTCACAAACTTTGGTAAATTGTTGGTTACCCAAGTATTGATTATATTTTGGTACGATTCGGAAAATAAACCTTCCATTTCTTGCAAAATGTCTCATAAAAATTGTCAAAATCTAAAATAAAAGACTACATATGATTAAATGTATCCATTAAATGCTTGTTTCATACGTAATTTTTGACAGCGAAAAGAACAAAAACCAACCTCATAACTGTGGGTCTAACCGTTCTCGTAGTATTTTAGTTTATATCATTTTTGCAAGTTCACCTTTGAAAATACGCTTTGTTGCCAAGTGAAACGAAAATGGCAAATACAAACGAATTTGCCAAATAAAACTAAATTACACTGAAAATTTTGTGTAATTTCGAATATCATCCGTGTTATTTTGTGCGATAAAACTAAAATTAGTGAAATGAAGAGAAAATACATTTGAGTCTGTAGGAAAAGTCATGAGCTGCCCACGTCAGACAAACTTTGGTTATAAAAGCTTACAATGATGCAGTTTGTTGCTGTACAATAAGGAGCAAATGTACCAAATTTAAAATAAAAATGTTGGTTTAACTGTTGTTAGTTCCAGTCAGATATTGAAGGAGCCCCGATATTGAAAATTTTTAATTCCAGTCAGATATCAAATACGCCCCGATATTGTACATTATTCATTCCCGTCTGTTATCAAGTGAGTTCGAACAGTGAAAATTATTAATTTCAGCCAGATCAGCTCCAATATTGAAAATTATTAATTCCAGTTTGATGTCAGATTAGCATTGACATTGAAACGTATTAGTTTTAGTCACATGGCGGAACTCTAATATCCCTTTTTCAGGCAGATCATTTCATCATCAATACTCAAAAATAAGTAGGACCTAGAGACAACCTAGGAATAATAAATGTGACTTAAAAGAGTTAATTAAAAGTGATTAGCACTATTTATAAGACACTAACACGTGTCGTTTTCGATATATCTCACGTTTTGGATCTAGAATAGAAAACAATCATAAAAAAGTAAAGTTACATACTTGCTAAATAAATGATTGTTTTGTAAATACTTCTAAACAAAAATGAATTCAAACTATTATGTAAAGAGAGTACTTGCATAAAATTCATATTTTAGCATTTATCACGAGCCCTTTTAAAGATATAAAAAATTTACTTTCATGTTCCTCTCGAAAAAATCATTGAATTTGGTATGTTTAATCTAAGTAATATCAACGAAAAACACATTTATTTTATTACTTGCAGCCTAAATTTCCGTTGATTCTGAAAGTGATAGCGGGATAAGTGATAGTGAAATGGATGATTTGGAATATGATAAAAAGTGCAAGAATGTTAATAAAAATAAATTCATCTTAATATTTTGTCGATATATGTTTTTATCTGTTTACCCTCGAAATTTAAAGGACCGATTTAAGAAGCTTAGGAGAAATTAATTTAACCTGGGTTAAGCCTACAACAACAACAGTTAAAATGTTAGTTAAACAAACTTTGAAGTACCTAATCTTGCTTTCAAAATATGTCAAGTTTTTAAACGTGTATCCGAATAACTGCTTTTATAAATCCATTTTTATCAAGTATTGGCAGCAAAGCTTAAAAGAAATTTTCCCAGAGAATGAAACTTTTAACTTTCAGTAAAATGTTGAAATTCCTCCAAGTTTGTGGAGACAGTTAGCAGGGGATTTTGCATAGGGAAGGTTTAAAAAGCGACCGATGAAATACTGAAGTTACGATAAACGTAAATAGCTAAAAAACTTGCTTTCAAAGCTGTAAAGGTTCTACTCATTTTATGACACATTTTTATTGAGCAAATTCGTTAAGGTGGGCAAGATATTTATAAATAAGTTATTAATACAAAATGATATACTTTATTTCTGCGTAAAAGTTTTGAAAATGACAAAAACATAGTCTATGATCCAGTTGTAAGTTTTTATAGTGTATAAGAATGAATGCAAGTAAACGTATAATGAAGGAGAATTTTATAAAGATGAATTAGATGCAATTAAGTGTTCCAGAATCGGTTCGCATGATAGCAAAAAAGAAACAACGGGAAAAATCTATATAAATAAAACTGAAAATATGTCTTCTGTCTGTCTGTCTGTTTGTCCCATCATCACGGGAGAACGGCTGAACCGAATTAGATGATATTTTATGGATAGTCATAACATAGCCCCACTTAGTGAACCCACGAGTTTCTACAACCAGTGGTTCACGAAATATTAGTAAAAAACAAAACTTTCTTTTGTCTCATCATCACGGGAGAACGCCTGAATCGAATTTAATAAAATTTTGTGGGTAGCCTTGAAATAGCCCCCCTTAAACTTATCCAAGTTTTGAGTTTCTAAGACCAGGGGTTGTCGAGAAATTAATGAAAAACGAAACTTTTTTCTAGGAGTTATACCCTCTAACTCCCTTGTTCCTCCAAACGAAAGGTTAGAATTCGTTTGTTTAAAACGTAAAAGTGAATTAAAATTTTATCTCTGAGTTTGGTGGAAGATTTTTGCGCTAATTAGTAACATTCTGTTACTACAACATGAATTGTTTGAAACCATGAATGTTTGAAACATGAATTTAAATGAAAAATCAATCCCCATGGTTTATTTTTCACAAGTTCTTTTTAATCAACAATGAAAAGTATTAAATCAAAATGGTTATTTAATTATTAGAATTTTATGAGGAATATTCTATCTAATATCATGTTGCTCGGCAACGTAATTAAATTAAATGTGTTTGTTAATGTTTATTATTATTTTTCGATTTAAATAATAAATAAATGGATATAAAGACATATCTTATAAATAAACGGTTTGATTTTTCTTTTAATTCTATTAATTGCGGACTGCGAACATCACTTTCCTTTATTTTGGCAAAGAGTTTTTAAGCTTATATATTGTGTTTAGCTAATAAACTCATATATTTTGTTTAGCCAATATAATCATTTAGTCGATTGTTGAAACAGAGAAAGAGTACGGGTATATCTTATAATACAATTTTAATGTTTTCATTTAGTATATACAAACGGGATCAGGATGTTTTATTCAGATCTGCATATGCAGAGCTACGAATTTGACAGGACATCGCTAACTTGGCAACTTAAAGCTCTGCCAACTTAAAGCGTCAACTTAAAGCGTTGTTTCTTAAGCGTTATCAAATTGATGGAAATGTCGCCAAATTGATAAAAATGATGCAAATCAATGAAATTTGTTTTGTTTTATTAGAAGAGAGTACTGAAATGATGTTTCATTAGCATTTGTCTGTCAGTCCAACCGTCCGACTTAGTAATATATTTAGCAAATTTTTAAAATGTCACCAAATTGATAACAATGTTTATAAATTCATACCTTGATATCGATAGAATTGCGCTAAATAAATGAAATGAATTGTACTTAGTTAGGGTATAGTATTGTGATGATGTTTAGTCAATTTGCCGCCAACTGGGACTGTCAGTTCTACAGTCCCACTTGGCGATAAATTTGGCGATTTTTAAAATGAAATGTCTCCAAAATACGAAAATGTTTCCAAATCTTCCATAGAGATAGCATTATTCAGACGATATTTTCCCACCAATTTATTTGAAGAAAATAATATCATGTCGCTTAGCAACGGATCCAATGTGTTTAAGCGTCAGACGATTTTTATTAAAAGTTTTCCGATTTGAATAATGAAGATATGTATATAAAATAAATTTTATTGCCATTGCATTTTTGACTGGATAATATTAATTACGGTCTATATTATTTATTTTATTAATTATTATTATATAATTTTATAATAATTATTATTATTAATTTTATTATATATTTAATATTTTATTAAATATTATATATTTAATATTTAATACATTTATATATATAATAAAATATTATATAAAATATATAATAATATATGATAATTATATATAAAATAATAAAATATAAAAATTATATAAAATAAAATTATTATATAATATTTTATTATATTATATAATATATGATAATATAATAAAATTCATATAATATAAATATTAATAATAAAAAATATATATAATTATATATATAATAATTTAAAAATTATTATATATATAATATAAATATAATATAATTATGTAATATATAATATTATATATTATATATTATTATCTATATTATATATTATACGGATAATATTAATCAGGTTTAAATATTATTGTTATTGATATTTTCGGGGATTATTGATTCAGAGATTATCGATATTTTCAAGTTATTATACCATTGTTTTATTGCCGCAAAAATTGTTGAAACTCATATATCGCACGTTGTCCGAGTAATCTTCTACAAATGCAATAGTATATCTTCTAATCTACGAGAATATAAGTAGTACAGGTATATTGGCATATATTTTGTCATATATTAGCATATATTGGAATCAAGTACGGCCTTCTGGTATGAAGATCACGGGGATTATTGGTATTTTCAATTTATTACGTCATCTATTTTACTTTGGCAAATATTTTTGAGACTCATATTGTAAATTCGGGTAATTTTCTTCTTACACGCCGACATATCTTCTAATCTACGACATCATAAGTAGGACGGGTATATCTTCCCATATAACTTTAGCACTTTCATTTTGGCATATATTGGAATCAATTACTGCCTTCAGATTTAAAGATTACAGGTTTATTGATATTTTCAATTGATGCATGTAATCTACTAATACAGGTTATATCATCTAATATTCGCGTACATAAGTAGTACGGGTCCCATACAATTTTAACGCTTTTTTTTGTATATCTTGATTAAATTCCATATTTTTAGTAAATTTGCTTACAAAAGGGACCAGGATGTTTTATTCTTCAGATCTGCCCGTGAAGATAATTTTGTATAACGAGAACAGATGTTCTTAAACTTTTCAGGAGCATTAAATGGAATATTTTAATAGACTATTTTGATTAAAAATGTGATTTAGTATACTATAGGAATTTGCAAAAGATTGTGAATTTTAAGTTTCTTTATATTATATATTCCGTACGAAGAACGGGTATGCTGCTAGAAAATAGTTTTATTAAAGCTAAATAAAATTACATTTCTCTAAATAAAAATTGGGCGGGATCTGTAGTCAAAGCGATGATCATTGAGCTTCTCTGAGCAATTAATCTGCTTCTAATTTATCACTCGGCAATAAAGTGAGATAGAATAAAATTATCAACTGTACAAAGTTGCAGAACATTTTTTAAATAATATAAATCGATATCAGGAACGACAAAAACGTGCATGTGGAATGCAATAAATACATATCAAGCTTCACTAATTGAATTGGTCTTACGTCATTTGTATTATTAGGCGTACGTCAATTTGTATATCCCGCTCTGCATGTACTATCTTTTATAGATGACGAGTACGTTAATGTGCATATCCCATTTGCATGTGCTATATTTTATCTTACAGATGAGCACTTTGATAGTATTTATCCACATACGCTCGGAATCGTTGACCAACGTTTCCACAATAGCGTAACTGTGCCTCAAATAGCCATCGAAGTATAATATATTTTGTTTGTGTAATATATACACATTTCGGGCGTTTCTCGTGTCCATTCCTAATAATTATACAATGCACTACAACACTTTTATTGACAGTTTGAATATTGGCTTCTTACTTAGGTCTTTTTTCTAGTTTCTTCAATTTTCCACTAAGGGCTTAGCATTTACTTTTATTCTATTGAGCAGGGTACCTTTTATATGGATAGATATGTATGCACTATAATTTTTCGTCTCGAAATTATTGGAGATGCTTAAGGAATTTACCAGGAACCCTGTATTCCATATGATTCTGATTTTGAAAGTAAAAGGCTAGTTTCAAAGAAAGATATTTTCGCCTAATCTATGCAGGCAGCATTTCTTCAGGCTTATCCTGCCGTAAAGACAATATATTTTTTATTACCTATGTATCGCAAATTTGTCAATCCTTTGGGTGTTCGTATACAGTTTTTAAAACCACGTGTTTAATAATTTTGCCCATGAACTTTCAGCCGTTTCCGTCTTTTATCGCCCAAAATTAGGTCAAAAATGTAAAATATGCAGAATCTCTTACAAAATTACTCTATATAATGTTATGACATACTCCCACATTTAATTGCACCTTTTATTTTCTTTTGACTTTAAATGAACTTTGAATTATTATTAACTGCTCTAATTTAAATAACTGCACTCCATACTTAATTTCCATTTTAAATCACTATCGTTTCAGGCATATATTTTCAGATTTCTTTTGTATTTAATAATTTTTATATTTAATAAAAATCAAATAAATAAACATAATACACTCTTTTGCCAATTGGTAAAAACCCCTTGGCGGCAATGTATGCTTGTATACGTTTAGGTAAGGAGTGACAAAGTTTCCTAATGTCAGCCTGCGATACATTCTGCCAGGCATTTCTCAGTTGTTAATCCAGATCTGCTACATTTCAGGGTGCTCGAATCTGGCACCTAGCATGTCCCATACATGCTCGATTGGCAAAAGGCTCCGGTTACTTTGCTGGCCAAGGAACAGTATCAACAGCACGGAGGCAGTCAACAAATATGCGAGCCGTATGTGGCGTGGCATTATCGTGTTGGAAAATGGACCCAGACTGACGCGCCATGAAGAGTAACTCAAACGTCCGCAGGATTTCATCAACATATCGTTGAGCTGTTAAAGTTGTACGCAGAATGGCTAGGGTCGACCTGCTGCCGTAAGAGATAGGACCCCACACCATCATACTAGGGGTAATGGCTATGTGCCTGTGTCAAACAAAGGCTGGTTTTGGCCACTGGCCCTGGTGCCTCCACATACGTACCCGATGGTCATCTGCTGAAAGACTGAAGCGTGATTCATCGCTGAACACTATGCGATGCCAGGCTGCTGGCAGCCATGATTGTCGGCCACGACACAACTCCTAACGACTCTGTCGATGTTGTGGTGTTATGGGCAGACGTCTCAAAGGCTACCGTGAGCGTAATCCCACCTCAGCCAAGCGCCGTGATATGGTGGAAGGTACCACGGGTGGTATGGAAGAAGCTGTAGTACGTTGGATGACGGACAATGACGCCGTTGGGTAGTACGGGCCTGTCGCACAATTATCCGATCTTGCCTCGCATTCGTGCACCTTGGCCTTCCAGAGACTTCATTCCGTCGATGAGTTCCTTGCAGCAACTATTGTTGCCAGCACCTTTGCACAGCAGTGTCCGTTCGGTGCAGGTGGCGGTCTACTGTTCCGCATGATCAGCCAGCTTCACGTATCCCGACTATACGACCACGTTCGAACTCGTCTAATTGCTTATAAGGTCTTTGGCAACGTCGTAACGGCGTTATTGGTTATGTCTCGATAACGAGCAAAGGTAAACTGTCTACATTTTTAACCTGTGTTATAGGATGCTTGTTGCGCAGTAGAAACGCGCGCTATGACCGAAATTAACACTCATTGGCCCTGCAAATTTAATCATTTGCATACTTAGTATAAAGAAATTTGCATGGAAAATTGCGAGATGATCGGATAATTTTTAAGGGGTGCTTCGTTTTTTTTTTCAATAGAGTGTATAAGCTAAGGACAGTTTAACAGCAAAATAATAAGATAAAATTTCAGCAATAAAACCATCTTAGTTTATTCGTAGGTATAAAGTGTCTTCGTATTTCTTTAAACAGTCTTTCTTCATAGCCCTTTAAAGTTCGCTAAACAGTCTTTCTTCTTAGTACTTTATGGTTTTTTTAACAGTTCTACCTAACTCGCACTCACTTTCGCAGACAATAGCTGAGATACTAGCTCGTGAAGTTACTTTTAAAACACTGCCCATTTTAATGGAAAACAATATTGCAGCTCGTTTCTTAAATAACTAAACTACGTGAAATGTACAGATTTAAAATCATGCAAAATTATCGAACTTGGGGAAATACCTAATGGAGAAAAATGCTATGTAACATGAAATTGAAATTACAATATTTGCGGAAAAAAAACATGTTCATTTAATGTTCTGATATTTTAACAGTCTGAATGAACGTAACAATTTCGCAAATTACCCTCGTTAGGACGACTGGAATTTAATTCTCAATGATTGTGGTGATGAGAATAATTTTCTAAATTGATAATTTTAGAATCGCAGATAAACTGGAACAATATAAAACCGTATAGTATAACGTCTAGCTCATCTGCGATAAGAGTGGTACAATTCAAAAATATTATTTTTTTCCTTTCAGAAAGAAATCTTAAAACTTTCACCATTCTCAAACTTAAATGATGATTATATTACTTGTCTAAACATAATATACATCTAATGTGCTGCAGGTTGTAATAAAGCATGCTATACCGTACAATCTCGAAACTAAACCTAATTTTTTATGTCTAAAATGCATAATGGAAGTTAAAAGAAATGAGTATACTGGTGAAAACTACTGAACTTGTAAAGGTGTCGGAATGAACACGCAGCATCTTTGATAAAAACAATAAGTTTATTCTTAAACTGCAGAAAACATGAAATAAACTCCATTAACGTAATTTCCAAATAATAAATCAGAATATACATGGTCCACCATTTCTGCCATCGTCTGTTTCCACGCACGTTATGCTCTACATACCAATTCGTATTATCGCGAACTATCCCGAATCCTCTCATGCCTTGCACTTCGTCTTTTTATAATCTGGCTGACAGCAACCCTCTTACTGTCCGCAATCTGCGCGGCTGCTATTTCAATTTAGATTCTTCACTACTTTAAAAATAACAAGTGGAGATTAGAAATTGCTAATCCTTACAAACTGTGTGTGAAAAAATGTGTAGTAGTAGTAAATAAATATAGTTCGGCAAGCATGCCATTTCGACCAGCGTGATCACATATAAATAAGGCTTTTCTTTTGAGATAAGGCGGTGTATTTTGTCTTATAATTTATTAAGCAAAAAAACCAAATACAATGGAGCCTCATCAATGCGAACACGTTTAAATCGAATTACTATTATTATGACCGATTTGCATGTCCCGTCAATTTCAGTATAAATTGCAATGCTTTTTGTGCTTTTTTTAAGACGAACGTGAAATTTGTGTTTATTAGTACAAATGCTTAACATAAAATACTGTTTTATATGAATTGATATTATGCACTTATCGAAAATCAGTTTTTCATTCGCACGACCGAAAACTTGTTTCCTTCTTTTTCGTTGTTCAATGGTTGCTAGTACAGTGAACTCCGGTTATAACTCACTCGGTTATACCGCGGATTCAGATATAACACAGGTGTAAGAAAGTATCCATTTCTGTTTTATACGCGTTAGTGATCAAACAAGTCAACAGTGCATTTAGTGATGAATAAGAATTACGGAGATTAAAAGTCGGTGGATTGATATTAACGCCCAGAAATCAATCTGCCAAGTTATCAGTGACTATCAAGTAACTGCTACTGAACCAATGACAATGTTGAACGGTTCTGGAAGTGATTCAGAGATTAAACCTAAAGATATTTTTGCAACAAAAAAGGTATGAAGGGTATGGATGCTGCTCTGCAGTGGTTTAAAGGACAGAAATACATGAAATTTGTGTCTGAGATTATTCCAATTAGCCTCCACAAAAAGGGAAATTATGAACAAATAAAAACATTCATATAAATCATTTAAAATAAATCTTTATAGCTTCCGCAGCACCGTAGTGACTGAAAGTAAATACAATAGTGTCTGTATGTATAGCAATGCCTATTCCATAATTAGTTGTAGCCTTTCTACTAAATACACTAATTCTAATCTGTAGAATACTGATTTTTGCCGTCTCGCAACGTATTGGCAACTAGATCTGAAACACAGACATCCATTTGGAACATATTAAAACGGAAAGTCATCTTTTAATATTCAAAGTTGAGCATTACAATAGCACAACTCGTTTATAACGCAATTAGTTTGATATTGCCAAAAATAAGCTTTAGAACCGGGGTTCACTGTATTTACAAAATGCATGCCTAATTACGATACCGACATGACTTTAAATGGAATTACTGTTGCTGAAAGTGCTGATGATGCAAGAAACGACCCCAAACTATAGAAACATCTTTTATTAGACAAAATGATGAATTGCAATAGAAACATTTATTTAGAATGTAAAGATGTAAAGCAGCTTTCGCCGCATTAGGAATTTACAGTCATCTTATAATGCAAAATCATTCTCAGAGTATGGGACTCAATAGAGCAATTCTTGAAAGTATTTTCTGACAATGTGCAAAAATAACTTGTGCTGAAGGATATATTTAGTCCTTTAACTAAGCAATACTCTAATACAATTGGTTGTACATTTTTAATAATTTCAGTAAAAGTTTTATCAGAAAAAATACTTTTATTATTTATAAATTCTTTTGTAGTCGGCTGGTTTTATCAGTTCAGTTCTTATTAAATCATAAGGAATTAATTTGCCATAAGGAATTATTAAGCAGTACTTATTAATCATAAGGAATTATTTATATTATGCCTAAATTAATAAAGAAATCTTATTCATATTACACAAATTTTTTTCCCAGTAAATAAATTTTCGATCCCGCCGGTTGTTCATATTAACAATATTTGACTGTAAATGATAAATATATATTTATACTCCAAAACTTAAGACATGAAAATTTCAAAATGAAATAAAAAACTCTGCACGTACATCATACTGTGACGCCACTGTTGTTTGTCTCTACATTAAGGCTGTCGGCGAATCTTTCTCTTTGGTTCAGTGGATTTTAAATTGAGCCTTACCTGTTCAGTTACACGAATCTACACAATTAATCATGGACACAGATAGCCTGAATAAAACTTTATTCACCGATGGCAGGCACATTACATCAAAACGGTTGGACGTGACATGCTGGTTAACATCCAGCTTCCATAGCTTCAATTCCGTCTAAAATTGCTGCTGCCTCACTTTTCATCTGTCTGGGACGTTACGACAGCGCCACCTACATTTCTGTTACAAATGAACATGCAAATTTCTCTCACACACCCCACCTGTACTCCTTCTGAGAGTACACAAAATTTTCACTAATAATAAATTTTACAATTTTTGTAAAACACACATCAATTAACATAAATTCAATAAACGTAAGATTAAGTAAATAAAAGGTTAAGTTCATTAATATAATTTATACTATTTATACATTTTTAAACGTTTAATTAACATCTAACTCAAAAGGATACAATAGTTGCACAGGTTTCCTGAACAGTCTTTTTGAAGTTTTCACCACACAAGCACGTACGAGATTGTCTCTGCCATAAATTACTTCCTTAATTATTCCCATGCTCCATAACAATTTGGATTTACAAGTCCCGTCTACTAACACAACATCCCCAATTTGGAGATTCCGATGCTTTTCAGGACATTTAAAATGATGAGCAGTGTTCAAATGAAACAAGTACTGTTCTTTCCACTTAGTCCATAATTGTTTTAACAGTTTGGTTTGGTACCGTTTTCTTTTTATCAGGGTTTCTTTAGTGGAAAGTTTATTTTCCAGTTCTGCAAAGTGTAGCGGATAACTAAAGTCTTTCCTACCAAATTGAAGGAAATGCGCGGGTGTAAGTGGCTCTGGTTCTCCAATTTCACTTGTGGTGTACGTTAGAGGTCGCATCTTGACAACGGCTTCAATCTCAGTTAATATTGTTGTCAGTTCCTCAAATGTGAGCAGAGCTCGTCCTAAAATCTTTCGTAACGGATCCTTGACACATTTTACAAGTCGTTCGTAAAATCCTCCCCACCAAGGGGCACGTTCTACTATAAATTTCCATGACACACCTTGACTTGATATGAAATCCTGCAACTCTCGTTCCTTTATGATTTTTCCAAAATACTGCAGTTCCTTATCAGCAGCTTTAAAACTTTTTGCATTGTCAGAATAAATGACCTTACAATTACCACGTCTTGACAGAAATCGGCGAAATGCTAAAAGAAAAGAATTAGTTGTCATGTCTGATGACAATTCCAAATGAATAGCTCTGGTTGTAGCACACGTAAATAACACAATACATGATTTTGCAGTATTATTCTTGTCTGTTTTTACAATAATCGGTCCTGCGAAATCCAACCCGATAATGCTGAAAGGGGGCGATTCCGAAATTCTGTCCTTCGGAAGTTGGCCTGTTAGTTAATTCGATGGTTGAGCATTATACTTCCTACAAATTAGACATTTATTAATGATCTTTTTAATGAACTGTCGCCCTTGCGGAATCCAAAATTATTTTCTAATTTGCGAAAGAGTTAATGAAACTCCACTATGTATCAATTTCCGGTGCTCTTGCATAACTAACAACCCTGTAAGCCTTTCATTTCTGGGTAATATGACAGAATTTATTTCCTTCGGACTAAATTCACTTAGATTAAGTCTGCTTCCTATTCTTAATAAATTTGTGTTATCTAAGTATGGATATAAGCTGTAAATTTTTGAATTTTTCTTAACATGATCACCTCTTTTTAAAGTTTCAACATCTGGCTTATAATTTTTTAACTGCACTTCTTTTATCAGTGATACTTCAGCTTCTTTCAATTCTTCAGCAGTTAAATTTCCTTTACGTTTAATAGAGTTTTTTACATTGAAAATAAATCTTTTTACCCATGCTATTATTCTTACTACCTTCAGTAATGAACTAAAACGTTCCATCTCTATAAGTGGTTTTTGAGGTTCTGATGTGCAGAAATTTTGAGAAATTATTTTTCCTTTTGCTTCCTCCTGTATTACTTCGTCATCTGCTTTCTTTGCCGTTTTTGGCCAGACTCTAACATCTTTGGCTAACCATGGAGGGCCATGTCACCATATTTTATCAATTTCGAGTTCAGTAAGTGATAGTCCTCTTGTTAGTCTATCTGCCGGATTGTCTCGACCTGGACAATGTCTCCAGTCTTTTGGATTGGTAAGAGTTTGGATTTCAGAAACTCTATTGCTCACGAAGGGTTTCCAAGCGCTTGAAGAGCTTTTAATCCAGTGCAGAACAATATTCGAATCAGTCCATAAATATTGTCCTTCCGTGTTAAGTTTGAGAAGTGACAAGTCTAGCTCCAATCAATGCTCCCATTCATTCTAATCTTGGTAATGTCAAACGTTTTATGGGTGCTAATCTGTTTTGGGAAGTGACAAAAGTTGTTTTTACATCGTTGTCCTTAACAAATCGAAGGAAAATGACAGCTCCAAAAGCTCGTTCACTTGAATCACAGAAGCAGTGTACCTCTACACTGTTATAAGTGTCTAGAAAATTCCGGAAATAATATCTGGAAATTTCGACTTTACCAAGATATGCGAGTTGTGTGCACCAACCATCCCATTTTTTCTCTAAATTTTCTGGCAACCGTTGATCCCAATCAATTCCCTGCTCCCACAGTGATTGAAAAATAATTTTTAAAAAGATGGTAAATGGAGATAAGAATCCAAGTGGGTCAAATATTCTCCCAGCCGCTTTGATTACAGTTCTCTCAGTTTTTTCCTGGCAATTGACAAATTCCGAAAGATTATGATTATCTAACCTTAAAACATCCTTATCCGTGTCCCATATTAAACCCAAAATTTTAAATGGAGTTGCATTACGTGACGTGTCGGGAAGTACATCCAAGTTCAAGGACTTCAAATGTTCCTTTACAAGAACAGAATTATTTTGCTATTTACGTAGGAACATGTTAGCCCTTTGGAAAATATCTGTGGACTCTTTTGATAACTTCAAAGTATCTTTCTTCTACTGTAGATGCACCTGCTACCAAATCGCGAATCGGCTGATGTGGCAAATAATATGTCAAATTTCCATTAGTTGAATTTATGTTCTGCGATTTAACCATTTCTTCAATTCCAGACGACATATATTCGTCAATGACGGCTTTGTATTCTTTAAACAACATAGGATTATTCTGAAATCGTTTAATCAAACTTTTAATTCTTCTTTTTGCGATCTCGTAATTGTTAGGAAGTTCAACTGTATCGGATATCTTAGGTAACTTCACTTCATATCTATCATTCTTATATTCGATATTTCTTTCAAATTGTTCTAGTATTTGTTTGTCGCATGTTTTCAAGTCTGAATCTGTAGTTTCGCCTCTAATCCCTAAAGATTCAAGTTCCCAAAATCTTTGAAGTTCAATCGGCGTTTTATCTTCATTATTTTCGTCCCAAATAGAAACATGCATTGTCATACAACTCAATAAATTATTCGAATTAATTACATTAGAATATCTACCATGAATCATCCACCCAAGCTTCGTCTCATTCAAAAGGGCGGTTGGTGAAACACATTTAACTTTTCCCGTCATGATTGACCAATAATAATCACTCCCTACTAATATATCTATTTTATTTTCTTTATCTTTCAAACTATCAGAAACGTCTGACAAATTAAACCCCAATAATTTAATTTCATCACACAATTCAGCGCTACGTGCTCCTATTATATCTGGACAAATGGTTTCCGTTTCTAATGCTTCCAAACTAAACACATAATCGGAGCTCATGTCTTTCAATGAAATGCGTACTCGATTTGGAGTGCTGACGGGAGGATCTTGACTGTCCGCAAACTTATGTATTTGGATTGACTCGTTTCCAGTGACCTCCAACCCTACTTTTCGGGATAGATCCCGTTTTATAAAATTTCGTTGTGCGGCCGTATCAAATAATATATATACGAACTTTAACAATTTCATTTCTTCCAATTAATTTGCACCGCAAAGTCTGAAAATATACACACGAAGTTCCAGATCCACATTTGCTTTGATTATTATGTTCATGGATTAACGACGAAACTATAACTTGTGACGCCGAAGGTTTTGTCTGGAATGCTTGCACACAGAGGGACTTCTGATGCGATTTTGACAAACAATTTAAGCATTTGATTTGAGTTGATCTGCATTGGCTCTTACGATGGAATTTTTTATAACATCTGAAGCATTTTGTTTGCTTACGTAAAGAGTTTCTTCGCTGTTAAGTTTAAGTTACAATTTCCGGATTTGTGCTTTTCATTGCAAAATGCACAATGATTTTGTGTTATAGTATTTAAACAAAATGCCGATGGGGTCTTATTTGTCATCGGACTGAGATATTTCGGGGGTTCCAATTTCATTTTACTTTCGTAAGATCTTGCATTTTCAATTTTGTAAGATGTTACGTTTTGAGCCTTTTCTCGCGCTTCTATTTCTCCCTTTAGATGCATTAGTTTCTTTTTCCTTACTTTGCCTATGAAATTGTATTACAAATTCATTTGGAATGCATTTATATAATATGGGCAACAATAAACATCCATATGAGTCGGAATTGACTCCGAGTGATTCAAGACTTCTGATTTGTACCGATTCTGATTTGTTCTGATTTGTACCGATATTTCATCGTACAATCTTCTTAGCGCAAACACATCGTTTGACTTACGCACAGGTTCTAAATTTAGCAAACGATCAGTGTTGCGGAAACTAAAACGTCCTTTTTCCCAAATATATCTTCTAGAATTTCTACTGCCTTTTTATAATTTTCAGCTGTTAAAGGAAGACCTCTTATGGCGGCTGCTGCCGAATCACTAAGCAACGATTTTAGGTAATTAAATTTCTCGACTTCTTGAAGTGTTTCATTTTCGTGAATCGCGGCTTTATATTGAGGCCAAAATTCTTGAAATTTACAAATATCACCTTCAAATTTGTTTAGGGAGATTACGTGGTAACTTTGTGTTTGTCTTCACTTTGATGTCCGATACCGTTTCTGCACTAAATGGATTTACCTTCGGATTTTCATCCAAGTTCCCCAAATATCTACTGGCACGCGATCTACACAGCACAATTGACTGAGTGTATTATAAGGAACCTTCTAATTCTTGTTCCAAATCCTCTGCATCGGTTTGCGTTTCAATTATTTCATTCAATTTTTTTAGCGCATCTTTATGTTCTACCAGAACAGCTATGGAATCCTGAATTACTTCTGCCCTCGAATCTTCTTTTTTATTTATTTCATCCTCAATTTTCTTTATAACCTTTGTAATTGCACTACGAATTGTGCCTCGTTTTGCTTTACTACGCTTAACAGTATCTTCTACACTCATGTTTTCGTTTAGCCTTCAAATCTTCAACTCAACTGTTCAAGAAGCAAAATTTAGGTACTTACCCCTCTACGATTCATCAACTTTAACTTTACGTGTATAGGAAAGATGATCTACGGTGAGTAGATCATCTTTCCGATGTATCTCTTCCGATGTACTCGAAGTATTCCCGGCCGATGCACCACTATGTCGGAGAATCATTCTCTTTGGTTCAGTGGATTTTAAATTGAGCCTCACCTGTTCAGTTACACGAATCTACACAATTAATCATAGACACAGATAGCCTGAATAAAACTTTATTCACCGATGGCAGGCACATTACATAAAAACGGTTGGACGTGACATGCTGGTTAACATCCAGCTTCCATAGCTTCAATTCCGTCTACAATTGCTGCTGCCTCACTTCTTATCTGTCTGGGACGTTACGACAGAGCCACCTGCCTTTCTGTTACATATGAACATGCAAATTTCTCTCACAAAGGCTCCTATACATACAGGCTGACGCAACCGGCATTTTGTCTCCAACCGGTTCAGTAAGTTATCATCTGCTTGTGCTATTTCAATGGCGCTCGCATGTTACATGGCTGATATTTGATACGTAATTTAGCTGTAAAATAGGTTCTTCTGCTTTCAAAAAATTGTACCAATCCTTCAAGAAAGTCGGCTAGAATGCTTTCTCGAGAAAAAGACAAGAAAGTAAACCTGCTTTCGCCATGTACAGCCATCGCTTCACCTGAGAGTCAAGATGGTCGCTGTTGCGCAGTCTGTATATTTAGGATCCTTAGTCTCCATGGTGGAAGGAATAAACGCCGATGTGATCCAGTCATGATATCGTTGTCAGATACTATAGAAGAATATGACTGGACTATTTTTCTCTTGTATTTTAGTGTATTGTACCACACTAACATTTCTAACCATTATTTCCTTTGCAAAAAATACGCAATTATACTAACAGAAACATTGAATAGCAAAAACGAATACTCCTTTCCGTCCAACATGACTGACAAGAAGTAGTGGTATCATGTGCAAATGGTCAATATAATAATATGGATTTTTTTTAAGATGAAATATTATCATGTAAACATCAACATTTCGACTTTCTTTTTAAATTAATGCAATTCAATCCAGCTCTTTTGTAAAAGTAAATACTTCGTTAACAAATAACATACAAGGCAGATTAAAAGTATCATCAAAATTCGCTTAAACTGCTGTTTGAACCAATCTGCAGTATCAAATACTTTATAAATACTTCGTACAGCATGCAAGATTTTAATCAAATAAGTACATTATTTACTAACGAAGTATTAATTTGAGATTATTTTCGACAGTAATTTGGAAGAATTTTTATATTGCATAATTATAAGCGCCTTATAATACTTAAGTTTTGTAATTATAATTAATATTTTATACAAATAATCAACTTAAAGAATAATATTCAATTTTTGTACTCTAAATATATATTGCGGATCCATTAAAGAGTTTTCTAAACAACTTGAAAGTTAAAAATATTCGAGAATTACAAGACACTACTCTTGCAAGAAATTCAATTTGCAGTAGTACTCCAGGAGTTATTCTTGTTAAAATAGTACCCCCTGTCTATAGAGCATCATTAAGCGCTGTAAGAAAAATGAAGCTCTTTTGTTTTCGTTCACGAAACACTTTGAGAAGTTTGTTTGGTAAGAACAAAAGAATTTTTCGTTTGTGTCCGACACATTATAGTTTCAAGAACTTTACTTCGAGTAGCAGACAGAAAATTCTATAAGCAAACAAGAATTGGGCGATGAAAAATGAAAAAGACATTCTTGTTTTGCATCCATGTTGCGAATGCAATAGATACAAATATTTGCATTTCAAAATAGCTTCTTGTTTTCATCTAATATTTTTTTGCAATGGAATGACTTTTTTATATTACAATGGATTGGAATAATTTTAATAGATGTTGAAATACATTTTCAGGATTTAAAAAAATTACAAATTTAGAGGAATTCTGTTGTATTTGAACGTCGTTTCGTAAACAAGAAAAGATGAACAATTCTTGGACTCTGTTTGTTGAAAATTGTTTCTTAAATATAGAAAGTTGGATGTTTCTCAAACAAAGAGCATTATACATTTTTGAACAGGAAACATAGAACTTCAATAGAGTAAATTGTTAAACAAATTTCTATATAATGTTTTAATATACTGGTATGTTACGGTATATGCTCACTGCTCTCGCCACCCCCCGTAACTTGCCTAACTCAATGTGATAACTTTGCGATCTGTGGGCCCTCCCCTTGTTCGCTGGCACTCAATAACCCCCGGGATTAACCCTCGGGAGCTCTTTCAACCCGGCCGACGCTCATAACCTCCCTCACACTGCCAATCAGCTCGACCCATCAAATCTTTGGCCATACTAAATAAAATGTTTCGCTTCAGAAGTGCATAAAATAGAATAATTCAGAAATTAAATCAAAATTTATGAAAAAGAGGGTTCCGTCTTTTAAAATTTCAACTATATAAGTATATGCCTGTGAAAATGCGTGGTCTTGCAATTAAGAGTCTGTTCAGGATGCGAACTCACAGCTGAAATATTCTTCCTTTGATTTGACATTAAATATTTCTTAAACTAAAGTTTAAATCGAAAAATGATTTATGTCACACTTCTGCAAACATGCCGAATCCCATACTTTTTGTATGCTATGACTGTTTTGCTGTACGAGATAGAAAAACTCGAAGGTTGCGAAATTTGTAAAACAGTGGCGGCGGCCTCTGCTACTTTTCTTATATAGAGATATTATTCTACATCTTTAATTATCAAAAAAGGAAAATAAATCAAATATTTGGCACAATACCAATTATGTTTGTTTTGGGGCGTGACAGCCCAGTTTTTAGCGCGTAAGGAACTCGGACGCCCCGATTCCAGCCTCTGTCCAAACTGTCGCCATATTCACGCAGAGTACGATCACGTTAAACAAGTGAGTCCGTAAGTCCTCCCGAGAAGTTGGTAGTAAGGGAAGGATGTTACGGTTCCTGTGGTTACCTCCTCCCCCTGGGTTCCGGTCTAAATTGAATGGCACTTCCCGACCGTTCGAATAAGATTCCTTACACCTTCGGGTAGATCGGACAGTCTGGGTTGAATGAAAAGAAGTCACTAAGTGGTGTTAATATCGATGTACTTATATATTTTTGTTCTAGGAGTTGAATAGAAGATAGTTTTTAGCAAAGATCAGATATGGACATGGCGAAAGATGAACTAAATACCTCGGACAAAATATTACGAAATTAGGTTTTATTGAATTTAATACTTTGTTAAATCACCATGTGCCCTGATCACCGTTTGGATCTCATGGGGCATACTGTCCAAATGGTGCCGGATATCGTCTGCAGTGATATTGGCCCCCTCGTCCATCGATCTGACCATCAATTCCGCTCCTAATTTCCAAAGTGACCCACATTTTTTTGATGACGGTAAGGTCAGGTGAATTGGCGGGCCAAGTGAGTTGTGGGAGATCATCCTCATGTTCTGCGAACCAGTCCTGGATACATCTGGAGCGATGCACGCTACAATTGTCGTCTTGGTAGACAGGTTCAGTGACAAAGCCCTCTCCACGCAGAAAATCCACATAAGGGACCATAAGGGACGGCGAAGTCCTCCAAGATGGAGACATAATCCACAGTCTTCATCCAATTGTTGACATTCACCAGTGGTCCACCGCCAGTCCCCAAAATACACCTCGAAACATCACACTCCCACCCCCGAGCTGCACTGATCTCAGGAGACAGTTCGGATGATAGCCTCTCCGGACCTCCACGTGACGCGAAAACGCGTGTCATTGCATTGGCATACAAGCAGAAGCGTAATTCGTCTGACCATACTACACGTCGCCAGTCATCCACAGTCTAGTGTTGATGTTCTTAAGCCCATTGAAGTATGTTCTGTTTTGGGGCTGCTATGATCTGAGGACGTCGCCGGGGAATACGGCTGAATAATTCCATGTGATGCAGCTCTCGGAAATAGACGGATCCGGTCCAGCATTAGCATATGCCACCAATTGGTTCTTGGTTTGAAAGCGATTAGCGGTAGCCATGCCCCTCACATGACGACGATCTCTCGGGGTTAGTATCGTCTTGCGGCCGGCATTGCATCGCCGAGAACTATTTCATCCGGACAAACGCTATTGCTTATGCACTGTACTTACTGCAGATCCTGTCACACCCAAGAACGCTTCAATCTCTGCAATTTTGTGGCCGTGTTCCCTGCCAAACACTATGGCCCCTTTCTGCCAGTCGGTGATGTCTCGTTTCCAACTTTACGAACGAACGAATCACACTGATCTTAAGGTTTCGCAACACGTTCAACTTTCCTCTACGACTTCCACCTCTATTCTGTTCGTATACGTGAGGTGCGCTGCAGACACGTTCTCTTACAGTGTAGGCTCGCCGTAAATGTTGATTTCGTAATATTTTATAGGGGATGATTATGTTTCATTGTTGGATATCTATACATATTCTGTCCAGACTTACCGTGATGATATCCAGAGACAGCCACAATGATGATGATAACATCACATATGACAAGTGTTTTATTACACAGTAGTGGTGTACAGTCTGAACACCAAATAACACTGAAAAAATCTGAACACCGCTCTTTATTCTGTATCTTTGAGACGCATAGTCAAACAAAAAGTATCATTAGACTGTTTACTATAAATAAATGCGCATTTAATTTGAACATATTTAGTTTCTCATTATTTCCGAAACTTCAAATGACAACACTCATTTTTTGTTATCATTAGATTTCAATAATATGTTAAGTATAGATTTATGTAAGATTCCGACCATAAATAAGGGATATATGCCAAAAAACTATTCACAGTGCGTCTAAGGTTTTATTCGAATCGTTCACAAATTTAGTTTCAATTTCTAATTCAACCGATTTAATTAGAAATTCTAAATTATCTGGAGTATAGGTTTTATTTCTGTAGCACACACATGCGTATCATTAAAACATCAAACGATACTACACATTTTTTTTTCATTTTTTTCATGCTTGGTACAATTTATTTTAATTTAAGGGCAAGTTTGTTTTAATTAGGGGTTTTAACTAAAAGACAAAACTTAAAACGCCAATATATACACAGAAGATCAGTAATATTTAATTTGATAAAACTTACTACTATAATCGCTAATATTTATATGGAACATTACAACTCAATAAAACGTAAGGTCAGTAACATCCAGGATACGTTCCAGCATAGAATGGTGGTCTAAAATATTTCATCGCCCCGAAAAATTCGGTCTTTTAAAACAAATGATCTTATTTTTAATGCGTTGACCCCTATATGAAAATTTCAAGTGCTATCGCCTTCTAGATCTTATTATAGGACACATTACTCCTTGTCATCTCGAAAATTTAACAATGTATTTTAATATGAACAACGCTTTATTATTAATTAAATCTATATAAATAAAAATGAAAATCTGTCTGTCTGTCTGTCTGTCTGTCTGTCTGTCTGTTTGTCACACCATCACGGGAGAACGGCTGAACCGAATTTGATGAAATTTTGTGGGTAGCCCAGAAATAGCCCCACTTAAAATTATATCCGTGTTTTGAGTTTCTACGACCAGTGGTTCTCGAGATATTAGTAAAAAACGAAATTTTCGTTTGTCTCATCGTCACGGAAAAACGGCTGAACCGAATTTAATGAAATTTGGTGAATAGCCTTGAAATATCCCCCCATAAATTTTGTCCAAGTTTCGAGTTTCTAAGACCTGGGGTTGTCGAGATATTAATGACAAACGGAACTTTTTCCTAGGAGTTCTACTCCCTAACTCCGTGGTTTATCCAAACGAAAAGCTTGAAAATCGTTTGAAAGTGAATTAAAATTTAATCTCTGAGTTTGATGGGAGATTTTTTGCGTTAATTAGTCACTTTCTGAAAACATGAATTGTTTGAAACATGATTTAAAGGGGAAATCTATCTCCATGGTTCATGGTTTATTTAAAACAAGCTTTTACGGAACAATGAGAAGTATAGAGAAATCAAAATCGTTATTTAATTTCGCAGTTTATGTTATAAGACATGACATATTTAACATGTTATAAGATTCTATCTTATATCATGTTACTCAGAAACGCAATTAAATTAAATCTGTCTGTTAATTTTAATAATTATTTTTTCGATTTGAATAATAAATAAATGGATATAAAAATATATTTTAGAAAAGAACGATTTGATTTTTCTTATAGCATTTTTGACTGGATAATATCAATTACGGTCTTCAGGTTTAAAAATTATTATTATTTATATTTTCGGGGATTATTGATTCAAGGATTATTGATATTTTCAAGTTATTATGCAATTATTTTATTATGACAAAAATTGTTTAAACTCATATATTGTATGTTGTACGAATCTTCTACAAATACACGTGTATATCTTTTAATCTACGAGAATATAAGTAGTACAGGTATATTGACATATGTTTTGATATATATTGGCATATATTGGAATCAATTACGACCTTCTGGTATAAAGAGTACGGATATTATTGATGTTTCCAATTTATTACGTCATCTCTTTTATTTTGGCAAATATTTTTGAGACGCATATTGTAATACGGGTAATCTTCTACTAACACATTGGCATATTTTCTGATCTGCGACAATATAATTAGTACGGGGTTGCATATATTCATTCAATTCCTATTTTTTCTTCTGTAAATTTGCTTACAAAAGGGGGCAGGATGTTTTATTCTTCAGATCTGATCGTGAAGATAATTTTGCATAGTGAGAACATATATTCTTAAACTTCTCTTTAGGAGCAATAAATTTAATATTTTAACAAAATTTGCACATGATTGCGAACTTTAAGTTTCTTTAAATTATACATTCCGTACGAATAAGGGGTGTGCTGTTAGTGGTTAATAAATTTTAACATTTTAGGAGGATATGTCATGTTGCTCGGCATCACAATTAAATTAAATGTGTTTGTTAATGTTTTTATTATTTTTTTTTCGATTTAAATAATAAATAAATGGATAAATGGATATAAAAGTATATCTTATGAATGGACGGTTTGATTTTTCTTTTAATTATATTAATTGCTGACTGCGTACATCAATTTCATTTATTTTGGCAAAGAGTTATCAAGCTTATATCGTATTTAGCTACTAAACTCATATATTCTGTTTAGCCAATAAATTCATATAGCCGATTGTTGAAACAGAAAAAGAGTAGAGCGGGTATATCTTCTAATACAATTGTAGTGTTTTCATTTAGTATATTGAAACGGGATAAGAATGTTTCATTCAGATCTGCAAATTCAAAGCTACGAATTTGGAGGGATATCGCTAATTTGACAACTTATCTTAAACTTTGCCAAATTGACGGAAATGTCGCCAAATTGATATAAACGACACACAAACACCTGCCATAAACCTTCGGGTTGGTCGTGTGGCTTGGGTCTTCTACATATCAATGAAATTTTTTTTTGTTTTTTTAGAAGAGAGTACTGAAATGATGTTTGGTTAGCATTTATCTGTCAGACCAACCATCCTACTTAGTAATACATTTAGCGAATTTTTGAAATGTCACCAAATTGATAAAAATGTTTTCAAATCTATAAAAATATCTTGAAATTGATAAAATTGCGCTACATAAATGATATTAATTGTTTTTTGTTAGGGGATAGTATTGTGATGATATTTCGTCAATTTGTCGCAAAGTGGAACTGTCAGTTCTACAGTCCCACTTGGCAATAAATTTGGCGATTTTTTAAAATGTCGCTAATTTGACGAAACTGTCCCCAAATGTTCCATAGAAATATAACTATTTAGACGATATTTTTTCTACCAATTTATTTGAAGCAAATGATATCATGTCGCTTAGCAACGGATTTAAATCCAATGTGTTTATGCGGCAGACGATTTTTATTAAATCCTTTCCGATTTGAATAATGAAGATATGTATATAAAATAAATTTCATTGCCATTTCATTTTGGACTGGATAATATCAATTATACTCTTCAGGTTTAAACATTATTATTATTGATATTTTCCGGAATTATTGATTCAGGGATTATTGATATTTTTAAGTTATTACGCCATTGTTTTATTGCGGCAAAAATTGCTGACACACGCATATTGTACGTTGTACGAGTAATCTTCTAGGAATGCACGGGTATATCTTCTAACCTACGAGAATATAAGTAGTACAGGTATATTGGCATATATTTTGACATATATTGGCATATATATTGGAATCAAGTACAGTCTTCTGGTATGAAGATTAAGGGGATTAATTATATATTCAATTTATTACGTCGTCTGTTGTATTTTACCAAAAAACATTTGTGACTCATATTGCAAAACGGGTAATCTTCTACTAATAATCGGACATTATAAGTAGTACGTGTATATCTTCCCATATAATTTTAGCACTTTAATTTTGACATATATTGGAATAAATGACTGTCTTCAGATTTAAAGATTACGGGTTTATTGGTATTTTCAATTTATACATGTAATCTACTAATACAGGTTATATTTTCTAATATTCGCGTATATAATTAGTACGGGTCCCATACAATTTTAACGCTTTTATTTTGCATATATTGATTCAATTCCATATTTTTTTTTATATTTGCTTACATAAGGGTTCCAAGATGTTTTATTCTTCAGATATGTCCATGAAGATAATTTTATATAGCGAGAACAGAGATTCTTAAACTTCTTTTTAGGAGCATTATATTAAATATTTTAACAGAATATTTTGATTAAACATGTCATTTAGTATACTATAAGAATTTGGGCATGATTATGAATTTCAAGTTTCTTTATATTATATACTCCGTACGAAGAACGGGTATGCTGCTAGTCTATATAAATAAAAATGAAAATCTGTCTGTCTGTCTGTCTGTTTGTCCCATCATCACGGGAGAACGGCTGAACCGAATTTGATGAAATTTTGTGGGTAGCCCAGAAATAGCCCCACTTAAAATTATATCCGTGTTTTGAGTTTTTACGACCAGTGGTACTTGAGATATTAGTAAAAAACGAAATTTTCGTTTGTCTCATCATCACGGAAAAACGGCTGCACCGAATTTAATGAAATTTGGTGGATAGCCTTGAAATATCCCCCCATAAATTTTGTCCAAGTTTCGAGTTTCTAAGACCTGGGGTTGTCGAGATATTAATGAAAAACGGAACTTTTTCCTAGGAGTTCTACTCCCTAACTCCGTGGTTTATCCAAACGAAAAGCTTGAAAATCGTTTGAAAGTGAATTAAAATTTAATCTCTGAGTTTGATGGGAGATTTTTTGCGTTAATTAGTCACTTTCTGAAAGCATGTATTGTTTGAAGCATGATTTAAAGGGGAAATCTATCTCCATGGTTCATGGTTTATTTAAAACAAGCTTTTACGGAACAATGAGAAGTATCGAGAAATCAAAATCGTTATTTAATTTCGCAGTTTATGTTATAAGACATGACTTATTTAACATGTTATAAGATTCTATCTTATATCATGTTACTCAGAAACGCAATTAAATTAAATCTGTCTGTTAATTTTAATAATTATTTTTTCGATTTGAATAATAAATAAATGGATATAAAAATATATTTTAGAAAAGAACGATTTGATTTTTCTTATAGCATTTTTGACTGGATAATATCAATTACGGTCTTCAGGTTTAAAAATTATTATTATTTATATTTTCGGGGATTATTGATTCAAGGATTACTGATATTTTCAAGTTATTATGCAATTATTTTATTATGACAAAAATTGTTTAAACTCATATATCGTATGTTGTACGAATCTTCTACAAATACACGTGTATATCTTTTAATCTACGAGAATATAAGTAGTACAGGTATATTGACATATGTTTTGATATATATTGGCATATATTGGAATCAATTACGACCTTCTGGTATAAAGAGTACGGATATTATTGATGTTTTCAATTTATTATGTCATCTCTTTTATTTTGACAAATATTTTTGAGACGCATATTGTAATACGGTTAATCTTCTACTAACACATTGTCATATTTTCTGATCTGCGACAATATAATTAGTACGGGGTTGCATATATTCATTCAATTCCTATTTTTTCTTCTGTAAATTTGCTTACAAAAGGGGGCAGGATGTTTTTTTCTTCAGATCTGATCGTGAAGATAATTTTGCATAGTGAGAACATATATTCTTAAACTTCTCTTTAGGAGCAATAAATTTAATATTTTAACAGAATTTGCACATGATTGCGAACTATAAGTTTCTTTAAATTATACACTCCGTACGAATAACGGATTAAATTAAATGTGTTTGTTAATGTTTTTATTATTTTTTTTCGATTTAAATAATAAATAAATGGATAAATGGATATAAAAGTATATCTTATGAATGGACGGTTTGATTTTTCTTTTAATTATATTAATTGCTGACTGCGTACATCAATTTCATTTATTTTGGCAAAGAGTTTTCAAGCTTATATCGTATTTAGCTACTAAACTCATATATTGTGTTTAGCCAATAAATTCATATAGCCGATTGTTGAAACAGAAAAAGAGTAGAGCGGGTATATCTTCTAATACAATTGTAGTGTTTTCATTTAGTATATTGAAACGGGATAACAATGTGTCATTCAGATCTGCAAATTCAAAGCTACGAATTTGGAGGGATATCGCTAATTTGACAACTTTTCTTAAACTTTGCCAAATTGACGGAAATGTCGCCAAATTGATATAAACGACACACAAACAGCTGCCATAAACCTTCGGGTTGGTCGTGTGGCTTGGGTCTTCTACATATCAATGAATTTTTTTTTTGTTTTGTTAGAAGAGAGCACTGAAATGATGTTTGATTAGCATTTATCTGTCAGACTAGCCATCCTACTTAGTAATACATTTAGGGAATTTTTAAAATGTCACCACATTGATAAAAATATTTTCAAATCTATAAAAATATCTTGAAATTGATAAAATGGCGCTACATAAATGATATTAATTGTTTTTTGTTAGGGGATAGTATTGTGATGATATTTCGTCAATTTGTCGCAAAGTGGAACTGTCAATTCTACATTCCCACTTGGCGATAAATTTGGCGATTTTTTAAAATGTCGCTAATTTGACGAAACTGTCGCCAAATGTTCCATAGAAATATAACTATTTAGACGATATTTTTTCTACCAATTTATTTGAAGCAAATGATATCATGTCGCTTAGCAACGGATTTAAATCCAATGTGTTTATGCGGCAGACGATTTTTATTAAATCCTTTCCGATTTGAATAATGAAGATATGTATATAAAATAAATTTCATTGCCATTTCATTTTGGACTGGATAATATCAATTATACTCTTCAGGTTTAAACATTATTATTATTGATATTTTCCGGAATTATTGATTCAGTGATTATTGATATTTTTAAGTTATTACGCCATTGTTTTATTGCGGCAAAAATTGCTGACACACGCATATTGTACGTTGTACGAGGAATCTTCTAGGAATGCACGGGTATATCTTCTAACCTACGAGAATATAAGTAGTACAGGTATATTGGCATATATTTTGACATATATTGGCATATATATTGGAATCAAGTACAGTCTTCTGGTATGAAGATTAAGGGGATTAATTATATATTCAATTTATTACGTCGTCTGTTGTATTTTACTAAAAAACATTTGAGACTCATATTGCAAAACGGGTAATCTTCTACTAATAATCGGACATTATAAGTTGTACGTGTATATCTTCCCATATAATTTTAGCACTTTAATTTTGACATATATTGGAATAAATGACTGTCTTCAGATTTAAAGATTACGGGTTTATTGGTATTTTCAATTTATACATGTAATCTACTAATACAGGTTATATTTTCTAATATTCGCGTATATAATTAGTACGGGTCCCATACAATTTTAACGCTTTTATTTTGCATATATTGATTCAATTCCATATTTTTTTTTTATATTTCCTTACATAAGGGGTCCAAGATGTTTTATTCTTCAGATATGTCCATGAAGATAATTTTATATAGCGAGAACATAGATTCTTAAACTTCTTTTTAGGAGCATTATATTAAATATTTTAACAGAATATTTTGATTAAACATGTCATTTAGTATACTATAAGAATGTGCGCATGATTATGAATTTCAAGTTTCTTTATATTATATACTCCGTACGAAGAACGGGTATGCTGCTAGTCTATATATATAAAATTGAAAATCTGTCTGTCTGTCTGTCTGTCTGTTTGTCCCGTCATCACGGAAGAACGGCTGAACCGAATTTGATGAAATTTTGTAGATAGCCTTGAAATAGCCCCCCCCCCATAAATTTGGTCCAAGTTTCGAGTATCTACGACCAGGGGTTGTCGAGTTATTAATGGAAAACGAAACATTTCCCTAGGAGTTCTACTCTCTAACTCCGTGGTTTATCCAAACGAAAAGCTTGAAAATCGTTTGAAAGTGAATTAAAATTTAATCTCCGAGTTTGATGGGAGATTTTTTGCGCTAATTAGTCACTTTCTGAAAACATGAATTGTTTGAAACATGATTTAAAGGGGAAATCTATCTCCATGGTTTATTTAAAACAAGTTTTTACTGAACAATGAAAAATATAAAGAAATCAAAATGGTTATTTAATTTCGCAGTTTATAAGAGGAAGATTCTACCTTATATCCTATTACTCAGAAACGCATTTCAATTCAATCTGTCTGTTAATTTTAATAATAATTTTTTTGATTTGAATTATTAATAAATGGATATAAAAATATATTTTAGAAAAGAATGAGTTGATTTTTCTTATAGCATTTTTGACTGGATAGTATTAATTACGGTCTTCAGGTTTAAACATTATTATTATTGATATTTTCGGGGATTATTGATTCAGGGATTATTGATATTTTCAAGTTATTATGCAATTGTTTCATGATGACAAAAATTGTTTAAACTCATATATTGCACGTTGTACGAGTAATCTTCTACAAATACACGGGTATATCTTTTAATCTACGAAAATATATATAGTACAAGTATATTGGCATATGTTTTAATATATATTGGCATATATTGGAATCAATTGCGACCTTCTGGTATAAAAAGTACGGGGATTATTGGTATTTTCAATTTATTACGTCATCTCTTTTATTTTGGCAAATATTTTTTAGACTTATATTGTAATACGGGTAATCTTCTACTAACACACTGGCATATTTTCTAATCTGCGACAATATAAGTAGTACGGGGTTGCATATATTGATTCAATTCCTCTTTTTTTTTTTTTTTTTTTTTTTGTAAATTTGCTTAAAAAAGGGGCCAGAATGTTTTATTCTTCAGATCTGCTCGTGAAGATAATTTTGCATAGTGAGAACATATATTCTTAAACTTCTCTTTAGGAGCAATAAATTTAATATTTTAACAGAATTTGCACATGATTGCGAATTATAAGTTTTTTATATTATATACTCCGTACGAAGAACGGGTATGCTGCTAGTACTTAATAAAATAAGAATGTCACATATTTCTCTTTATTATTAAATATTTAATAAAGTAAGATTGTCACATGTTTTTCTTATTTTGGAATATTTCACAAATAGACACTCCTAAATAAATAATGTTTTTGCACTACTGTATATCCTCCTCTTCAATGTATTCATCAATATTAAATACGTTAAATATCACTTTTAATGTTTTACTGTCCTTTTTCTTCCTCAAAGCTGTGTACATAATGTGTGATTCAATTTTTTGAGCACCACTATATCAAGCTGAGGTATCCCACCAAAATAATTCCGACGAAGGAATCGCCAAAGCTAACACTCATTAATATTTTATAGAATAACTTACCTTCAAACATAGTTACAAAACATGAAATTTGCATAAAAATATGCTTCGCAGTCATCGTTATACTGTCTAAATACAATTAACAATTTGAATGTAACTAAAAATTATAATATTATTTCTATTATTTTTAATGAGATGGTCCAAATTTCTTGTGCAATCCATAAGTTGCAAATTTAGTTTATTGTATATATTTTTTAGTATTTTGTATATTCTTCGGTGAACGGCTTACACTGAAAGAAATATATGCATTTCGTTTAATTTAAAATTTCACCATTTATTGTGGTTGATTTCGACATTTGAATGAAATTTGAAGTTAAAATTGTTCAATATTAAAAGCGTATATAATGTTAAACATAAAATTAAAGTTAGATAACGAGAATTGATATAGCACACATTGACCATTGACATTCAAATTTGTTATTTCACTTCAAATTTTGGATTTTTTTCCAACACAAATTCAGTAACAACATTGGATCACTTATTGTACAAATGCCAAGAGCGCAAACTTTGAATTGCACTACAATTTTGAAAAAAAATTCTGGGTATTTTTCATTGGAATTTAATAGACGGTTCTCAAAAGGCTTCAAAATGATATAGTCTTGATATAGGTATATACAATTTCAATCAGTACTGAAAGGAATGGACTGAAATTTTGCAAGCCAAATGTTTTGATTGTGCTAAATTGATTGTCGTCAAAATTTACCCACATTTCTATTCATATTTTTTTAAAATATGATTTCCATAATTAATAATTAATATTTTTTTTAAGATGAAGAATGGAATACATTTTGTTTGGGTTATTTAGTAACATAATATAAAATAAAAATTAGTTTGTTAGGCTAACTATTTCAGGACATATAAAAACAATACTTTAGCATCAATTTAACATTAGAAGCTCGAAATTTCAAGTAGTCATAACTTCCAAACGGCTTGAATAAAATAAATATATGAATTAAATTGATACGTTACTTTTTTACAGGCTAGAATTATAATATGTATTTATCCCAGAAATACCACAAGGATAATATTTAATCCTGTAAAATATAGCATTTATAGTGCTATATATAAATATGAGTCAAATAAGTCTCTTAAAAAATTAAATAAATAATTTTATAATACTATAAGTTTTATCTTTAAAAAGTGTTAAAACTTTATTTAGGTGACAGTCCCTATATCGTTACCAAACACGCCCCAATCGGACACCCTTTTCACTGTTATCTTTCTCAATGTAAATATTAACTTTAGCTCACTCCCCGGTGGTTTTCCTTTAACGGTACAACCCCATTAGATTTTGATTCAATATTTTAGTCGGATTTATTGCAACGTCTGTGGCGGTATCTTTACTCTGCTTGATACTCGTACATCTTTTAGTGGGCTGTGCATTTTATCGCAATGATTCATTGATGATTTTAAAATAGTTCGGATTTCTATAATATCGCCTAAATCTAAATCTATGCTGTAAATTAAAAGTTGTATATATACACAATAAAGTTTTAGGTAAGGGAACTAATATATAGAAGATGAAAATTATGGCATACCCTGGTTCAATAACTTTAAAGAGTTAACCTTCAAAGTTAACCTTCAAAGAGGATCTAACAAAAGGAAAACAAAGATACCAGAGAATTAAAATTGATCTGATTTTCATACTAAAGGTGATGTAAGTGATTAAACATGGGAATTAAATTAACACTTTATAAAAATAGTAGCCAGAAGCCAAAAATTATCAAAATATAATAATGAAAAGATGTAAATTTGAATAGATGGAATTGGATAGAACCTGTGCGGATGCTATTTATCAAGGAGATTCCAAATGTGTTTCGTATTATGATACAATCACGTGGTGGAAACGCCATAAAAAGATTCGACCCATTATAAAATAGAAATAAATGGAAATAATATGAGATTACGGAAATAATATGAGAAAATGGTAAGGGGGATGACAGTATACAAAAACTAAATACAGTAATATTTAACAAATTAATTAATATGGATGCGATTAGAGAACAAATTCTTACATATGACCACTTTTATTCTTGTAACCGAACACAAGAAAAATATTGGATAGAATTGTAGAGCGAGCCATCTAATTTGAATTTATATATATAGTATAATTAAAATTGAAATTTTTAATCGAATACTATGTATAAACTACGATAAGTACAAAAAATCCATCTCTAGCATATCTGTTACAAATAAGTAACTACAGACCAAGACTAAGAATAAAAATAGTAGGTAACTAACACTATAATGGAATGAAGATGAGGGGAATATTATTATACAAATATCATAATTATATATATGTATATATATATTATATAAATATATAAATATATATATATTTTATATATATATATATATATATATATATATATATATATATATATATCTTTCTCATCTTATCATTTATCTCTTATCATTTTTCTCTTATCTTATATATATATCTTTCTCATCTTATCATTTCTCATCTTATCATTTTTCTCTTATCTTATCATTTTAAAATGTCTGGTAATTGTAATTCCTAGGTAATAATTCTATTCTTAGCCATTGTTTTTGTGATCGATCTTAGTTTTTCATATATTGAATATCTTATTGTTTTTGTGATCGTACGTAGCCTTTCATACGTTGAATCTCTGAATTGTTGAACCATTAAATAAATGTATATTTATTGGAAGAATTTGAATTCTGTATTTACAGCAATGGTTGTATTATTCTTAGATTATATTAGTTCTGAAGTAAAATATTGTGTTTCATGTTGTATTGATGGATGTTAATTTGAATCAATTTATTCTGGAATAGTCAATGTGTATATGTATATTTTCCCACTATCTATCCTTGTTTTGCTTATTCCTAAGCATTTATTTAATCCGGGTTTTAATGTGTCTATATATTAGTTTATATATTTTCAAAGTGTTTTAGATGATCCATTAGTTTGAAAAATAATGGTACCTTTCATATGTTGTAATTGTGTCTCCACCTTTGTAATTGAATTAAGGTGCATTCTTGGTTAAAGAGTCTCTTTTTTTAATGCAAGTGCCTTTATTTTGGGGAAATAAAGGTTACTATCTTTCCCTATTACATGATGTCTTATTATAAAAAATTAGTGACTGGCAACTGGATGCTTTCTGACATCCAAGCTCGGTATTCGAGAACTTGTTGGGGTTCTCCTAGATCGTTATCCAGCTACCAACAATATCCTTTATCCTCTATGACTATTCCATCTTCATTCGGTACATCCAGCCAGTATTCTTTGTTCACTTCATATAACTTTCAATCGTACAGCCATGCATCACTAAATAACACACTTAAATTTAAATCTTGTAATTCTAATAGATGTAAAACTTGTCCGTTTGCTAATAGTAATCAGATCAATTGTAACAATAATCTTGTCTTCTGTAAAACATATAATTGAATCCACCAAATTGAATGTAAAAAATGTAATATGTCATATATAGGTCAAACCAGCAACCCTCTGCATCTCCGAATTAACGTACACAGGAATCACATAAAAAAATTTTCAAATAATGCAACTACCTTTAATGAATCAAAATTTGAATACGAACATTTTTCTAAACATGGGTTCGACAACATTGAAATTAGTATTCTGTGTATTCAAAAAAATTACTATGACAGATTGTTTCTTGAAAATGAATTCATTTGTGCACACAAAACCATTTTTCCATATGGACTCAATCAAATATTTAACCATCATAATATAGTTAAAAAGTCCTTTAATTCTCCTAATGAAGACCATAATATTTATAATTCCTTCAACAATCATAAAAGTAAATCAAAAAGAACTAAAAGAGCAAGTAAATATAATAAAAAATTGCCATCATTATCTGAACTAAAAAATGCCATCCTTCAGCAACATGCAAATTTTAAAATTACTTTTGATTGGAAACAATGTAAAAACTGGATTTTCGCAATTAAAAAACAGCAATTAAATATGGTATATAACCTTTTTCTAAGTACTGCATGTGATAACGTTCATTTTAAACATTTATTCTATGATTTGCTCATTACCAGAAGTAAAAATCTTAATAGTTATTTATATGTCACAGATTTAAACTTTAATGACGAATCAAAACAAAATACTAAAATAAATGAATATTGTACCTTGAATTTTACTAATTCTGTATTAAATAATCTGAAGATAAATAATTTTTTAAAATCGGTTTCCAATTACTTTCCAGTCAAACATGTAAATCCTAAAATTGCATATAAATATGATAAACCGCTAGGACGTTATATTTTCAACTATAATCAAATTGCCAAATCAGTAGATATTAATCAAAACTATGAATTGGATAAAGAGTCATATTGCCACTGTCATTTAGAAAAATACAAAGACTTCGTAGATAAACACCGTGGGCATGTTATAACAAGAAATATATATATTATTAATTATGATGCACTAAGATCACTGATGTTTCTGGATACTAAGTACCGTATACCTACTAAATTTAAGCATAAATTAATATGTAAAGGTTTATTTCTTGACATAAATAAATTTATCTATAAAATCAGTTATAAATATCAAATCCCTGTAGAAGCCTTTAAACCTTGGAGAGTCTTAATAGAGCAATACTTAAATCATTATATATATAATCAGAAAATTAATAATTCATATAAACTTAATTCAATTAAAAATGATATTAAAGAAATACAAAATGATTTTGTCATTACATATGTCGATAAGGCAAGTGGAAACTACTCAATTATATGTAAATATTATTATAAAAATACCCTTCAGTCACACTTACTTAATAATCATATCTATAATTTACATAAAACTAACCTTAAAAACTTATACAATAGAATATCAGCCAAATATAAGCAAATCCATCTAAAAAATAGTTGTAATAACATTCCATATATTGTTTTAGTACCCAAGTTTCATAAATCCCCTGTTGCTTTTCGAACCATTACCAGTGGGCATAATTCTTACATTACTAATGCTGGAAAATTATTATTAAAGATATTACATGAAGT